>JASDDO010000019.1:790277587-790816383 GCA_030015575.1 Agapanthus africanus
TACACTCTTTACAGTTTGTTAGTTTAGCAATAATGGCAGATCCGGGTTAAAGTATACGATAGCGCCAAGTTTAAAAGTTTTGTTCCGCATTTTGGCGTCTGTAGACTGCCGGGGCGCTAGCGTAGACTTACACAAGGAACGATCCGGATCTTGGTCACCTCCGCGGCCTTCTTGAGTCGAAGACGATCCACCCGAGAGTTGTACACCGAGCTCCACCTCGAGCCGAGGAAACTAAGGCAACGAGATCGCTAGTCAAGATGCCCTAGGTGGTGTAGAAGTAGTAGAGGGATGGTTTTGTCAAGTGGGATCCTTTTTCTCTCAACACATGAGATCAAAGGATGATTTCAAGAGGAGGAAGATGAAGGAGAGTTTTGCAACCATGGAGCTCTTTCTCTTTTTCTTTTTTAAGAGAGAGAATGAGAATGAGAAAATGAATATCATTCCTAAAGAAAAAAGGCACCATGGTTGCAATAATAGAAAACAACATCATTACAAATCCTATCATGATAAAGTTGATGCTACATTGAATTGACCATTTTCATAATCAAAAAGAAAAAGAAAATCCAAAGAAGAGTGTAGACCTCTCATGAAGGTCAACGGGTCAACACCGGTCAACGGGTCAACAAAGTCAAGAGAGATCATGGAGGTCAAATGGTCAATGCAATTAGCCATCACAAAATTATCACTAAAATGATTAGTAAATAATGTCTCCGGCTCATAATGGTCTTGACCGAACGAATTGCCAAAACCCTAATGAGCTTGCCACATAATGGTTTTGGCCGAACCATCTGCCAAAGCCATAATGAGGCACCTCCTCCTTCATCGCTCCTCAAAACTGTGCATACACACCCGCATCCGCATTCCGTAGAATGCGAATGCACAGAAGACAAAACAAATCCATCCGTGCAATACTAGGATCCGGCTTAAACCAAAGCCCACTAGAATTGCCTGCCTGAACAGCATACGCACACAAGTGCACGTAAGTGATCGCAGCCCTGCCGTAAAACCATACGGCCTCTACACGTTTCGCTCAGTGCAGGGAAACTCTCTGCGTGGGACTCTAAAAACTCGACACTACGCTGGCAGTGGGTTTAACCACAGACCGCAAGCGGCACTAGCTGTACGTAACGGTCCCCAGGTAGATGTCGATAAGAAGGCCGATAAGGTAAATCCATCCGAACTCCTACTGAGCTTGTATGTGACAATCTCCGTACAGTCCGGTCTGTTCGTCTGATACATCGCATGGCGGGCCTAGGGGGTGGTGAACGTCAGTCCCCTAATAGCGGTACAAGTCATGTTGGAGTGTAGCCCAGAACACCCTGAGATAACACTGGAAACCTACCAGTATATCTCGCTTGCCCTGGCCAGGGACTACTCGTGTAATGGCTCTCCTAGACACAACGCGATGTCAACCCCCAATACCGGGAGAGACGAATCCTGTCTAACCGTTACTGCCTTCAAGTGCTTCAGGACTGCACCTAACTACTACCTGTTTGCACGACTCCTTTGAGCCGTGGTAGGGTAGTAATCTAAGTACAGTGGGAACACACTCGAGGCGAAGTAACAGTGTCAAGTCAGCGGACTAAGCTGTACTCATGTCACCTGGGAATTGATAACCGACGATAGGTATAATACCAACCAACAGTTCCCGACGAGTCCTGTCCAGTGTACTCGTAACCCAACGAGCACCCGCATACTATCTCCAGTACGACGTACTGATGGCTGTGGGACAGACCATCTCCCCTGCTGGGATGAGAAGCGCATACGCTAGTCTACTCCGGAGTATCGATGCCCTGTCTCGATAGTCCTACGACTAGGGACCTGTATAAGGATGTGCTTATAGATTACGCATCCCCCACAAGTATGACTGCCATCACAACGCTGGTAATCAAGCGAAGATCCTAAGGGCTCCACTAATATGTATAAGCGATATGCTAAAAGAAACACATGCACATATTGAAGTAGAGACAAACCAAGTAGCATACTACCATTTTGAGCAAGACTGTCAATATAACTGTGAATATCCCAAGCTTCCATTAAGTAATATACAAGCTAGTATGATACAGTAATGGCCTCTAGGGCATATACACTAACAATCTCCCACTTGCACTAAGGTCATGTACTGGCTTATCGAAGACCTATCATCTCGATCAGCCGCTCGAACTGAGTCTGGGGTAGGGCCTTCGTGAGTGGATCAACAGTGTTATCGTCCGAATTTACTCTCTTCACCTCGATCTCCCGGCGATCTACGATCTCCCTGATCAGGTGGTACCGCCTCAAAATGTGCCTGGACTTCTAATGGGACCTGGGTTCCTTCGCTAAAGCTATAGCTCCGTTGTTGTCGCAATACAGCGGTATTGGATCAACAATGGTAGGAACCACCTGAAGCTCCGTGAGGAACTTCTTCATCCAGACAGCTTCCTTTGCGGCATCGCAAGTAGCTATGTACTCCGCTTCCATAGTTGAGTCAGCAACGGTCTCCTGCTTGGAACTCTTCCAGCAAACCGCCCCTTCATTGAGGGTAAAGACATAACCCGACATGGACTTGGAGTCATCCTTGTCACTCTGAAAGCTGGAGTCAGCAAAGGCCTCATCTGGAGGTCTTTTCCGCCATACACCAAGAACATCTCCTTAGTCCTTCTCAGGTACTTGAGAATGTTCTTTACCGCTATCTAGTGTTTCTTCCCTGGGTCCGACTGATACCGGCTTACAACGCTCAATGCGTATGCTACATCTGGTCTGGTACATAACATCGCATACATTATAGAGCCTACCGCAGAAGCGTAGGGTATAATAGACATGCGATCCCTTTCCAAATCAGTCTTAGGAGACATCTTTTTGGAGAGGGTGATCCCGTGACAAGCCGGTAAATTACCGTGCTTTGAATCTTCCATACTGAATCTTTTCAGTATGGTGTCAATGTACCTGGACTGTAAAAGTCCCAACATCCTCTTAGATCTATCACGATAGATCTGGATCCCCAGAATGTAGTTGGCATCGCCCAGGTCCTTCATGGAGAACCTCTGTGACAAGAATCCTTTGACTGACTGTAGCATAGGAATATCATTTCCTATTAGGAGAATGTCATCCACGTACAAGACAAGGAATACCACAGTTCTCCCTACAATCTTACTGTAAATGCATGGTTCATCTGGGTTTTTGATAAAGTCGAATTCCTTGACAGTATCATCGAAGCAGATGTTCCAACTCCGCGATGCCTGCTTTAGTCCATAAATGGACTTTAGCAACTTGCACACTCTACCGCTGCTCCTACTCTGAATGAATCCCTCCGGCTGATCCATATAGACGCACTCTTCTAAATTTCCATTTAGGAAAGCCGTCTTTACGTCCATCTGCCAGATTTCATAATCGTGGAAAGCAGCAATGGCAAGAACGATCCGAATGGATTTCAGCATAGCCACTGGAGAAAAAGTCTCGTCATAGTCCAAACCAGGTCTTTGACGAAAACCCTTTGCAACAAGTCTAGCTTTATAGGTTTCAACCTGCCCATCTACACCAATCTTCTTTCTGAAGATCCATTTGCATCCTACGGGTTTTACCCCTTCTGGAGCAAAGTACAAAGTCCAAACTTTGTTGGTGTACATAGACTCCATCTCGGTCCGCATTGCATCCAGCCATTTTACCGAGTCACCGCTCTGAATGGCTTGCTGGAAGCTAGTCGGCTCACCATAATCCATGGTGCAATCCTCTCTATCCCCGTCTATGAGAAAACCGTAGTATCTCTTGGGCGGATGAGACTGCCTACTACTCCTACGGAGTGGCGTTGGAATGTCCTGTTCTTTTGAACCCTCTGGTTCTACTAAGCTTTCAGTAATAGCTTGCGGTTCTGGAATTTCTTCCAGTTCTATTGCGCTCCCACTTATCTGGTTTTCCAAAAACTCAGTTTCCAAGAAGCGGGCATGACGAGAAACAAAAACCTTTTGTTCCTCTGCGTAATAGAAAAGATACCCCTTGGAGTTCTTTGGGTATCCCACAAACTTACACCGTACTGAACGTGCCTCGAGCTTGTCCGCATGCTGCTTCTTTACAAAAGCTGGACATCCCTATGTCTTTAGATACTTAAGACAAGGTTTCTTCCCACTCCACATCTGATATGGTGTGGTAGGCACTGAATTAGTAGGAACTTGGTTCAAAAGATATGCAGCTGTTTCTAGTGCATAACTCCAGAAGGATCGCGGCAACTCAGCCTTACTCATCATGGAACGAACCATATCCAATAGGGTTCGATTCCGCCTTTCCGATACACCGTTGTGTTGTGGTGTGTATGGAGGAGTAAGCTGAGAGAGAATTCCATTCTCTTTTAAGAAGCCCAGAAACTCGGCACTCAAGTATTCACCACCTCGATCAGATCTCAGTGTCTTGATACTTTTTCCTGTTTGTTTTTCAACTTCATTCTTGTATTCTCGAAATTTCTCAAAGGCCTCGGATTTATGCTTCATCAAGAAGACATGCCCATACCTAGAGAAATCATCTGTGAAAGTAATGAAGTATGAATAACCACTTCGCGCATGTGTAGACATTGGACCACACACATCACTGTGTATGAGTCCCAAGAGCTCACTTGCTCTTTCTCCGTGTCCAGTGAACGGAGTCTTTGTCATCTTTCCCATGAGACAAGATTCACAAGTGGCATAAGACTGGTACTCGAACGGATCCAAGTATCCTTCTTTATGTAACTTAGTCAACCGTGTCTCATTAATATGACCCAGTCTACAATGCCATAAGAAAGCCTGATTTGTTTCCGGAGACTTTCTTTTAAGTGTGTTCTAGACACTGAAAATCTGAGCTTGATTTAATACGTATATACCGTTTTCTAATGTACCTGACCCAATCAGAACTTGATTTAGGTGGATGTTTACTACATCGCTTACAAAAGTAAAATCATATCCTTCCCTAGAAAGTAAGGATACAGATATGATATTACAAGTCGCACCTGGTACATAAAAACAGTCACGCAGAATCAATATCTGCCCAGTTGTCAGTCCAAGATGATATTCCCTTACGGATTCGGCATACATGCTCATTCCGTTAGCAACCCTGAGAGTCATATCACCTTTCCTGATAACCCTACGGTTTCTCAGAGCATGTAACGAATTACAGATATGAGATCCTGATCCGGTATCCAATACCCAGGAAGTAGGGTTAACTGACATACAGTTCTCTATTACAAACACACCCGTAGCCAAAGCCACAACATGCTTCGAATTCTGGCTACTGGCTATACTAGCCCTGCAATCCTTCTTCCCATGTTCATTCCCGTAACAATAGGAACGCCCCTCTTTTACTACATCCAGCCCAAAAACTTCTGCCCTTTCCTTTCCTTCTACTTCCCTGGTTTCCTTCAGGGTAGAAGGTAAAGACCGTAGAATCAAGTCAGCATCTGACCCATTCTTCAACGTGGTCTTCAGGTCCGTGAGCTCAAAAGAGCTGGTCTCTGTAAGGACGTTGCCCCCTACAGATGACCCGATAGCCAACCTCGCTGGAAGCAATTCGTTCGAGGTCTCATATCTTGCGATACGAGATTGCTCTCCATATAAATCTTTGTTATGGAGGAAGATAGAAACTAAGTCCATCTTCTCGTGCTGCCTCTGGTATGCACCATCAACTGAGGCTAACACGAGGCACTTGGCTTTCGCACAGTCTTTTTCCGATGTCCTACGGATATGAACATCCGTGACAGGGGAAGCTGGACCTGAGACGGCGGGGTTGGATTAGTTAAGGGGTGTCCCAGCTTGTCATGGGCAATGGACATCTGGACAGACCTTTGCCAGTCATAACAGTCAGATTCAGTCATTTTATTATCTAGATGTAACCTAGGTGCGGTCACTGGGTCGCTGCAATTAAGAGAGAGAGAAGAAAATACTTTAGCATGATGCTCTTGTAAGTTTAGATTGGTTTTTAATTTATCTAACCAGGATGGCTCCCACTGTCTCTCGAATCCCTCCTCAAACCATAAGGAAGAATTAGTCGGGATCATTCTCACCGTACAATACTTGCTTAACCGTTCAGCCAGGCCAGTGTCGGTACTTCGAGGGAGGTTTTCCAACGCTTTCGCGAAGTTTCTTAATTAAATAACCTCTTTTCCCTGTGGGCGTAGCCCCGCTAACACCTTTCTAGACACCTACTTGGTTTATAGCATTGATCGTTAAGTGAGAAAGTTCCCGAGGAGTAGCATATACTCACAGTAGGATCGGGATCCAAATATCATCGCGTGATAAAACTGAAGGAATCCTACCAGAATCATCACACTCCAAATGGTATGCAACGCTAGCAAGTTTCAGTTCTTTTGAAACTCCCGATGTGGATTTTTGTCCCATGCTCTTATGACCTTGACTAAGGCCAACAAATCATAAGTTACATGTCAAGTTCTACCCGTCGTTGTCCAGGTTGATTTGAACCCACCCGTATATACCCTTGACTATGGCCAACAAAGTAATACGACTGTCCCAAACCAACGTATTCTATCTCTGCAACATATGAATACCCACCAGCTACCAAACACTGTGCCTTGACTAAGGCCAACAAACACAGCTTGAATACTGTTGAATATTCATATGAAACGACGGAGGGCTACGAATGGTTTTGGCGAAACCGTGAACATAGTGAACTTGATATAATCGATGGAACGGGATAGCTTTTAAAAGGAGTGGTTCAAGCTCCGCATTTAAAAAGCTGGTTTTTGAAAAGAACCGAGTGGTTTTTGAAAGTGTTCCAACGACTTTTACTTGGTTTATTTTCTTGCATTAATTCCAATGCATCCCATCATTTAATCCTACCATTGCAGAAAACAACCAAAATATGGCGTGCGCTTATGCCATCCGCATTCGCCATGGGGTCCCGTCATCACCCGTTAGGTTACTTAACTAACGACAGAGCGGGGGCTGGACTAGCGCGGATGCAAAACATAAGCAACACCTAAATAGATATCATATATAGATATGTAGCAATGATAGCCATTCCAGATCACAGATGAACACTTTGGATATACTAGGAACCCGCGATTCGTTCGAGCCTGCAACGAAAAGCGGATTACACGGTCGTGATGAATAGCCAAACCCCACCCTAGACCCTTACGGGTGCGGCAAACTACCTGCCAAGTACCCGAAGCGAAGCAACCTCCCTCAACCCATGAGTAGGCCACTCGGCACTTCGAGATACCCGGTAGTTTGTGCACCCCTCCTTGGGTCTATCTTAGGAGCAAAAACAGTAAAAAGAAATTATACAATGACGGCTATAACCCCGACCCGGTTGTGCGGCCAAACAAATAATATTACATCAATTTACAAGTTTTACAATGAATGAAAGAAAAAGAAACTCTCATCTCACATCTACCCCGGCTATTCATCCACGACAATCCACCGAGTTCATATACACAAACCATCAACATTACAGATCACAGATATGTATAACCCCCACTAATTGACTTATAGCGATTAGTAGACGTTCAATACATATATCACATCACAGATAATATCCATTAGCCAAAGTCTACGGAATATCGATCAAAATACGAATTTGTAACCACCCCAAAAAGTCAATTTGTTCTTTGGAAAATCTGGGTAGAAACAACATGTATTAAAAATCCCAAAACAGCCAATAAAGCACACTGCACCAAACTCGGTCCACGGCCGAGTCAACTCGGCCGTGGATCCGCGGCAAGAAGCATGTTCTTGCCGCGGAACCGTGGCGCTTTGCCCGGTTCAGTGGACCGTTTTTGGTGTGTGTCTTTAGAAAACCCTGAGCCAATTTTTCATGTATGTTAAATTATGTTTTGAACAGTATAAAAAATCGACAGAAAGTGAAAATTTTCCCGGACTTGTTTTGTGATTTTTTCCGATCGATATTCTTAACACTTTACTAACTTTCTAGTTTATGTTTAGCTAGGCTCTGATACCACTGTAAGTCCACGTTGCTCATCCCGGTTCTTACGGGGAGGCGGAAACGGCGAAAAACAATAATTTAGCACAAAGGCAACATGGACAAAAAGCCGGATCTTTACTAAACTAGAAACTAGCAAACTACTAGAGGCTTTAACTACTATGCCGTAGAAATTATACCTCACGAAACCGGTCCCTCGGGTCTTCATTCCGCTGTCCCGCTCGTCCATCCAAGCTCCAAGGAACGATCCGGATCTTGGTCACCTCCGCGGCCTTCTTGAGTCGAAGACGATCCACCCGAGAGTTGTACACCGAGCTCCACCTCGAGCCGAGGCAACTAAGGCAACGAGATCGCTAGTCAAGATGCCCTAGGTGGTGTAGAAGTAGTAGAGGGATGGTTTTGTCAAGTGGGATCCTTTTTCTCTCAACACATGAGATCAAAGGATGATTTCAAGAGGAGGAAGATGAAGGAGAGTTTTGCAACCATGGAGCTCTTTCTCTTTTTCTTTTTTAAGAGAGAGAATGAGAATGAGAAAATGAATATCATTCCTAAAGAAAAAAGGCACCATGGTTGCAATAATAGAACACAACATCATTACAAATCCTATCATGATAAAGTTGATGCTACATTGAATTGACCATTTTCATAATCAAAAAGAAAAAGGAAATCCAAAGAAGAGTGTAGACCTCTCATAAAGGTCAATGGTCAACACCGGTCAACGGGTCAACAAAGTCAAGAGAGGTCATGGTGGTCAAATGGTCAATGCAATTAGCCATCACAAAATTATCACTAAAAGGATTAGTAAATAATGTCTCTGGCTCATAATGGTCTTGACCGAACGAATTGCCAAAACCCTAATGAGCCTGCCACATAATGGTTTTGGCCGAACCATCTGCCAAAGCCCTAATGAGGCACCTCCTCCTTCATCGCTCCTCAAAATTGTGCATACACACCCGCATCCGCATTCCGTAGAATGCGAATGCACAGAAGACAAAACAAATCCATCCGTGCAATACTAGGATCCGGCTTAAACCAAAGCCCACTAGTATTGCCTGCCCGAACAGCATACGCACACAAGTACACGTAAGTGATCGCAGCCCTGCCGTAAAACCATACGGCCTCTACACGTTTCGCTCAGTGCAGGGAAACTCTCTGTGTGGGACTCTAAAGACTCGACACTACGTTGGCAGTGGGTTTAACCACAGACCACAAGCGGCACTAGCTGTACGTAACGGTCCCCAGGTAGATGTCGATAAGAAGGCCGATGAGGTAAATCCATCCGAACTCCTACTGAGCCTGTATGTGACAATCTCTGTACAGTCCGGTCTGTTCGTCTGATACATCGCATGGCGGGCCTAGGGGGTGGTGAACGTCAGTCCTCTAATAGCGGTACAAGTCGTGTCGGAGTGTAGCCCAGAACACCCTGAGATAACACTGGAAACCTACCAGTATATCTCGCTTGCCCTGGCCAGGGACTACTCGTGTAATGGCTCTCCTAGACACAGCGCGACGTCAACCCCCAATACCGGGAGAGACGAATCCTGTCTAACCGTCACTGCCTCCAAGTGCTTCGGGACTGCACCCAACTACTACCTGTTTGCACGACTCCTTTGAGCCGTGGTAGGGTAGTAATCTAAGTACAGTAGGAACACACTCGAGGCGAAGTGACAGTGTCAAGTCAGCGGACTAAGCTGTACTCATGTCATCTGGGAACTGATAACTGACGATAGGTATAATACCAACCAACAGTTCCCGACGAGTCCTGTCCAGTGTACTCGTAACCCAACGAGCACCCACATACTATCTCCAGTACGACGTACTGATGGCTGTGGGACAGACCATCTCCCCTGCTGGGATGAGAAGCGCATACGCTAGTTTACTCCGGAGTATCGATGCCCTGTCTCGATAGTCCTACGACTAGGGATCTGTATAAGGATGTGCTTATAGATTACCCAGCCCCCACAAGTATGACTGCCATCACAACGCTGGTAATCAAGCAAAGATCCTAAGGGCTCCACTAATATGTATAAGCGATATGCTAAAAGAAACACATGCACATATTGAAGTAGAGACAAACCAAGTAGCATACTACCATTTTGAGCAAGACTGTCAATATAACTGTGAATATCCCAAGCTTCCATTAAGTAATATACAAGCTAGTATGATACAGTAATGGCCTCTAGGGCATATACACTAACAAGCTCCAAATCATGAATTGGGCAATTCTTCTCATGGGTCTTCAACTGTCTCGATGCGTAGGCTATAACCTTCACATGTTGCATCAAAATACATCCCAAACCTTTCCCAGATGCGTCGCTGTGAATCACCAATCCTCCGGAACCGTCTGGTACGGTCAAAATAGGAGCGGTTATCAATGTTTGCTTCAACGCCTCAAAAGCTGACGCACAACTATCCGTCTATACGAACGGTACTTTCTTTCGCGTAAGCTTGGTCAAAGGCTCAGCTAAGCGAGCAAAATTCTCCACGAACCTTCTGTAATATCCGGCAAGTCCAATAAAACTTCTGATCTCTGCTACGTTCTTCGGAATAGGCCAATCTTGAATTGCTGCAATCTTCTCGGGGTCAACGACGATTCCATCTCCGGATATGGCATGCCCCAAAAACTTCACTTCTTCAAATCAAAACTCGTACTTGCTCATCTTTGCATATAATCTTTCATTCCTCAATGTCTGTAGTACGATCTTCAAGTGTTCTGCGTGCTCTTCTAGGCTCCTCGAGTAGACCAGAATATCATCGATGAATACCACTATAAATTGGTCCAAGAACGGTGAAAAGATTCGGTTCATCAAGTCCATAAATATCGCCGGTGCATTTGTGACTCCGAATGGCATCACTAAATACTCGTAATGTCCATACTGAGTTCGGAACACAGTCTTGCAAATGTCTTCTGATTTAACTCGGACCTGATGATATCCGGATCGCAAATCCAGCTTCGAGAATACCCTCGCGCCACTGAGTTGCTCGAACAATTCACCAATGCAAGGGATCGGGTACTTGTTCTTAATAGTCACCCGGTTTAATTCTCGATAATCAATGCACATCCTCCTTGTGCCATCTTTCATCTTGACTAGAAGAACTAGAGCTCCCCAAGGTGAATTACTGCTACGAATCCAACCCTTCTCTAGTAATTCAGTAACCTGCTTCTTTACTTCTTCTAACTCCACTGGTGCCATCGGATAGTACGCCTTTAAGATTGGCGCTGCACCAGGAACAAGATCGATCGCGAACTCTACATCTCGTTTTGGCGGTAAACCCCAGATGTCCTCGAATACATCCATGAACTCTCGAACTACAGCTGGCGCTTCCTCCTTATCAACTTCCATCGACGAAAGAACATTGCTTGTCGGCCTAGCCCGACAGAACTGCTACCTCCAGCAAAAACAAACTCCGGATGTCTGGGAATCTGGAAAATCACTTTCTTTGCCCTACAATCAATGTGGGCGTGGAAAGTGCCGAGAAAGTCCATTCCCAAGATAACATCATAACTGCTGGTATCGATCACCAAGAATCTGCAAATAACTCTCATCTGCAAAGAACAATCCTTGCACTTACTACTAGATATGATCTTCCCGTTCTCAGTGTGTATGTCCCAACAACTAGACAGGGTCGTGCAAGAAATCGAATGTGCAACAATGAACTTGGACGACATAAAACAATAGGATGCACCAGAATCGAATAATGCTAATGCGGGAAAATCATGAACAAGTAGGATACCTTAAACAACTTCATCTGAAGCCTTGGCCTCTTCAGCTGTCAGAGTATTGGCTCGAGCTTGATTAGGTCCCTGAGTTATCTGCTTCTGCCCCTGAATCTGCCTCTGCGGTGGCCTTTGAACATCATCCTTCAAACGTAGCTTCGACGGGCAAACACTGACAGTATGATCAGCTGATCTGCAAACCAAACAAAGTCCAAGCTTCCTCCGACAATCCTTCTGCTGATGTCCGAGTAGATGGCAAAAGTCACAAAACATCCTTCCTCTCGGCTCAGTTGCGACGGGCTTCTTTATCGGTACTATGCCACATCGGTTCACCGGAATACCTTTGCATATAGGTGCTCGGTTCGGCGTAAACGCCGGCTTCCGTACCACAACTGCCTGCTGCTGCGTACCCCCTGTCTTTATTGATAAGCTCTGCTGCTCTCGGGCTGCTTTAAGAACTTGTAAGAAAGTGGTCAAGCCCAGAGATATAATGTGCCTCTGGTTTTCCACATCCAAACTGCGCATAAACCTTCGTGCCCTATCAGCTTCTTTGGCCACCAAAGGTCGAGCGAATCGACTGAGCCGTGTCCACTCAGCCGCATGCGCATCCACGGATCCGCCATTCTGCTTCAGACTGATAAACTTTTCTTCCATTTCTTCCCGTGCAGTCTGCGGAAAGAACTTCTCTAAGAAACTCTGCGAGAAAGTTGCCCAACTGATCGGTTGGGCAAACGGGTCTCTTCGACCAGCCACCACTCACGGGCATAGTCTACCAATTGGATGCGTACAACATCCACTCTCTGGTCCTCCGGAATCTGTGCTGCAATGAGCAGATTCTCCGTATCGACTAGCCACTGCTCCGCTGGTAACGGCTCTTTCAAACCAGTGAAAGTGGACAGACCAAGTCTCTTGAAATCTGCCACGGTACCCACACGCTTTACTGGTTTGGCCACAAAATTGTTTACGGACTGCTGGACGGTCCGCAAACCTTCCTAAAAAGCTTTGGCTTGCCGTTGGTTCAGCTCGGTCTGCCGCTTCTGGTTCTCCAGCATCCCACGAATTACTCCAAGAAATGCGGCGTCGTCAACACGCCTCTGGTACGATCATAGTTCTCTATCTGCTATGATTCTGGAGCCAAAACACCGAAGAGGATTATCAAGATAAACAAGATTCAATAAACAAGATACAAGAAGCAAGATAGTTATGGATTCAAGGATGGCAAGATAGTAATATGGCAGGACATGCTCCTAGTTACGAGTATTCTGATTCGTGTATTGGGTCCAATAGCCAACTACAAAAGAATCAAACCCAATTAACCTAAATCCTAGGCTCTGATACCAAACAAACCCTGTCACGCCCCGCTTCCCAGAGTGCGCTAAGATCGACACGTGACAGAGCCAACCATGCTAGCTGTGGCTAGGAAACATCCTTTCACAGTCACATTACGGCTGTCTATAAGATATCAAGAACAGTAGAAATAAAATAAACTATTTAGTACATGTCCATATGCCAGAATAAACGAGTCAAGAAATAATATGCGAAAGCAATAAATCCAATAACAATAACATCTGGAAAGTACGTCCCAAAATACGGACTCACATCAGGAATGAAAGTACGAAAATAAAACTAAACTAACTAGCTACTAACAGGATCCTCACTGCTTGGCCTGTTGGCTGAAATACTCCTGAACGGCCTGCGACAGAGATAGAGGATCTGGGCCATGCAAAACCCAGACGTCAGTGCGTCACAATATCAAACAATAAAATATAATTAGGAGGTAACGAAATATGCAGGCATGAATAGTAACAGTACCGAGTGTATAACAGTAACACGGGTATGAACAGTGAAGTGTATACGTGTGGGTGAAGTGCGGTAAATAATCTAAACTGTGCTACTGGGTTATCTATTCTAAAGTTATTCAAAATCAATTGATGTACTCCTCATGTAACTCAAAGAATATGTCCCGTTACCCCCCCGGGACCACGGATCAAGATATGTGAACCAAGAATGGTTCTGTCCCGTTACCCCCCGGGACCACGGATCAAGAAGAATCACGAATGATTCTGTCCCGTTACCCTCCGGGACCACAGATCAAGTAATACCCTTTTAAGTCACACTCGGTTACACCTTAAGTCAGGATTGTTGGAATTAAGAACAGGATCAGGCAACAGGTCAAGTAGTGGTGTATTAGGTCATGTCAGGTAGTGCACATGCATCAAATGGATGCCCAACAGTAAAATGTAGTAAGTATCGAATCATGGTAAAAGTACGGATGTACGGTAAAAGTATGGATGCACAAGTATCTATCAGGGGTTACATCATGACTAGGTAGGATGCACATTATGAAGCATGGGGTACTAATGTAATAATAATATGAATTAATATGACATGGCATGTAACTAGATATGTAGAATTATTGGTATGGATACACAATAAAATATGGATGCACAAATATCTATCAGGGGTTATATCTACAGCTCCATGACTATGTAGGATGCACATCATTACGCATGGGATGTTAATACAACAATAACATGAAATAATATAATCGGTAGATGCAGCTACATATATAATAAATGATATGGATGCATACGGGTATCCAAAAACAGTAAAACTTTAATATGGATGTATAATGCAATCAACATGTAATATTTGTATTCATATGGATGCAATATAATAATATGGCATGTAGCAAGATAAACTTGCATGCAACTAGGTAGGTAATAAATGATACGGATATGAATGACTATCCGAAAACAGTAAAACGGTAACATTGGATGCATAACTAAACAATATGTAATATTATTATTCGCATGAATGCAAAATATAGTAGTATAGCATGCAGCAAGATAAACTTTCCTGAGCGGAACACACGACGGGTGCGTACGACACGTCCGACGTCGGGTAAACGTCGTAACGCACACACGGCACGCGGGACAGGTCCAGGCAAGGTAAGAGGATAATCACGCAGGTAGGGGATGTTCACTGGACTACTCTGATCGTCGGCAGCGGCACGGCTCCGGCGGGTGATCACCGGAAAAGAAACAAGATCAAGAAATGAAAGAAGAAAGAAGAAGAAGAAGAAAAAGAGGAAAAAGAAGAGAGGAGGGTGCTCTGGGGTTGGTTCAAAGGGGTTCTCTGGTGTATGGAGACAGAGACGGGTAGAGGAGGACGTCGATGATGGATTTTCCGGCGAAGCAAGGTGTGTGCAGTGGAGGTTTTAGGGTAGGGTTTGTAGTGTGCAGGGGAGGCTCTGGTGTTGAAGAGAAGGGAGTGGAGGAAGGGGAGGAGAAAGAGATGATGATGAGGGAAGGGCTATCGGGGTTATCGGAGCTCTGGCAATGGGTGTGCAGGTAAGGCCGGGCTCGGTTTGGGTTGAGAATGATGGTGGTTGTGGTGATGGGAGGGAGTAGAGGAAGAGAGGAGGAAGGAGATAAAGAGAAGAGGAGAAGAAGGAGGAGAGACGGGGTCGAGGGTGGTCGGCTACGGAGGCGAAGATGGGTACAGGGGTGATGAGTTCTTGGGTTGCAGATGGGTTCACTTCGGGAAGATGAGAGGGGAGAGAGGTGACGGAGGAGATGATGATGGAGGTGACGGCGAAGGCAGGGGCACCGCGAGGTAAAATCTAGGGTTAGGGTTCTCGTGGAGGATCTCGTCGCGGGGTGCAATGGGTTTAAAGAAGAAGAAAGAAATGAAGGAGGGAGGCGAGCGTAGTGTAGAGGGAGGTAACGGGATTCGCGGGTGAACAGGAATCGCGAGAGGTGAGAGAGAGAGGAAGAGAGAGAGAGAGAGAGTACGAGAATTCTGTTAGAAAAATAAGATTTAGGATTTTTAAAATATTAAAATATATTTTATAGTTATACTCGTATATAGTTAAGTATATATAACAGTTAATATATATATAATATAATATTAAGAAAATTTAAGTTTTAGGCTAATACAAAAATAGTCCAAAACATGCCCGGGTCGGGTCTGAAAAATCCAGTTTTAAAATACGGAAAATATACGTGTCGACCAAAACTAAAATAGGATATCCGGGTAACGAAAATGCATACCCCTAAGAACAGATGCATGTAGCGTACACGTAGCGATCCAAACAGGTCCGTTTCATCGAACAGGATGAGAACACGATATACGGATGCTACCACTGGGTTAGGGGTATCATGTAGGCCATGCTATATATTTTTAAAATATTTTATTAGACTTTAAATGTTATATTGAAAAATGCAGATGCCAGATAATGCCAGTATGCAGTATAAAATATGAAAGTGCACGGATCCACGTAACAAGCCGGGATAAAAGATAAACAGGAATCAAAACTGGTTTTCAGCAAGCGGGTCGGATCAGATGCAATTACAAATTTCAAATATATTATTCGCATCCAAAATGAACTAGGGATTTACCCCATTGTTAATCTTGACATTTTGGGGATTTCTTTAATTTAATTCCAATTGTTCAACCCATGAGCTTCCCAAGGTGGGAACTCTGGGATTTAATCCCATTATTATCTTCTTGTTTGCAGTGCTTAGCTCTGACTCGACGTTTTGAAAGTTTCCCTTATTAGGAATTTTAGGAATTCTATTCCATTTTATTTCTTTTTTGCTGTTCTTGGGTATATATGTATGTATTTATTTCTTTTTAGGGTTTTAATCCCTATGTTCGGATTTGAATTTTTTTTGTTATTAAAGGGACCCACTTTTTGGGATATTGGGAGTTTAACTCCATCTGATTATTTAATGAGAATCCTTTTTGATTCTCACAATAGGCATATGTTCCTTCTTTAGTGAGCCGCTACTTTGATTTCATGGGGGTCTAATAGCTTTGGAGCTAGTAGTTCCACAAAATGAACTCATGTCCTTTTGCTGATGAATCTTTTGTCCTTTTTCAGGTACCATGGCATCAATTCCTTTCTTCCCCTACACCCATTCAGAAATTGCTTTCCCTCAGTCATGAGGAGGTGATGGCTATGATCAGGATACATAACAGGAATGAAGAGAGTCTTCCCTTATGGGGGATCTGGTACGGTCACATCATAAAGGGACGTCAAAGCTTCACCTGTAGAGAACCAACAGAGCCTATCTGCTCAATTCATCATATGGAGCGTCCCTGTACCGCTTACGCGATGGAAGCGGTCAACTGGATCCCTGAAGGCTAGATTGAGCTATCGTCAGCGGGGATACCCAACCAACATCCAGTGGCTATTGACATTCTAGGGCACCGGATATGTCAAGGCGAAGCTCGACCGTGGAGACAAGTCTATAAGATAGGCGTCACCCCACGACATCTAACGGGCTACCTTCATTGGGCTCGCTACATTCTCTCTGCCCAACGATTGCGGTTACAGAAGGTTGGTCTGTACCAGAAAGTGTATGCTTCGTTGTTTTATTATCATGCCCCCACGTCTATGGTAGATTAAGACTTTTGTAAACCAATAGAGCGTCCCAACACATACATTTCTTTTAGGGGGCCGGGAGGTTTTCATTTCACTAGAAGAATTCTGAGAAGTTTCCGGATTGCCGATCAAGGGAGAGTACTACGAGGAGCTGCTGCCCCCGGACGAGTATGTTTTTGCTACAGCGCCAGCTATGCGGGAAGGCCTAACGACTGAGAATGCTGTTCGGCATAAATATTCAGGCTTGATCAAGGTATTGAATATCTATGAGAGCCTATTTGTGGCATCCGGAGGGCAAGGAGTCAGCTTCGTAGATTTCATCGCTCACTTCTTTCGTGTCGATGTCCTATCTAAGAAGGATCCGAAATTTGCAAGGATTGAAGATCCCTTCGGGTTTGTCTTAAAGAAACTACCTGCCAAGGAGGAGGACTTGCCGCAGTTCTATATTCCGAACACGCCGGCTGTAGCTTTTAAGGAGATCGTTGCCCCTGGCATAGACGAGGAAATGTTCTTCATAGGTTTCATCAGTTTTTGGCTCAGTTGGTTTGCGATGCCTATGCCTCGACGCTTCATGAGGGCATCTGTCTTCTATCCTGCTCATCGCATAGCCGAAGGGGCACGTCTAGCTATTGGCGTCGCAGGGTTATCTTATTTGTATCATGTCTTGAGTATCGTTGCCAACACTTCGAGTCCCGGTGTAGACCCCGTGAACTTCTCTCTCCATTACTTCATTTCTTAGATTGAGATGCACATAATAGGTGCATTCGATGTGCATCAAAGGACTGCTTTTTACGAGTCCTATACTTTTTAGCGAGCTATGAAGCTAGTTGATGCTTCTGCTCCTGATCCGACACAGTTAGAGGCTCTGCGTGTGTTGCTCTGCCCGTACTTGAATGAAGGTGGCATGGTTTTCACCGATCAAGTTCTTTCTGTGCCAACAGTGGCCACTCAGCAGCTGTTTGACGTGTTGAAGAATGAGACACCAGCTTTAAATATAAGGAGATCATGCATCTTTATTCGATTAGACCTGGCTATTTGGTATTCCGGTTGGATGATGCCGCACTATTCATACGATACAACCCACACCGTTTTGCCCAACAGTTGGGTTATGATCAAAGCATGCCCCTCGAAGCATTTCTGATTGAGCCCGCTGCCACGTTGGAGACTGCCCGTGATGTCATTCATCACTTCATGCGTCTGAACACCGGCTCTCACTTTATGATCCCTGAGCCTGATTACATTCCAAGGCATATGGGTGTTTACAAGGGCTGGTATCGGTATAGGATAGGTCCAATCATTACGGAGGAAAAATGGGTGCTTCTTTAGTATAGGATCCCTATGCCTGCCCGTGCCGTTGACACCCCGTTACGACCGCGATCGGTCATCCGTCCACCTTTAAAAGAAAGTGGTGCAATAGATATTCCGAAGGCTCCTCCAGTGGTGCCGGCCCCTCGTGCTGCAAGTTTGCCAGTTCACACCGAACTTGATGTAGAGACTCTAAGCACTGCAAAGGCTGTGGCATTATCCGAGTCGGATCCTGAAGCTGAGATCGGGCAACACCGTCCGAAGATGCCAAAGGGGAGGTAACGTTCCTCCACGAGCATTAGCTCAGGCCCTAAAAATAAAAAGAAATCCGTCGTGCGTCTGATTGATGCACTGCTAAAGCCCGAGTCTCATGCTATTGATGGCAATGGTATGCCTGAGCATGAACTAGACAATGGCCTTATTTTTCCAGACACGTTCGCCGAGGAGTTCGCTCAGCTTTCTGAGGCCTTCAAAAGGTAGCAGTATGAGACCCGGGACGTGTGCCGCCAGAGGGGATGCCTCGCTCGTGTCGTTTTCCGGGATGTTGATCTGCCTTCTGCTGTGCCGCCAGCGGCTCCTTTAACGTTGGCAGAGGAAAGAGGTCTGAAACGACCAGTCTCAACCGTTTCTGAGGATGAAGCTGCTCAGAGAGCAGGTAAAGCTCCTTCTTCAATTAAAGCCCGGCGGGCATGGCTATCAAGAAAGGAGCTACGACTTGAGGAAGCTATACTCCTGGCTCCTTGGGGCATCGGTATACATTTTTTTGGTTCTTTAGCAGATAGCTTATATTGCTCTTGTCCTTACATTCTCTTTTCCTTCTGTAGGGACTTCTGCGGTGGGTGCAGTTTCGAGCCCACGGATCGTTCTGAAAACTCCTGCAATGGCTCTGACTCCTGCGGCTGAAGTTCTTGGGCCATCAATGAACTCCGTAGATATCATTGATGTGCCAGAAGATATAGATGATGTTCTTGACGCTGCAGCCTCTTCAGCCCAGAGTGGGAGGAACATCGAAGGTAATCTTATATCTCACCCTTTTCACTTGACGATCTTTCAGTATGCCTGACTCTCTCACTCTCTTATGGTGTTTTTAGAGTTACGGGAGCCGGCATCTTCCATTTTGGATCATTCTCCGGAGGAGAACTTCTCGCGTCTATTTGATATGGCGGCTTCGCCCCCAGCGTATCATCCTTTCTTCTAAACATGGTCGGTATCTTTTTTATCTCTTTTATTATAATTTCTGGAGCGATACTGACGTGTTTGTTTAACTACAGTCTTGCAAGCCGATGATGAAGTCGAGGTTTTGGATGAACCTGGTGATCTTACAGATTTTCCTCCCATGACCGTGGGTGAGCGACATCTTGGTCCTTGTTTTCTTTTGTTTATCTCCCATTTTGGAGATGCGTCTAAGCTTCCTATGTTTTCCTTATTTTGACACGGTTCTACCAGCCCTGACCCCGTTTGAGTCTCATGTTCGTATGCCTGAGGGAACTTATGCAAAACGTATGTCTGAAAGGATGACGAGGAACAACTTACACTCATTGGCTGATTTCATTGAAGACCTTCGCACTGGTACTTCCTTCATCGCAGAGGACTTCGCTGCTGAAGCTAACGCTTCTTTATCTGTCCTTGCCGCTTATCATGATGAGGTGCTGGTGCGTACTGTAAGTCTATGTTGCACACTCTACGGGGTTTGTAGAGAGACGGAATTTTCAAAAATCGATTTTGAAGCATGCAACAAAGACTATAACTTAAGAACTACCATAAGCCATAATAGCAAAAAATTCATAGATACTTATTCTACTATGATAGAAGTTTTATACCGATCGACACGTGTCTTTCGGGTTTTCATTATCCTCTTCTTAAGCTCCTTTCCGGTCCTAAATCAAGCTTGGTCGTCGGCCTCCTCGATCCTAGATGATCCACTTGAAGGTTCTTGATTTAAGCTCGTACTTCAAAAAGAAGCAACTAAACAAACTAGTTTGCTAATCTAGTTTGTTTAGGAGATGTGGAGATGGTTAGTTGTATTTTTTCTATCTCAAAACCCCATGGCTCTCAATACAAGAGAAGGTTTAGGATTGAGAGAGGAGAGAGAAGGAGCAAAAGAAAATGAAGTGAGAGTGTGAAAAAATCTCATGACCATTTTAGTTTTGTGAAACATTTTCACAATTAAAAATGGGAACCATACTTCAATAGTAAATCCAAATGAATTAAAAATTCATTTGGCCATGCCTCACACCATTCTTATTTGCCCCATAACCCTCCACCCCATTTCTAAATATCAAAATAAATGGTTAATACATAAATGAGGTGTCCTCTTCTAGAAGGTATTTTGTATAAATACAAAATACATTCTACCGTATATACATACCCATATTCGTATCAAAATACAAATACCCAAGAGATAGAATAATACTACTAATATAATACTAGCATTAAATCAATATCTGATTTAACAAACCGGTTTAATTCTAAGCCTGCTAGTATTATAATCCGTCCGATTAAATTCCGCGCAACTAGTACATGTAATTAATCGGAACCCTGCACGTATAAACATACGGCTTCCACATCGTTTCGCATGAACCAGAGAAACCCTTTGTGTGGGACTTTAAAGATACAACAGTACGTTGGCAGTAGGTTTAACCATAAGCGCATCAGCGGCACTAGCTGTACGTAACGGCCATCCAGCTATCTGTCGAAAAGAAGGCCGACGAGCAAACTCATCTAAACCCCTACTGATCCTAACCGTAACAATATCCGTACAGTCCTGTCTGTATGTCTTAGAGTATCGCATATCGGTTCTAGGCATGGTTAACATCAGACCCCTACTAACTCAATAAGTCGTGTTGGTGTGACTCAAGACCATCCGAGAAACTACCGATCTAACTATCAGTAATTCCCAACTGCCCTGGCCAGAGACTTATGGTGTTGACCAACCAAACACGGTACGACATCGACTCCTTATACCGGGAGAGACGAATTCCTGACAATCACTCACTGCCTCCATATGGCTCGGGACTGTATCCAACTAAAATCTGTTTGCACGACTCCTTTAAGCCGTGGTAGGCTAGTATTCGAAGCTCAATGGAAACTTACACCAGACAAATGATGATCCCAGGTCTACAAACTACCTGTACATATGCCACATGAGAACTGCCATCTGACGCTTGGTATAATACCATTCAGCAATTCCCGGCGAGTCTGTCCAGTATACCCACCCACAATGAGCACCCATATATAGTCTTAGGTGAAACACACCAATGGCTGTGGGACTAACCATTGCCCCTCGTCGGGGGTTTAGAAACGTATACACTATTCTACTCTGAAATATCGATACCCTGTTTCGATATTCTTACGACTAGGGACATTTTAAGGATGCGCTTATAGACTGTCCAGCCCTCATAAGTATGATCGCCATCACAACGCTGGTAGTCAATCAATAATCCTGTGGGCTTTATCAACATGTATAAGTAAGATGTAATAACTAGTAAAACATACGCACATGTTAAGATAAAGGCAAATCGGATAACATACTATCATTTCAAGTAAAATTGTCATGTGTGTGTGTATAGTATCCCTTACAAATAATGGCTTCTAGGGCATACATATCATACAATCTCCCACTTGCACTAGGGCTAGTAATTTGCATAGCGCATCCCCAATATCTTGAACAGCCACTCGAACCGTGCTTGTGCTAAGGCCTTCATGAATGGATCTGTTGTGTTGCCTTTTGTGTCCACTCTTCGAACCTCGATTTCTTTGCGATCCACGATCTCCCTTATCAGGTGATACCGCTTCAAGATGTGTCTGGATTTCTGATGGGACCTTGGTTCCTTTGCTAAAACTATACCCCCATTGTTATCGCAATACAATGGTATTGGATTGGCAATAGACAGAACCACCTGAAGTTCAAAAATGAACTAACTCATCTAGACTACCTCTTTTGCGGCATCGTTAGCAGCTATATACCCAGCTTCCTTCGTTGAGTCTGCGACGGTGTTCTGTTTGGAACTCTTCCAACACACCGCCCCTCCATTGAGGGTAAACACATAACCCGAGAAAGATTTAGAATCATCCTTGTCACTTTGGAAGCTTTAGTCGGTAAAAGCCTCGATATAGAGGTCACCATTACAGTACACCAAAAACATCTCTTTAGTCCTTCTCAGGTACTTAAGAATGTTATTAACTGCTATTCAATACTTCTCAACTGGGTTTGACTGATACCTGCTTACCACACTGAGTGCGTAAGCTACGTCTGGTCTAGTACATAACATCGCATACATTATAGATTCTACCGCCAAAGAATAGGGTATAATGCTCATGCGAGCCCTCTCTTCATCAGTCTTTAGAGACATCTCTTTGGAGAGGGTAATCCCGTGACAAGCAAGTAAATTACCATGCTTAGAATCTTTCTTACTAAACCTCTTTAGTATGGTGTCAATGTACAAAGTCCCAACATTATTTTAGACCTATCATGATAGATCTTAATCCCCAGAATGTAGGAGATATCACCCAAGTCTTTCATGGAGAATTTCTGCGATAAGAAGAGCTTGACTGATTGTAGCGTAGGGATGTCATTCCTTATTAGGAGTATGTCATCCACGTATAATACGAGAAAGACGACTGCAACGACTTTGAAATCTTAGTACGAAAATTCTTCTGTTAATATAAAGAATAGAGTTTCACAGCCTGAGTTAGAGTTATAAGTTACTTCTCCTAAATAACAGTAAGAAGCCACTTGTAGCTCATTGGTAAAGCCTTTGCACTACTGTGACGTAGCACCTGTGTTCAAACCCCATCAGACACATTATATTTTTCTAATTTTTCTTTTTAACATTTTGGAAGCCCAAAAGTTTACACGTGCAAAACACATAAAAACGAAAAGACAAAAAATAAAACATGTGAAAAAGAGTATAAACATTGAGAGGAACACGTGGAAAGAATCCACCGGCCCCAACCCCCAAATCGACCGGCCAAAACACCCCTAGGGCTTGCACCGATGGTCCGACTATGTCCAATAAGGCCCGGGCTTTGCACACAAACCCTTTCCGCTACCCCTAACTCCCCTGCACTCTGCAATCAAACAGAGACCCTTCAATTCCTCATTTATCATCATTTTAATGCTTTTTAATTCACCATTTTAAATCCAAAACCCTAATTACATACTATAAATACTACCCCATGCCCTAACCCTTCATCATTCTGAAATTCCTAGCCAAAACTCTCAAAATTTCTTAAGTACAAGTGGAGTAAAAGAGGAGTTAGCAAGCCATCAACTTCCGGCGAGGACCGACACAAATTCCGGCGATCCAGCGATGCCACAACGACAACAATCTCTTCTCCTACCTCTTCTTAATATAACCAAGTGGTAAGTACCTCCCAATCTCTCTTCTTCTTCCTTGAAAATCTTATTTCAAAATATATGTCGGTAAGTGGAGTTAATACCGACACCTTCTTCCAGACTCTAGAAATTCCACTTTTTCTTAAATATTGCTCATCCATATTCTTATACCATGCTTGTTATCATAAAACCAATGTTTAGAACCAACTTTTAATCAAAAACATCATGCAAAATAACTTTAACTTAACTTGTACATTAAAATACCATGAACTTTGTATATATTATCTTTTAATGTTTTGCTTAAACACACCTTTAGGAAAATTCACGAGGTAACGACCTACCTCTCACTTACACGCTTGGTTTCCATAGCACGATACTCTTTGAACGTATTTTTGTTATGAATACAATATTACATTAAAATACCATTTACTATAAAAACCAGATTTCTTTTAAATTGTATTTTAAATTCCTTTGCAAATATGTCTCTACAACCCTTTTTAGGGGACCCGCTATTAGATGGTGTGGATTATCGCACATCCTTGGGCTAGTAGAGCGAGATGCAGACCTCCTTACGGAGCATTTGGTCTCGAAAGGTTTTTAATACGGTTTTTAAGAAAAACGCAGTTTTCTACTTAAATAAAAATTTAATTTTTAATAATTATATAAAATATTAAAAATCCATATATTTTCAAAATATAATAAACTTATATTTTTTTAATGAAAGAATTACAAGTTTTCACCAAAATACCATCAAGATACCAACAAAAGACGGGTTTTACATTAAACTACCATGACTTTCCAAGCTAAGCTATTACCACTAAAATACCTCAAATCCTTAAAATTCACATTCATGAAAACACTAAATAATATAAATAACTTCTCGAGGTTATTTTGAAACTATATTAAAAATATTTTTCATAAAATCCTCTCGAGTTATATAAAAAAATATTTAAGGATTTTAGTAAATATAGGTTTAAGTAGGATCAATTCTCTTGAGCCCCAGGGAGCCGGAGAAAGTGAGTGCTTGCCTATTTAAGGAAGAAAACTTAACGAAGTTATCAATGGCAATTGTTTTGGAAAAAGAAACAAATCCTGCCGTCCATATACAGCAGTTACCGATAACTCCCGAACCTATTTCAGAATCTAAATTAGTTACAAGTATCTGACTCAGTCTGAGTCTAAACCCGAATCCAAACTCAAATCAGGATACAATTCAAACATGAATCCAAAGTCTAACATGAATACATGAACCTGAACCTGAATACTTGAAAAATCAAACTTCAATATCAAATTTGAATACATGACTATAACTTGACTCGAACCATGAATACAACTTAACATGAATACATGAATACTTGATATAGACATGAACTCTATCTTGCAACTCGATGTATTCTTGGATTCGAGCAAGGCTGGTAATTTTAACTGTAACTTACCATACACAGGGTGTTGGGGTAGTTCATGCGTGAATCTAACGAAATCGCAGGAGTACCACTAGATCATGAATCCATGTCTACTAACACAAGAAAACTATCATGAGAGCCTGTGTTTCCTTGCTCCTGGATTACAGCCTGTTGAGTTTGGAATACTTCAACACTAGGTTGAAGTCCCGTTACTCACACTTGATTCAGGCCCGTGGTTCCTTACCCCTATATTACAGCCTGTTGGGTTCGAGAACACTTTTGAGATTGGTTGTCATTCATCCTTGAACTTACGTTAAATTAGTATACCCAAGTAGAGACCTGTTAAGACACTTACAGTCACTGCATGTTCACCATACCTACACTACACGGTCATGTTATAATTGTTTGCCATGCTCATGCTATACTGTCATGTTTACCTACTTGTCATATATATTACCATAATTGTCACATATATTACGATAGAACTACATGCTAAATAAACTTGCCATGTTTACATTAAACGACATGCTGACACACTATACTTCATAATCAATTGTTCATGATATACATTTTTTCTTTAACATTACACTTTATACTTCACTTCATTTCTTGGGGACTTACCGAGCGAAAGTTCGCTGACGGGCATTCCACCCACCTTTGTTTTCTTGGAATGTTCGTCAGATACTGTGGAGACTGAGAAGGTAGACATATCAGAGGATGAGCACGATCAGATCGCGACCCAGGCCTAGATTAGTTATCTTTTTTTTAGTTTATGTATGTTACTTGTTTAGGCATTTCCATTCTTGTATTTTTCTTTCAGTTGAAATCATGTATTGTAAATGAATCAGGTTGAATGTAAATAAAATTGTTGAATTATAAATATCATGTCAATTATCTTGTCATTTTTATATTGCTTCTTTTACGCTTAGCGTATTTATTCCGGAAAATAACTTTCTCGAAATAAATACGTTGCGGGCCTCGCCACGTGCCGTTTCTATCTATTGGGAAGCGGGGCGTGATAGGTTTTGTTGGCGGCCCATGCAGATCCGTTCTGCATGAAGTCATAACCAATATATAATAAGAAATATGAGATTCAACAACTTTACATTTCTTGCAATTCAATTTCCTTTGAATCTAACCTAATCTTTCTGTTCTATCTAAGATGATGGATTCTCCCAGCAACCTTAGCACCAACGATGAAAGTACATCACTACCTATCCTTACCGTCCTACCACCTCCACCTACCGTAGCCGCACCACTCACAAAACATACGATACTTCTAGAGGCTATCAAAAGCCTACTTGAAGGTCAGTAGGCTCAAAGCACGATTTTGCAGGGGCAGACTACTCTCCTTCAGCAGAGTTTCATCCGCTCTGAAGCAGAAGCACCGGGAGTGAAATAATTTCGAGCGTTACACCTGAAGAACTTCTCAGGGAAGGAGAAACCACTTAAGGCCGAGGAATGGACACAGAGCATTGAAGAAAACCTAGCCATAGCTCAAGTCCCAGAAGTGGTTTGGGTCAGAATAGCAAAACTCCAGCTTACTGACAATGCCAGAATCTGGTGGAAGGCCGAGGAGAGCCATCTTGAGCAACCGATCGAGTGGAAGACTTTTCGTGATCCTTTTGATGCCAAGTATTTTCCAGAAACCTCACACTTCGAGATGGAACAGAATTTCATTCACCTGCAACAAGGATCTATGTAGGATAAGTCAGTGGATGAGTATGACGTTGAATTCACCATGCCCAGCAGATTCGCCGCCCATCTAATTCCTACTGCAAAAATTAGAGCCAGGTGTTTCCATCAAGGATTAGACCTTGAGATTCAAGCTGCCCTAGCAATGGGGGAATACTTAACACATGAAGCAGCTTTGAAGTCAGCCCGTCGCTATGAAGCTGTCATTAAGAAGATGGGAAGGCCACAGTCGGTCGGTATAAAACGTACCGCCAATCAGATTACTGGAGGAGCCTCTTCTAGGCCAACTCTTCCAGCGCCAGCTATGTGGCCAGGAGGATCATTTTCCGAGGCTGAACCCAATTTCTGTGTTTATTGTAAGAGAACCGGACACCAAATCAAAGATTGCCGTCAAGCGAATAGTCTTTGTCTGATATATGGATCATCCTCACACACTATAGGAACTTTCCCACACAAACTAATTGGCCTAATTCCCGCAGCTAGACCAGCTATTCAAGTTCCACCTACTCGGTTAGCTCTTCCCGCACCACTTCCACATGGACCACCTTTTCTTCGTCAACCATCAATGTACCAGCATGCACAGAGAAATGTGCAGAGACGTCAGGCTTTCACTTTGGCGGACGAGAAAGTCGAAGCTATGGGTCAAGGAAACCCTGGTAAAATCCCCTCCCAGCTTTTTCAGCCTTTCAAATTCTTGCATCATGTTGGTCTTTCATCTACCTAAACATTTTCATACACTTCCGGTACAATATCAACAGTTCTTTCACTCCGCTGAATCTAATTTTTCTCGAATCTGTTACAACTTCCTGGTATAAATTTCGAGGACGAAATTTTTATAAGGAGGGTAGAATGTAACGACTCTGAAATCTTAGTACGGAAATTCTTCTGTTAATATACAGAATAGAGTTTCACAGCTTGAGTTGGATTATAAGTTACCTTTGCTAAATAACAACAAGAAGCCACTTGTAGCTCACTGGTAAAGCCTTTGCACTGCTGTGACGTAGTCCCGGTGTTCGAACCCCATCAGACACATTATATTTTTCTGATTTTTCTTTTTAACTTTTTGGAAGTCTAAAAATTTACACGTGCAAAACACATAAAAATGAAAAGACAGAAAAATCAAACATGTGCAAAAGAGTATTAACACTGAGAGGAACACGTGGTAAGAATCCACCGGCCCTAACCCCCAAACCGACCGGCCAAAACACCCCTAGGGCCGGCACCGACGGTCCGATTATGGCCAATAAGGCCCGGGCTTTGCACACAAATCCTTTCCCCTACCCCTAACTCTCATGCACTGTTTGATTGCTCTACAATCAAACATAGACTCTTCAATTCCCCATATCATCATTTTAATGCTTTTTAATTCACCATTTTAATTCCAAAATCCCAATTCCACAATATAAATGCTATCCCATGCCCTTCATCATTCTGAAATTCTTAGCCAAAACTCTCAAAATTTCTTAAGTATAAGTGGAGTTAGCAAGCTATCAACTTCCAGCGAGGACCGACGCAAATTCCGGCGATCCCGTGATGCCATGATGACAACAATCTCTTCTCCTACCTCTTCTTAATATAACCAAGTGGTAAGTCCCTCTCAATCCCTCTTCTTCTTCCTTGAAATCTTATTTCAAAACATATGTCGGTAAGTGGGGTTAATACCGACATCTTCTTCCAGACTCTAGAAATTCCATTTTTTCGTAAATATTGCTCATCCATATTCTTACACCATACTTGTTATCATAAAACCAATGTTTAGAACCAACTTTTAATCAAAAACATCATCCAAAATAACTTTAACTTAACTTTTATATTAAAATACCATGAACTTTGTATATATCATCTTTTAATGTTTTGCTTAAACCTGCCTTTGGCAAAATTTACGAGGTAACGACCTACCTCTCACGTACACGCTTGATCTCCATAACACGATACTCTTTGAACATATTTTTGTTACGAATACAATATTACATTAAAATATCATTTACTATAAAAACCGGATTTCTTTTGAATTGTATTTTAAATTGCTTTGCAAATATACCTCTATAACCCTTTTTAGGGGATCCGCTATTGGATGGTGCGGATTATCGCACATCCTTGGGCTATTAGAGGGAGATGCAGAGGTAACGTTTTAAAAATAAATAAATAAATAAATCCTTTAGGTGAAATTTCCGTTAACCGGTAATATAAACCATATTTTCCGTAAAACTTAACTATAATTAATTTTCAACATAGAATTAAATACGCCCATTTTAACTATGTAATTGCTAGTATCGGGTATTTATTTAGTCACTTATAAATTGTTAGTTTATTTAAATATTTTTCCTTAATTAATTATTTTAAATATTATTATAAGCTTTCATTTATACATTAATTTAGTGATAATTACAAATTGGAATGGGTTAAGTATACATTAGTGAACCATGATAACTTAAAATCTAGTTTATATCATGCACTTTCCTTCTCAAATTGTCTCAATGGTTCTAGATTTTTCTAGGGTAATTAGAAAATAAAATAAAATAAGTTAATTAAGATATTAGTTAATATATGTAATAATGGGCTATTCTTGACTTGGCATTGTACACACTCACACACTCATCTCTCTTTTTCCCTCATGGCCGAGCCATTCCTACACAGCCCCCCTCTCTTTCCATTCAACTCACTTCAACTCATCAAATAAAAGAAATTAAATAATTAAAGAAAAGAATTAAAATAGGTAATTAATTGGGGAAGTTCTTGACATATCCATACACCTCTCTCTCTCTCTCTCCTTCTTCAATAGTTTTGGCTGAAACCTCCTCCCCAAGCCGCTGCCCCAAATTCTCATCTCATTCCCACTTCAAGAAAAATCATCAAATTTCATCAAAATCTACATAAAAGTCTCACTAATTCCTAGTTAAACCCTTACCCTATATTCTTTAGCCCAAACTAGTTTGGAATCTTGGTGCAAGAGAGCGATTTGGGAGGCCAAGAATTTGCAAGTTTGATATCAAATCTTTGAGGTATAAATCCTAACCCTATGTTTAATTTGTTGCTATATTACTTTAAATCAACTTAATTAGGTATCTAAATGGTTCTAACTCCAAGTTTGGAATTTCAAGAGAGGGTTTTGAATTAAAGTTAAGGTTTTTCATCACTTGATCTTGTTGCGACGAGTAGTTTAACCTTGTAAGACATGCAAAATCTAGTCTAGTTATTAAATTGTAAATTGTTACTTTGAAATTTGTCCAAATTATATGACTTTGCAAACTAGGTTTTTAATTAATGTGTAATTAGATGAAATTAAAATTTAGTTATGGTTTGTGTGACTTAATTAAGATAGTTAGTGAGCATTGTGGCCACTAGAATTGTTAAAACATCTAGATTTGAACTAAAATGGTAATTGTTGCTTACTAGGTTTTCAGAATAATAGCTTTTAAATTGAGTTTGAGGTGTTCATATAATATTTAGTGTATTGTGAATGCGCGATTGGTATGAATGTGTTTTAGGTTTGGGGATTTTCTCGTATAGCGACCTTAGTTGTAGTTGTGGCATTGTCGCGAGCGCGTTTTGTGCACCAAGTGTGTGCGCGTCTTGTTGTGCGCGTGGATTGACTTGTGTTGTTTGTATCCGCGACTATCATTTATTTATCCTCTTAGTTTCTTGTGTGAGATTCTATGATCGGGTGCAGAGACGTCGGAGGTGGCGCGGAAAAAGACATGGCTGAGATCGGATCAGATTAGCCGAGGCGTCCCGGTGAGTATATGTACACATCTATGGGAGGATCGTTTGGATGGCGCGAGGCGTCTGATAGTTAGGATTACTAGTAGTACTAGCATTTATATGCGTAATTGTCTAATTATTCATCTCATTGCATTGCATCATCTTATATATATATGATATTGTCTCATAGGACACTTGCACCATTACCATTGGTTCATACCGCACGCGCACTATTCATGCGAACACACACGCCTTTGGTAATTTCTATATCACGAACACTATAGAACTTGTTTAAGATCGGTAACTGTGCATTTGCATCATATATAATCCGTAGATTTATACTTGTATATTCACTTCTTTAAAATGGATACGTAGAATTGTCAGTCATATATACATACCTTATTGCATCATGATTCATGCATAGCTTTTGGCCGTATTTCATATAGTATATACTACCGTATCATAGATTTCCATCATCACCGGCATGTTTATATATTGTGATTCTTCTCGAGGATTTTAGTATTTATGAGATTTCTGGATTTTGGGAAAACCGCAAGAATTTTATAAACTTATTATCATTTTAAAATGCAAGTTGCGGTTTTCTCGTGATATGATGTGTGTGGTGTCCACCATGAGTTTTCTCGGTTCTTGAACTGTATCATATACCCGATTCGAGGAGTGGGATGCACTGTCTGCGGGTACATGGTGGACCCGGTATGGTACCCCGGGACGAGATAGTTTTCGTGGGGATGACGATGAGCCCGGCAGGGAAGCACTACCTACCGGTTATTTGTGGCGCAGTGGATATCCGGAGAATTCCAACCGTAGTCGTGAGATTGATTTTATGGGACGATCCGGACCGACAGAGCTCGAGATATTAAGATATTGAGATATTGTGACATTGAGATGTCGAGACATTGAGATATTGAGGCATTGAGATATACATATTTAGTGTCGATGCTTGACACAGATTTCAGTTGATTTCATTGATGATACTTCAGTTATTTCATAAACGTTTTACTAAGATAAGAATACAGATTTTCTCGTACAAAACACATTCAGGTTTCATGTGATTATGCATTCATGTTGCACACATACTAGTGCATTGCATCATATCGGTATATGTAGGCTGTGATGCATTGCGTGCATGCTTACGATAGTCTTATTAGATGTTACTTACTACTCACGAGTTGGAAACTCACCCCCGTTGTACCACATTATCATGCATGTCCGACCCGTTAGCGTAGTAGTAGCGGGCGTACTTCTTCCTTCGCTTCTTTTGCTTGGACTTGCGTCTTGCTCATACGTGGGTTGCGAGGATATCTTGTTTTCACTTTGTGTATTACTTTGTATCTAGTACACTCCATTTACCCTTGTATATTGGACTAGACGGTGAGACTTGTGAGACCTGTATTTGTGGTTTTTGGTGTCGATGCTCACTTGAGCCGACGTGGTGTTTCTTATTTCTTGTTTTCAGATGATTATTTTTGTGCTTTTGATATATATATATTGCATGTGGTTGTGATTCCGCCTTTGGGGAAGACCTAGCTCCCTCTTGGGGATACCTTTATTCTTAATCATATGTATTTTCTTGTGTTGTACCCATTTGGGGGCCAATTTTTACAAAGGAGACTCTGCCGAAATTTTTGGGAAATATTGTAATGTTTTGAAATGTTTAATGCGACTTATTTGGTTTAAATCGTTTTCTTTAAATAGGTTTTCCTTCACTCTATTTCTTTAAATGGTTTAGATTTCTGGGCTTTGGCTTACTTAGATTACGTACGCCTTGAGACGTTTCGTAATTTAAGTGCCAATCACGTTATGTACCTTCGGATCATGACAAAGTTGGTATCAGAGCGATAGGTTTTACTTTTCTGAGTGTAGGATGACGCTTGGTAGATGGAGTAGGTGACTTGAGCAGAGTGACGTAGCATGTGTTTGTTCCCCGGCATACTTACGATACGGTACTCCGCCTAAGTGACCTTAGGATATATATATTTACTTGTATTCCTTCCTTGATTCCGGAAATCCTTTGATTCGATTGCAATGTTCCTATCGATCCTGTTCTTGCTCCAGCCACTATGCCGCCGGAGACTGCGAGGGCCAGAGGGCTTCCGCCGGGATGAGATTAGAGTAGGCTCGTTTGAGAAGAGGACCGATAAGGGCAGTACGCCTATCCCTCAGGGACAGAGTGGTCCGCCTTTTCTAGGATGGCTAGGCTGGAGTCGAGTATTCAGGACATTCGACAGATGGTGGGATCGTTAGTTGAGGCTAGCCGAGCTCCGAGAGCCGATGATGTCTTTCCTATTGCGGGAACTGTGACTGTACTTGCTGCATAAGCATCTATTTCTTTTGTTACCAAGATTATTTCCGTATCCTTACAGGAGTATTTGAGGCTGAACCCTCCAGTTTTTTTATCGGCACAGATGCAGCGGCGGATCCGTAGATAATCCTCGATAGGATGGCTAGAATTTGTCGTTCACATAGATGTTCTGATAAGATATGGGTTGGGCTTGCGAGTTTCCGTCTAGGAGGCCTTGCTCAGACGTGGTGCAAGTCAGTTGAGAGAAGCTGAGCTGCAGATCTATCTCCTATGACTTGGGATGAAATTCACAGTTCTTGCTCATTTTCTTTCGGAGAGCGTCCGAGATACCCGAGCTCGTAGTTCCAAGTTTTTGCGTAAGACTTCAGGGATGACAATGTCCGAGTATAACCTTTAGGTTCTAAGTTATCCCGATATGCTCCTTACTTGGTGGACACTGAAGAGAAGCGCATAAGAGGTTGTGCGCGGACCTGATGCGCAGTTATTTCTTGCCATCGGCACCCAGCCTTTTGACATTTGCATCACTACTATGAACGTAACCTTGCTATTGGAGGAGCGCATTTATGAGACTTTAGTCATTCCTGGACCAAAGCGAATTCGTACCGGTATGCCAGCTCAGAGGCGGTTAGATAGACGCCATTGTGACAGGTATTCTTTCGGTGTTTTCCTCCGATGCGTATCTCTTTCTGGTGTCGTTTGAAATGGTTTCCACATGAGTTGTATCGAAGTCTAGCCAATAGTAGTCCTTGCTAAATCAGCCGCTTGTTGTGATTTAGTCCGTAGGCTAATCTTTTGTCGCTCGCAATGTTTTCGCTCGTGTTTGTTGTGTTCATATCGGAGATAGGGATTCTCCTGTCTATTTGATTCTTCTCGATATGTTAGACCTTGGCGTTCTTCTGGCCTTCGATTAGTTAGCCACGTGTTATGCGTCCGTGGACTGCCGCGAGAAGGAAGTCGGATTTAGTTTTTCTGGGTAAGCTAGTTCTTGTATTCAGGGAGACCTTAGCGCCATCCTTCCCGATTTGATTTCTTCTCTTCGCGCTAGTCAGCTCTTGAGGAAAGGATGTCAGGAATTCTTGGCGTATGTTTGTGATGTTAGAGCCCCAGAGGTCTCATTGGACTAGGTCCCGATTGTGAGGGAATTTCAAGATGTCTTTCCTGACAAGTTGATTGGTTTGTCGCCAGAGCGCGATATTGAGTTTTGCTTTGACTTGATTCCCAGCACGGAGCATTTTTCTATACCGCCATATCGGATGGACCCGGTGGAGTGTAAAGAACTGAAGGATCAGTTGCAAGATTTATTGGATAAGGGCTTGTTCATCCGAGCGCGTCACTTGGGGAGCTCCTGTCCTGTTCGTCAAGAAGAAAGACGGCAGTTTGTGTTGATGCATTGATTATTGTCAGTTGAATCGGATTACTGTGCGGAATAGATATCCCCTACCTCGCATCGACGATTTATTTGATTAGCTCCAGGGTGCGGGACATTTCTCGAAGATTGACTTGCGGTCAGGCTACTACCAGTTGTGGGTTCGAGAGGATGATATTCCGAAGATTATTTTTCACACAAGTTACGGGCGTTATGAGTTTTGGTGATGTCGTTTGAGCTCACCAATGCCTCAGCAGCATTTATGGATTGGATGAACCGAATATCCAGGCTGTTCTTGATCAGTTTATCATCGTGTTCATTGAGGACGTCTTAGTGTACTTTTGGAGCCGAGTGGAGCTTGGGCAGTAATTGAGGATTTCGTTGCAGACTTTGAGGGAGCGTCAGCTATTCGTTAAATTATCCACGTATGTTTTCTGGTTGGATAGTGTTGACTTTTAGGACCCGTAGTTACGAGAGATAGTATATGTATGGAACTGAATGAGATTGAGGACGTGCAGCATTGGCCCAGCCGGGTATCAGTGACGGAGGTTCGCAGCATTTTTGGGTTTGGCCGAATATTATCGATGCTTTGTTGGGATTCTTCTCGTATAGCTACAACGTTGACAGAGTGACCCGGAAGGGAATTCCTTTTCCTTGGACCGAAGCGTGCAAGCAGAGCTTTCAGTTGTTGGAAACTTGTTTGACTACGGTGCTAGTACTATCTTTTCCTTTAGGATCAGGCGGTGTTGTTGGTTAGTGCGATGCTTCTCGGCAGTTGAAGAAGCGCGAGCAGAACTATCCCACTCATGACTTAGAAATGGCTGCGGTGGTTTTTACACTTAAGTTTTGGAAACACTACTTATACGACAAGTCGTGCTAGATATTTACGGACCACAAGAAGCTTATATCTTTTAGCAGCGAGATCTAAATTTAAGACAGTGCAGATGAATGGAGCTAGTGAAAGATTATGAAATTGAGATTTTTTTCGTCCGGGTAAGGCGGATGTTGTGGCAGATGCTTTGAGTTGGAGACCCGGAGGAAGCTTTTGTTGTTTGAGTACAGTTTATAGACAGTCGATGGCATATTAGCAGATTTTTTGGGACAGCCGAGTACAGTTCGAGTTACGTCGACCGGGGGACAACTTGCCTATGTCCGTGCACGTCCACAGTATTTATCAGCGAGGCACAGTCCGACGACGTTCGTTTGCTAGAGATCATGGAGCAGGTTTGACAGGGCAGAGATCCATAGTTTGTGATTGACGATCGGGAAATACTATGAATTAGGACTTGAATATGTGTCCCAGATTCCGAGGAACTGTGACGCGAGATTTTAAAGGAAGCATACCTGTCAACATATAGTGTTTATCCGATTTTCACCAAGATGTATCATGACGTAAGAGATGTCTACAGATGTGAAGGGATGAAGAGGGATGTCACAGACTTTGTTTCAAGATACTGACTTGTCAGCAAGTCAAGGCCGAGCATCAGAGGCCAGCAGAAGAATTACAACCCTTGCCCATTCCGGAGTGGAAATGGGAACAGATTTCTATGGATTGTATCTTGGGTCTACTTAGGACCAGTCAAGAGTATGACTCTATTTGAGTAATTGTAAACAGATTAACGAAAGCAACTCACTTTCTACCAGTAAGATCACTTTCAGACTCGTGCAGTATATTCAGATATGTGTTGATAAGATGGTGCGACTACATGGAGTTTCGACTTTTTTTTATGTCCAACAGAGGCACCCAGTTCACCAGTCGACTATGGCAGAAACTTCAGGAGGCTTTGGATACCAATTGAGCTTCAGTATAGATTTCCACCTGCAGACCAACGGTCAATCAGAGAGGACAGATTATTGAGGACATGCTCCGAGCTTGCGTTCTGGATTTCGTGGCATTGGGTCGTCATTTTCCTTGATAAGGTTTTTTCTACAATAACAGCTTCCAGGAGACGATTCAGATGGCACCCTTTGAACCATTTTATGGGAAGAGATGTTGATCGCTCGATTGTTGGATAGAGTTTAATGAGAGCAGTGTTTTGGGACCACAGATTGTGCAAGAGACGACCGAAAGGATTTAGTTAATTTGGGATAGGATGAGAGCGGCCTAGAGCAGGCAAAAATCTTATGCAGACTGACGTTAGAGCAGCCTTGAGTTCGTCGTTACAGATCATGCTTTCTTGAAGATTTCATTGATGAAGGATGTGTTGAGATTCGGAAAGAAAGGGAAGCTTAGTCCCAGATAAGTGGGTCCCCTAGAGGGTCTCGAGCGTGTCGGCGTAGTTGCTTGGCGTTTGGCTTTTCCACTCAGCTTTCTAGATATTCACCCCGTGTATCGATACTCCGCGAGTACCTTCTTGACCCCTCTCACGCGATACAGTATCAGACGATTCAGCTGGAGCGCAATCTTTCTTTCACCAAGCGGCCGATAGTCATTCTAGATCGGCAGGTGAAGAAACCGAGGTCCGAGGACATACCGTCCGTAAGTGTTCTTTGGCATGGTCCGAGCGGCGAAGATGACACGTGGAAAGCCGAGGACGAGATGAGAGAGAGCTATTCCCGTGTGCATAGTTAGATTTTAAATTCGGGGACCGAATTTCTTTAAGGGGGAAAGATTGTAACGTTTTAAAAATAAATAAATAAATAAATTCTTTAGGTGAAATTTCCGTTAACCGGTAATATAAATCATATTTTTCGTAAAACTTAACTATAATTATTTTTCATCATAAAATTAAATACGCCTATTTTAACTATGTAATTGCTAGTATCGGGTATTTATTTAGTCACTTATAAATTGTTAGTTTATTTAAATATTTTTCCTTAATTAATTATTTTAAATATTATTATAAGCTTTCATTTATACATTAAATTAGTGATAATTACAAATTGGAATGGGTTAAGTATACATTAGTGAACCATGATAACTTAAAATCTAGTTTATATCATGCACTTTCCTTCTCAAATTGTCTCAATGGTTCTAGATTTTTCTAGGGTAATTAGAAAATAAAATAAAATAAGTTAATTAAGATATTAGTTAATATATGTAATATTGGGCTATTCTTGACTTGGCATTGTAAACACTCACACACTCATCTCTCTTTTTCCCTCATGGCCGAGCCATTTCTGCACAACCCCCCTCTCTCCATTCAACTCACTTCATCTCATCAAATAAAAGAAATTAAATAATTAAAGAAAAGAATTAAAAGAGGTAATTAATTGGGGAAGTTCTAGACATATCCACACACTTCTTTCTCTCTCTCTCTCCTTCTTCAATAGTTCTGGCCGAAACCTCCCCCCCAAGCCGCTGCCCTAAATTCTCATCTCATTCCCACTTCAAAAAAAATCATTAAATTTCATCAAAATCCACATAAAAGACTCACTAATTCCTAGTTAAACCCTTACCCTATATTCTTTAGCCCAAACCAGCTTGGAATCTTGGTGCAAGAGAGCAATTTGGGAGGCCAAGAATTTGCAAGTTTGATCTCAAATCTTTGAGGTATAAATCCCAACCCCATATTTAATTTATTGCTATATTACTTTAAATAAACTTAATTAGGTTTCTAAATGGTTTTAACTTCAAGTTTGGAATTTCAAAAGAGGGTTTTGAATTAAAGTTAGGGTTTTTCATCATTTGATCTTGTTGCGATGAGTAGTTTAACCTTGTAAGACATGCAAAATCTAGTCTAGTTATTAAATTATAAATTGTTACCTTGAAATTTGTCCAAATTATATGACTTTGCAAACTAGGTTTTTAATTAATGTGTAATTATATGAAATTAAAATTTAGTTATGGTTTGTGTGACTTAATTAAGATAGTTAGTGAGCATTGTGGCCACTAGAATTATTAAAACATCTAGATTTGAACTAAAATGGTAATTGTTGCTTACTAGGTTTTCGGAATAATAGCTTTTAAATAGAGTTTGAGGTTTTGGTGATTTATAACCTATTTCATATAATATTTAGTGTATTGTGAATGCGCGATTGGTATGAATGGGTTTTAGGTTTGGGGATTTTCTCGTATAGCGACCCTAGTTGTAGTTGTGGTATTGTCGCGAGCGCGTTTTGTGCACCAAGTGTGTGCACGTCTTGTTGTGCGCGTGGATTGACTTGTATCGTTTGTATCTGCGACTATCATTTATTTATCCTCTTAGTTGCTTGTGTGAGATTCTATGATCGGGTGCAGAGGCGTCGGAGGTGGCGCGGAAAAAGACATGGCTGAGATCGGATCAGATTAGCCGAGGCGTCCCGGTGAGTAGATGTACACATCTATAGGAGGATCGTCTGGATGGCGCGATGCGTCTGATAGTTAGGATTACTAGTAATACTAGCATTTATATGCGTAATTGTCTATTTATTCATCTCATTGCATTGCATCATCTTATATATATATATATATATATATATATATATATGATATTGTCTCATAGGACACTTGCACCATTACCATTGGTTCATGCCGCACATGCACTATTCATGCGAACACATACGCCTTTGGTAATTTCTATGTCACGAACACTATAGAACTTGTTTAAGATCGGTAACTGTGCATTTGCATCATATATGATACATAAATTTATACTTGTATATTCACTTCTTTAAACTAGATACGTAGAATTGTTAGTCATATATACATACATCATTGCATCATGATTCATGCATACCTTCTGGCCGTATTTCGTATGGTATATACTACCGTATCATAGATTTCCATCATCACCGGCATGTTTATATATTGTGATTCTTCTCGAGGATTTTAGTATTTATGAGATTTCTGGATTTTGGGAAAACCGCAAGAATTTTATAAACTTATTATCATTTTAAAATGCAAGTTGTGGTTTTCTCGTGATATGATGTGTGTGGTGTCCACCATGAGTTTTCTCGGTTCTTGAGCTGTATCATATACCCGATTCGAGGAGGGGGATGCACCATCTGCGGGTATATGGTGGACCCGGTATGGTACCCCGGGACGAAATAGTTTTCGTGGGGATGATGATGAGCCCGACAGGGGAGCACTACCTACCGGTTATTTGTGGAGCGGCAGATATCCGGAGAATACCAACCGTAGTCGTGAGATTGATAATATGGGCCGATATGGACTGACGGAGCCCGAGATATTGAGATATTGAGACATTGAGATATTGTGACATTGAGATTTCAAGGCATTGAGATATACATATTTAGTGTCGATGCTTGACACGGATTTCAGTTGATTTCATTGATGATACTTCAGTTATTTCATAAATTTTTTACTAAGATAAGAATACAGATTTTCTCGTACCAAACATATTCAGGTTTCATGTGATTATGCATTCATGTTGTACACATACTAGTGCATTGCATCATATCGGTATATGTAGGCTGTGATGCATTGCGTGCATGCTTACGATAGTCTTATTAGATGTTACGTACTACTCACGAGTTGGAAACTCACCCCCGTTGTGCCACAGTATCATGCAGGTCCGACCCGTTAGCATAGTAGTAGCGGGCGTACTTCTTCCTTCGCTTCTTTTGCTTGGACTTGCGGCTTGCTCATAGGTGGGTTGCGAGGATATCTTGTTTTCACTTTGTGTATTACTTTGTATCTAGTACACTCCATCTACCCTTGTATATTGGACTAGACGGTGAGACTTGTGAGACTTGTATTTATGGTTTTTGGTGTCGATGCTCACTTGAGCCGATGTGGTGTTTCTTATTTCTTGTTTTCAGATGATTGTTTTTGTGCTTTTGATATATATATATTGCATGTGGTTGTGATTCCGCCTTTGGCGAAGAGCTAGCTCCCACTTGGGGATGCCTTTATTCTTGATCATATGTATTTTCTTGTGTTGTACCCGTTTGGGGGCCAGTTTTTACAATAGAGACTCTGCCAAAATTTTTGGGAAATATTGTAATGTTTTGAAATGTTTAATGCGACTTATTTGGTTTAAATCGTTTTCTTTAAATAAGTTTTCCTTCACTCTATTTCTTTAAATGGTTTAGATTTCTGGGCTTTGGCTTACTTAGATTATGTACGCTTTGAGACGTTTTATAATTTAAGTTCCAGTCACATTCCGTACCTTCGGGTCGTGACAGCAGACCTCCTCACGGAGCATTCGGTCTCAAATGGTTTTTAATACGGTTTTTAAGAAAAACCCAATTTTCTAATTAAATAAAAATTTAATTTTTAATAATTATATAAAATATTAAAAATCCATATATTTTCACAATATAATAAACTTATATTTTTTTATGAAAGAATTATAAGTTTTCACCAAAATACCAACAAAAGACAAGTTTTACATTAAAGTACCATGAACTTTCCAACTAAGCTATTATCACTAAAATATCTCAAATCCTTAAAATTCACATCCATGAAAACACTAAATAATATAAATAACTTCTCGAGATTATTTTGAAACTATATTAGAAATATTTTTCATAAAACCCCTTCGAATTATATAAAATAACATTTAAGGACTTTAGTAAATATAGGTTTAAGCGGGATCAATTCTCTTGAGCCCTAGGGAGCCGGAGAAAGTGAGTGCTTGCTTATTTAAGGTAGAAAACTTAATGAAGTTATCAATGGCAATTGTCTAGGAAAAAAACACAAATTCTGCCATCCATGTGTAGCAGTTACCGATAACTTCTGAATCTAGAATCTAAATTAGTTACAAGTGTCTGACTCAGTTTGAGTCTAAACCCGAATCCAAACTCAAATCAGGGTACAATTCAAATATGAATCCAAAGTCTAACATGAATACATGAATATGAATCTGAATACTTAAAAAATCAAACTTCAATATCAAACCTGAATACATGACTATGACTTGACTCGAATCATGAATACAACTTGACATGAATAAATGAATACTTGACATGAATACTTGATATAGACATGAACTCTATCTTGCAACTCGATGTATTCTTGGATTCAAGCAAGGCTAGTAATTTTAACTGTAATTTAGCATACACGGGGTGTTGGGGTAGTTCATGCGTGAATCCAACGAAATCGCAGGAGTCCCACTAGATTATGAATCCATATCTACTAACACAAGCAAACTATCATGAGAGCCTGTGTTTCCTTGCTCCTGGATTACAGCCTGTTGAGTTTGGAATACTTCAACACTAGGTTGAAGTCCCGTTACTCACACTTGATTCAGGCCCGTGGTTCCTTACCCCTAGATTACAGCCTGTTGGGTTCGAGAACACTCTTGAGATTGGTTGACATTCACCCTTGAACCTACGTTAAATTAGTGTATCCAAGTAGAGACATGTTAAGACACTTACAGTCACTGCATGTTCACCATACCTACACTACACGGTCATGTTATAATTGTTTGCCATGCTCATGCTATACTGTCATGTTTACCTACTTGTCATATATATTACCATAATTGTTCACATATATTACGACAGAACTACATGCTAAATAAACTTGCCATGTTTACATTAAACGACATGCTGACACACCATACTTCATAATCAATTGTTCATGATATACATTTTTTCTTTATCATTGCATTTTATACTTCACTTCATTTCTTGGGGACTTACCGGGCGAAAGTTCGCTGATGGGCATTCCACCCCCTTTTGTTTTCTTGGAATGTTCGTCAGATACTGTGGAGACCGAGGAGGTAGATATCTTTGAGGAGGAGCACGATCAGATCGTGACCCAGGCCTAAATTAGTTATCTTTTTCTTAGTTTATGTATGCTACTTGTTTAGGCATTTCCATTCTTGTATTTTTCTTTCAGTTGAAATCATGTATTGTAAATGAATCATGTTGAATGTAAATAAAGTTGTTGAATTATAAATCTCATGTTAATTATCTTGTCATTTTTATATTGTTTCTTTTACGCTTAGCATATTTATTCCGGAAAATGACTTTCTCGAAATAAATACGTCACGGGCCTCGCCACTTGTCGTTTCTGTCTGTTGGGAAGCGGGGTGTGACAGGTTTTGTTGGCGGGCCATGCAGATCCGTTTTGCATGAAGTCATAAGCAATATATAACAAGAAATATGAGATTCAACAACTTTTCATTCCTTGCAATTCAATTTCCGTTGAATCTATCCTAATGTTCTAAGGTGATGGATTCTCCCAGCAACCCTAGCACCAATGATGGAAGTACACCACTACCTATCCTTACCGTCCTACCACCTCCACCTACCATAGCCTCACCACTCACAGAATAGACGATACTTCTGGAGGCTATCAAAAGCCTACTTAAAGGTCAGCAGGCTCAAAGCACGATTTTGCAGGGGCAGACTGCTCTCCTTCAACAGAGTTTCATCCGCTCTGAAGCAGAAGCAACGGGAGTGAAATAATTTCAAGCATTACAGCCGAAGAACTTCTCAGGGAAGGAGAAACCACTTGAGGCCGAGGAATGGGCACAGAGCATTGAAGACGACCTAGCCGCAGCTCAAAGCCCAGAAGTGGCTTGGGTCAGAATAGCAAAACTCCAGCTTACTGACAATGCCAGAATCTGGTGGAAGGCCGAGGAGAGCCATCTTGAGCAATCGATCGAGTGGAAGACTTTTCGTGATCTCTTTGATACCAAGTATTTTCCGGAAACCGCACACTTTGAGATGGAACAGAAGTTCATTCACCTGCAACAAGGATCTATGTGGGATAAGTCGGTGGACGAGTACGATGCTGAATTCACAGCAGATTCGCTATCCATCTAATTCATACTGCAGAAATCAGAACCAGGCATTTCCAGCAAAGATTAGACCCTGAGATTCAAGCCGCCCAAGTAACGGGGGAATACCTAACACATGAAGCAGCTTTGATGTCAGCCAGTCGCTATGAAGCTGTCATTAAGAAGAAGGGAAGGCCACAGTCAATCGGTATGAAACGTCCCACTAATCTGATTACTGGAGGAGACTCTTCTAGGCCAACTCTTCCAGCGCCAGCTATGAGGCTAGAAGGATCATTTTCCGAAACCGAACCCAATTTCTGTATTTATTGTAAGAGGACCAGACACCATATATATATATATATAGAAATCATAGTGTGCGTAGGGGTAGGTCATTACCTCGTGAAGTTTTCCCTAAGATATATTTAACAATTATCAATATAAGGGTTATATTAAAGTTCATGGTATTTTAATGAAAAGTTTGTTATATGCTTGTTTCATATGAAAATTTTGGTTAAATTCAAAGCTATATGGTGGTAAATAAAGTTACAAGTAACGTGAGAAAGTTAGTTTGACCTATTTTTTTTTTTTTTAGAAAAAGGGAGTTCCAAGTTTAAAATAACATGTATATTCGGTAATTCCACTTTACTGATATATTTTTAAGAGATGATTTGAGATGAAAGAAAAGAGAGGAAGGGGGACTTACGGCTTTATAACTTCGAGAAAGGAGTAAGGAAAAGAGAGGGGGCTCCGTGGCGTCGCGGAAGCTTCGGAAACGGCTTCGATCTTCGATGGAAGGAGCTTGGTTGCTAACTCCACTTGCACTTAGGAACCTTTGGGATAATTTTGCTAGAAATCTTCAGAATAGAGGGGAGTTAGGGTATGGGGTGGTATTTATAGTGAAGCATTACGGTTTGGGAATTAAAAATATGGATTAAAAGAATTTAAATGGTGTTAAATGGTGAATTGAAGAGTCTCTGTTTGATTGCAGGAAAATCAAACAGTGCAGGGGAGTTTAGTGGAGTTGAAGGATGTGTGTGTGCAAAGCACGGGATGATTTGGAGCTCCTTGGACCGTCGGTGCCGGCCATTTGGGAGTTTGGGCGGTCGGATTTGATTGGGTTGTCTCGAGATTCGTGCCACATAGTTTAGTCAGGGTTTATTCCTAGTTGCGCATGTTTGATTTTTCTGAAACTTTTCGTTTCTCCATGAATTGCACATGCAACTCTTGGACTTCCAAAAAATTAACAAGAAAAATCTAAAAATAATTGGATCTGATGGGAATCGAATGCACATGTTATGGCACAGCAGTGTAAAGGCTTTACCAGTGAGCTACAAGTTGTTTATTGCTTTTATTTAACTAAAATAACTTTTAACTCTTACACAGGCTGAAATACCCTTTTCTGTACAATAACAAGAAATTTTTGTACAGGGGTTTCCAAGTCATTACATTCTACCCTCCTTATAAAAATTTCATCATCGAAATTTATATAAAGAACTAATCTTCGAATAGATGAGGGTATTGTGCACACATAACATCTTCTTGTTCCTTTGTCGATTCTCCTGGCGAGTCTTTTCTCCACATTACCCGGACCAAGTTTACCTCCTTGTTCCACAATGTCTTCACCTTTCGGTCCAGGATCTTAACTGGTTCTTGCTCGCAGGTTAGGTCAGTTTGTACCGTGAGCTCTGAATGATCAAGTATATGGCTGGGGTTGCTTACATATCGTCATAGTGAGATATGTGGAACACGTTGTGCACTCTTTATAATGATGGTGGTAATGCCAAGCGGTATTCTACTTCTCTAACTCGTTCGAGTATGTCGAACGGTCCTATGTATCTTGGACTGAGTTTACCCCTCTTGCCAAAACATATCACTCCTCTGTTTGGAGAGATCTTCAAGAATATATGTTCTCCGGGTTGAAACTCCAGATGTCGACGCTTTGCATCTGCCCAATGTTTCTGTCGGTTTTGGGCTATGCGCATCCTTTCCCAGATCGTGCGAACCACGTCCACAGTTGCTACGATCATCTTTGGTCCAAGGATTTCATGATCTCCAATGTCGTCCCAATTCAGTGCGGAATGACACATTCGTTCATAGAGTACTGCGAAAGGTGCCATTCTAATGCTTGCCTGATAGCTGTTGTTGTATGAAAACTCCACAAGGTGTAGGTGATCTTCCCATGAACCTCCGAAGTCTAACATACAGGCTCTCAGCATGTCTTCCAGAATCTGAATTGTTCGCTCGGACTGTCCGTCTGTTTGTGGATGATATGCCGTGCTGATATTCAGACTCGTTCCCAGGCTAGCTTGCAGACTCTGCCAAAATTATGATCAGAATCTCGTATCACGATCGGAGACGATGCAAACAGGTACTCCATGTAATATCACGATCTCCTGCATAAGTTTATGAGTATCAAGTATGGTACATCTTGAAGGTATAAATCATACTTGAGATTTATACTTACCTCAATGTAATTCCTTGCTAACGTCTCGGTTGACTGGCCAACTCGAAATGGAATAAAGTGAGCCGACTTGGTGAGTCGATTCACAATAACCCAAATCGTGTCATTACCCTTCATGTTGTGGGGGGTGAGCAGTCATGAATTCCATGGTAATGTGTTGCCATTTCTATTCTAGGATTGATAACGGTTGAAGTACACCAGCAATTTTATGATGTTCAGCCTTCACTTGCTGACACACTAGGCACTTTGTTACGCATCTAGCTACTTCACACTTCATTTCATGCTACCAGTAGTGTTGCTGAAAATCCTTGTATATTTTCGTGTCATCGGGGTGTACAGAATAAGAAGAGCTGTGAGCTTCTTTCATCAACTCTTCCCGAACAGATCCGACTGGCATACATAAACGACTTCTATATCTCAAGGATCCATCTTCGTGGATGATGAAGTTAGTTCGTAGTCCACTTTCTACTTGTTCTCGGATCTTTTGTAACGTGGCATCATTTGCTTGAGCTGCCTTAATCTGATTTACAAGAGTGGACTGGACTTGTATGTTTATTACGCCCCGCTTCCCAGTAGACGGAAATGGTGACGTGGCAGGCCACAACGTATTTACTAAGAAATAAATACGTTAAGCATAATTAAGCAATATGTAAATGTACAAGAATGACAAGAGTATTAAAATGAAACAGAAACTTTATATACATTCATCTTTACATACAACTGTTTGAAAATAAAAGATACAATGAGTAAAGCAGTGCCTAAACACCGGTATACAGGAAAGTAAATGCAATGGAACTAGAAGTCAGGCTGTGCGGTAAGCTGGTCTAAGTCCTCCTGGCTTGGCTCAATCTCTTTAGTGTCCGGTCCTCCTGACGAACATTCCAAAGAAGAAACAAAAAGGAATGCCGTCAGCGAACTAACGCTCGGTAAGTCCCAAAAGAAGAAAGAGAAGATAGTATATAAAGTGAAATGAACAAGTAAAGTGTATATGACGGTTCACAGGTATATGATAGTTATTATAACGTGGTTGTTTGTAGTTTGGTAAAGAAGGTATTCATGTATACAAGAGGAGTCCATGTTACCCCGTGGACTATGGTAACATGTAGTATAAGACCCCGTCATAACCTACGGGACAACAACACGAGAATTCATGTAGATGTCTTTTAAGTGACTTCTCGTACCACGATATATGTTCCGTACCAATCTACCCCTTTATCCCCGCGTAATGTATTGTATAGATTAGGTTTACAAGTCTTGGTTGAAATCATGGATACAAAATATTCAAGTATTCATGTTCAGGTTGTAGTCATGTATTCAAATAGTCATGTCAAGTTCAAGTCAAGTTATAACAATGGTTCGGTCAAGTCAAGTCAAGTATACATGTTTGATATTGATGTTTGAATTCGAATATTCATGTTCATCATCAAGTATTCGTGTTTGAGTTTGGATTCAGGTTTGAGGTTAGACTCAGACTGAGTCAGACACTTGTAAACTGATTTAACTCTTGAATTCTTAGGTTCGGGAGTCATCGGCAACTGCTGCACATGGACGGCAGGATTTGTGTATTTTTCCAAGACAATTGCCATTGATAACTCCTGTCAAGTTTTCTAACCTGAATAGGAAAGCACTCACTTTCTCTGGCTCAATGGGGCTCAAAAGAATTGATCCCTCTTAAACCCATATTTACTAAAGTCCTTGAAATAGTGTTTTTATATATCTCAAGGGGTTTTTATGAAAAATATTTTAATATAGTTAAAAGTAAAATCTCGAGGGTGATTAGTATTACTTAGGGTTTTCATGAGCATGTATTTTAAATATTGGGGTATTTTAGTGATAAATATTTAGCTTTGGAAAGTTTATGGTATTTTATTGAAAAACTTGGCTTTTTGGTATCTTGATGGTATTTTATTAGCATTTGTTAATTTTTCGTTTTAAGAAAAATATAGGTTCATTATATTTTGAAATTAAGGATTTCTAATTTTATACAATTTAAAAATTAGTTTTATTTAGAAATTCTTTTTTCTTAAAAAATCGTATTTATATCCTTTCGAGTTCGAATGCTCCGTGAGGAGGTCTGCATCTCGCTCTACTATCTCCAGGATGTGCGATAATCCGCACCATCCATTAGCGGGTCCCCTAAAGAGGGTTGTAGATGCATAATTGCAAAAGAGTATGAAATACTGTTTTAAAAAAAACCCGGTTTTAAATTATGTGGTATTTTATTGTAAATACTATCTTCGAACTAAAAATACATACAATTAGGCATCGTGCTATGAAACCAAGTGTGCGTGTGGGGTAGGTCGTTACCCCGTGAAGTTTTCCTAAAGGTATTGTTTAAACGATTAGTCGAAAATGTGTGATAACAAAGTTCAAGATATTTTAATGTAAAAGTTCAATTATGATTGTTTCACATGAGATTTTTGGTTAAACTTGATTCTAAACATTGGTATTAACATTACAAGTGAAGTAGTAAAATTGGTTTGACCATATGATAAAAAAAATGGAGTTATTTAGAAAAGATGATATCGGTAATAATTCCACTTTTACCGATATTTGATTTAAAATGAGTATCAATGAAAATGAGGAGAATTGGGAGGGACTTATGGTTTGAATACATGAAAGAAAGAGTTAGGAAGAAGAGGGATGCTTCGGGGCATCGCGGGAGCTCCGGAATTGGCTTCGATCTTCGTCGGAACTAACTTGCTCGCTAACTCCACTTTACTCCACTTTCACTTCGAAACTTTTTAGAGAGTTTTGGCTAGAATTTTCAGAATGGTGCTGAGCCAAAGTGTGGGGTGGTATTTATAGTGGAGAATTAGGGTTTGGGAATTAAAATTGTGAATTAAAAAGTATTAAAATGGTGTTAAATTTTGAAATGAAAGGTCTCTGTTTGATTGCAGGGAAATCAAAGTGCAGAGTGGTTAAGTGGAGTTAAAGAGACATGTGCAAAGTATGGGGTAATTTGGCGCCATCTAAACCGTCGGCGCCGGTCCATGGGCAAGATTGGCCGGTCAATCTTGAGGCATTTGCCTCGAGATTCATGCCATTTGATCAACCCTCTGTTTACTCCATTTTCCACATGTTTGATTTTTCTGAACATTTCATTTCCCCGTGTATTGCATGTGAAATCTTTTGGGCTTCCAAAAAGTTAAAAAGAAAAATCAAAAAAATAATTGTGTCTGATGGGAATCGAACACAGGGGCTACGTCACAGCAGTGCAAAGGCTTTACCAGTGAGCTACAAGTTGTTTCTTGCTTTTATTTAATAAAAGTGACTTATAACTCAAACTTAAGCTGTAAAACTCTTTTTTTATATATTAACAGTAAAATTTTCTGTACAAAAATTTCAGAGTCGTTGCATTCTACCCTCCCTATAAAAATTTCGTCCTCGCAATTTACAGTTACATATGAACTAATTTTTAAATAGATAAGGGTATCTTGCACGCATGTCTTCTTCTCGTTCCCATGTTGATTCTCCTGGTGAATTCTTTCTCCACATCACTCGGACCAAGTTTACTTCCTTGTTCCGCAATGTCTTCACCTTTCTGTCCAAGATCTCAACTGGTTGTTGCTCGCAAGTTAAGTCAGTATGTACTGTGAGTTCTGAGTGATCAAGTATGTGGCTGGGGTCACTCACATATTTTCCTAGCTGGGATATATAAAACACGTTGTGCACACCTTCCAATGAGGGTGGAAGTGCTAAACGGTATGCCACTTCTCCAACTCGTTCGAGTATGTCGAACGGTCCTATGTATCTTAGACTTAGCTTACCCCTCTTGCCAAAGTGGATCACTCCTCTGTTTGGAGATATCTTTATGAAAACACAGTCTTCAGGTTGGAACTCCAGATATCGACGCTTGGCCTCTTTTCAATGTTTCTGTCGATCTTGGGCTATGCGCATTCTTTCCCTGATCGTGCGAACTATGTCTACAGTCATCGCGATCATCTCTGGTCCAAGGATTTCACGATCTCCAATGTCGTCCAAACTTAGCGGTGAACGACACTTTCGTTCGTAGAGTGCTGCGAATGGTGCCATTCCAATGCTTACCTGATAGCTGTTGTTGTATGAAAACTCCACAAGGTGTAGGTGATCATCCCATGAACCTCCGAAGTCCAACAGACAAGCTCTTAGCATGTCTTCCAGAATCTGAATTATTCGCTTGGAATGTCCGTCCGTTTGTGGATGATAAGCCATGCTGAAATTTAGACTCGTTCCCAGGCTAGCTTGCAGACTGCCAAAATTGGGATCGGAATTTGGTATCACGATCGGAGAAGATGCAAACAGGCACTCCATGTAATCTCACGATCTCCTGCATGAGTTCATGGGTATCAACAACTTGAAGGTTTAAATCTTACTTTAGATTTATGCTTACCTCCATGTACTTCTTTGCTAATGTCTCGGTTGATTGACCAACTCGAAATGGAATAAAGTGAGCTGACTTTGTAAGTCGATCCACCATAACCCATACCGTGTCGTTACCCTTCGTGCTGTGAGAAAGGGCAGTCACGAAGTTAATGGTAATGTGCTGTCATTTCCATTCTGGGATTGGTAATGGCTGAAGTAGACCAGCAGTTCTGTGATGTTCAGCTTTCACTTGTTGACACACCAAACACTTGGCTACGCTCCTTGCTACTTCACGCTACATTCCATGCCACCAGTAGTGTTGCCGTAGATCCTTGTATATTTTTGTACCACCGGGGTGTACAGAATAAGAAAAGTTGTGAGCTTCTTTCATCAACTCTTCTCGAACATGGCCGTTTGGTATACATAATCGACTTCCATATCTCAAGGATCCGTCTTCATGGATGATGAAGTCAGTTCGAAGTCCACTTCTACTTGTTCTCGGATCTTTTGTAGCTTGGCATCATTTGCTTGAGCTGCCTTGATCTGATTGACAAGAGTGGGCTGGACTTATAAGTTCATCAAATATGAAGCGTTACCTGGCATACCTAATTCGATCTCCAATCCGTGCAATTCCTGGTGTAGCTTCTACTGAGCGGTGAGGTTCATTGCTAATGGCTGGCGGCTAAGTGTATCAGGAACTACATTCACCTTCCTAGAATGATACTGTAGGTTGATGTCGAAGTCCGCCATGTGTTCTAGCTATCTTCTCTGCCACATTTTTAGTTATTTCCGAGTAAATACATACTTCAGACTCTTGTGGTCAGTGTATATATCCACTCGTTCACCCAAAAGATAGTGGCGCCAAATCTTAAGTGCGAAGATGACGGCTGCCAACTCTAGATCATGTGTTGGATAGTTGCGCTCATGAACCTTCAGTTGTCTTGATACAAAGGCCACAACTTTTCCATGCTGGTGTAGAACACATACTAATATTTTACTGGACGCATCACAATGTACAACGAAACCTCCAGATTGATCCAGTATTACAAAAATAGGAGCAGAGGTTAATCTTGAGTTGAGTTCTACAAAAGCTTTTTCACATGCTTCTGACCACACGAATGCTTCATCTTTACGTGTGAGCTTGGTCAGGGGTGCTACAATTTTTGAGAAGCCTTCAATGAATCGTCGGCAGTATCCTTCTAATCCCAAAAAACTTCGTATATTTTTCACTGTCTTTGGTGTCGGCCATTCGCTGATAGCTGACACCTTAGCTGGATCTACTGTGATTCCTTCGCCTGAAACGATATGTCCGAGAAATCCGACTTGATATAGCCAAAATTCACACTTTCTGTACTTGGCATAGAGCTGATGTTGTCTCAATGTCTCCAGGACAATCCGTAAGTGCTCAGCGTGTTTTTTTTCCGATTCTTTGAATACACCAGGATGTCGTCGATGAAGATGACAACGAACCTATCTAAGTACTCTCGCAAAACTTGGTTCTTCAGGTTCATGAAGATGGCAGGTGTATTGGTCACTCTAAATGGCATTACGAGATATTCATAATGGCCATAGAGAGTCCTAAACGCCATCTTCGGAATGTCGGACTCTTTGACCTTCACCTGATGATAACCCGAACGAAGATTTAGCTTCGAAAATACACAAGACCCACTTAGCTGATCGAAAAGATCATTGATGCGCGGTAGTGGATACTTGTTCTTGATCGTCACTTCGTTCAGAGCTCGATAATCCACACACATCCTGTATGAACCTTCTTTCTTCTTCACGAGTAACAGTGGAGATCCCCAACTTGAAGTACTGGGACGAATCCAACCTTTCTTCAGGAGTTCGTCTAACTGAATGCGGATCTCCTTCAATCCTTCTGGACTTAACTGTTGGATATGTATGCCCTAGAGGCCATTATTGTATATGTATATATGTGGATTCTTGGACATATGTATGTACATGATAATATTGCTCGATATGATAGTATGCTATTTGGTTTGCCTTTATCTTAACATGTGCAGATTTTTTACTTGCTATTACGTATCATACATACATGTTAATAAAGCCCGTAGTATCATTGCTTGACTACCTGCGTTATGATGGTGATCATACTTGTGGGAACTGGGTAGTCGATAAGTACATCCTTAAAAGGTCCCTAGTCATTGGAGTATCGAGACTGGGCATCGATATTCCAGAGTAGACAAGTGTATACGTTTCTAGACCCCGACGAGGGGTGATGGTTGGTCCCGCAACCATTGTGTTAGTTGTATATATGACCCAGAGGCCATTGTTGTACATATGATGTATATTATAGTGGATGCTTGGATATATATAGTGAGGACTTTCTTGCTCGATATGATAGTATGCTATCTGGTTTCACTTTGTCTTAACATGTTGACTTGTATTGGTTTACTGTCTTGCTCTCACATGTTGATAAAGCCCTTAGGATATGTACTTGACTATTGGGACTATGATGAGATCATACTAATGGGGCCAGGGTAGTCAATGAGTACATCCTATAACTGTTCCTAGTCGAGGGTGTATCGAGACAGGGCATCGATACACCAGAGTAGACTAGCGTATACGCGTCTTGACCTATATGATGGGCGATAGATGATCCCATATCCATCGGTGTTTGACATCAAAGATGGTGTACGGGTGCTCTGTGGAGACTGGGTACACTGAACGGACTCGCCGAGAACTCCTAGATGGTATTATACCTATCGTCAGATAGCGGTTCTCCGGTGACACTGGTACAGGTTAGTCTGTAGACCCAAGATCGTCATAGAGACTTGTGTGAATCCCACTGTGCTTTGATTTCTACCTTACCACGTCCAAGAGGGCGTGCAAAACGGTGGCTTTTGGGTATAGTGCCGAATCACATGGAGGCAATGAGCGATAGGAGGGGTTTCGTTTCTCCCGGTATAGGGAGTTGATGTTGTGCTGTGTTCGATTGGCTATAACTGAAAGTCCCTGGCCAGGGCTGATATGGAGTGCTACTGGTAAGAGTTATCAGTAGTTTCTCGACCTGTTATGATTCTCACATCGACACGACTTATCGGTTACTGGGGTTTGACGTTTACCACCCCTAGACTTGATATGCGACATATGAGATGAAGAGACCGGACTGTACGGTAGTGTTACTGATTGGATTCATAGGAGAATATACAGGCTTGCTTGTTGATCTTCTGATCGCTCAATATCTGGGTGGCTGTTACGTTTAGCTGACCGCTTGCAGCTTGTGGGTGTTTGATATGATCATCACCTACTGCCGGCTTATTAACAATTCTTTAGAGTCCTACACAGAGGTTTCCTGGCTCAGGCAAAACGGAGTAGGAGCACATATGTGATATGTGCGGGACTGAGAATTATACGATATGAGATACCGTATTCTATTCTCGCGATATGAGATATCGGCCGGGTATATGTGATATAGCCGGGTCATCGGATCAAGTGTTGATTCGATGAATTGGTACATGTTATATTAGTCGGTTATATGCAATATAGCCGAATTGTCGGATCAAGTGTTGATTCGATAATTTAATGTATAATTATATATGTGATATATTACATTACGTCAACTAATATAAGCTCGCTTTATTGATTCATTTTTTCACTGGATAATACATTGATGTATATGCGATATATGTTAATTGTATTATTTTCTTTTGTTACATAATATGTTATATATGTGATATATAATATTGTAACATGTTAGGGTTACAAATGCAACATGGATTTTGAGTTTAAACCAAGTTAGGGTTTGGATTAGGGTTAGCTATTTGGATGAGGGTTAAGGAAGCTTCATGAAGCTTTGACTTTGTCATTTTGCTTTGATATTTTGTGAAGATATTTGTTAACCCAACCCAAACCCTTAACCTATGGTTTATTCTCTACAAGGGTTAAGGCTTTCATTCTTAACCCATGGTTGCAATTGTAACCATAACAATAATTCATTATTCATCACAAAAGGTTTAGCTTCTTCTTCTTCTTCTTCTTGCTCTAAAACGTTTCACTAGGTTTTATGTTTGTGATGATTAAGTGTGAGAAATTGAAAATAAAAAAGAGCAAAATTCCTACTTCATCATCCTCATCTATTCTAACCACTTAGATTAGGGTGTTCACTTCTCTAATAAGTTCATTAGTGAAGTGTTAGCTTGGGTTAGAGATTCTTCAAGGTAGATCATCTTAGATCAAGAAGACTTCAAGCAAGATACATCATTCACCTCTTGGAGCCTCACGGGAGTCAGAGTTCTTGATGATCGCAGCGAAGGGACCTCAACACGGAGCTTATGAAGCGAAGGAACGGACTACAAAAGTTGTAATCCTAATTTCTTTAGTTCTTTGTATGTGATACAAACTTGTTACCCTAGAATTTCTAGTAAAGATTCATGGTTTGCTTGTTTTGCACCTCTCTAAATTTTAAAGTGGCATGAGTGATGCTACCAAACCTTAGACTAGGTGCAAGGGAAGCCCAACAGTGGTATCAGAGCCTAACTAGAATTTTAGAAACGGTGTTAAAACAATTACGAAAATGAAATCGACTCCGAAATACGGTATTATGAAAACCCCATTTTGCTCTCTGGAAATTTTCCAAAAAGTCCTTTAAAATTTTTTCAAACAGGTGCAGAATGATATTTGGGACATTCTAAGAACATGGGTGAAATACGGGGGGAGGGGGGGGTGCTCGGTTTTTGGCCGAGCACCGAGGGCAAATTTCTGGCCTGGCCGGCCTCTTCACCTCATCTGGCCCCCATATTCCTTCTGTGCTCTGGTGTCTCCACTTTGGTTTTCCTAATATTGTTTATTTAGCCCAATTTTCTTGTGATGATTAGTTTGACCTGGGGCTAATTCGTAGTGCTTCGTAGTCGTATAATTTAACACTGTATTGGTAACCTTGACTATTTTTAGCAGTTTGATCGAACTTCGCACACCACAGTTTGTACCCCGCTGAAATTTCTAAGTGTTGTAATTTTCCGAAGTTGATTGTACTCGTAAAATCGTGCAAGTACCCCTATGGATCCCCTAGAAGACTATACTAACCTTAACTCGATTCTATGCTTACGGAACCACGAACGAACCCTAAGGTTTGCCGTAGTTCCGTGGTGTCATAGGTGAGGCATTGGTTAACTCCTTCTACGGCTGGTCCATAAACACTGTGGCACGGTTTTTGAGTATTTTGACTTTGCTCAATTGTTGAGTTCACGGGGGTAATTTGTGAGTGTATGTTGATTCGATCGAAACGTTAAACATCGTTTTGATATTCTGTGATTGTGATACAATATGTGGAATTCAAATTGTTAGGCATGAAATCCATAATATGTGATGTTTCGGGTTTACGATGTCTAAGGAGTTTTTGGATTCCAAATGTTGTAGTTTTTCACTTTCTTTTCTGCGACCGTAAGTGTAGTATGTGGGGTATTGCCGGATTCGTTGCTATACATCAACGACAATAGGGATACACATACTTGCTTACGTTGATGATATGCGATATTATGTGTTGCTGTGATATGTTATATTGGATCGTCGTGTTCTGAATAGCCAGGGGTTTTATGTGAGATGATGGTTTTTATTTTCATTCATATAAAATTCAATGTATGTAATATTCTTTTATTGGGGCACTTTCGGGTTGAGGATGATGTCACCATTGTATATTATTTATTTTTCCGCATTAGGATAGACCCAAGGAGGAGAGCATAAGTAGCCGGGTTCTAGGGTCCAGTAGGAGGCCATCTCGAGGAGTCGAGACCGGGTCTCCTAACCCTAGAATTGGCAGTGTTACTTGCCGATCTCGTAGGGGTCTAGGGATGTGGGTTTGGCTATTCATCGCGACCGTGGAATCCGTGTTTTATACAGGCTCGAAATAAAACACGGACCTCCTATTATATCCAATATTTCATATGTTTCTTCTGCTGTTGATATACTGTGATGTGATCATATTATATGCGTGAGACGAATGCTTTATTATTGTATATATGATATATAATAAACATTGCTTATTTTTTACACCTGCGCTAGTCCCTTCCCGGTATGCCGTTAGTTAAGTAACCTAACGATGCATAACGGAACATTGTGGCCTATGCGGATGGCATAAGCGTACGTTGTATTTTCGTTTCTTCTGTGATGCTTAGGAAGCATAAATGATGGGATTTATTAATGAGATTAATAAAAGAAAAGAAACCTAAAAGATGTTGTAGAATCAAATTTTCAAAAAGGGTAGCTACAGTTTTTGCTTTACATAGCGGTATATGTGATATACCCTGTACCTTATTCGATGAGGAAAGAGCCAAGATCCTTTCACCGGGAGTGACCTCTTTAGAAAAACTGGCAGATGCTACAAAACTCACGGTTTAGTTTTTGATTGCTTCTATAGTTCTTGCTTTGCACCGCGGTATTTGAGAAATATCCTGCACCTTATTCGATAAGGAAAGAGCCGAGATCCCCTCACCGGGAGTGACCTCTTTAGCGAAACTAGAAAAGCCTAAAAAATACTCCTTTTCAAAATCACCTGTTTCTACAACGATATCAAGTTCATTACGCTCATGGTTTTCTGAAAAACCTGCGTAGCCCTCCGTCATTTCAGATAAGTCCTACTTAGTATTCACGCTGCATTTGTTGACCTCCGTCTAGGCGTAGTGTGCGGTAGCTAATTAGTGTTTATCTGCAAAAATATGAGATGCGATTGTTTTAGGGTAGTTGTACGACCCGTGCGGGTGGGTTTAATTCAATCAGGAAATGGCGGGTTGAACTTGACTAGTACCCCATGGTTTGTTGACCTCCGACAAGGTCATAGGATGCTAGGGGCAGAATATTATCGGGAATTTCAAGAGTTGAAATTTGCAATGAAATTGCATACCTCTTATGAGATAGTTGGATCCCGATACCCACTGTGAGTAAGAGTTGCTCTTGGGAGAATTTTACACAGGACAATTAGCCGATCAAGTAGGTGTCTAGAAAGGTGTTAACGGGGTTATGCCTCTGGGAAAACGAGGTTTATTCTAATTAGGTCCGTACGAAAGCACGGGGAACCTCCCTCAAAGTACTAACACTAGCCTGGCCGAAAGATTGGCAAACATGTAAGGTGTAATTAATCCCGGTTAATCTTACCTTTTAGGGTTTTAAGGAAGATTTGATAAAAAGCAGTGGGAGCCATCCTGATTAGATAAGATAATAACCAATCTAATCTTGCAAGAGCATACGCTAAAGTATTTTCTTCTCTCTCTCTCCAGATAGCGACCATGTCTGGCCCTAATTAAGATAATAATATGGATGTATTGACTGAACCCACTTTTTATACTGAGCAGGGGAATGTTAGTCCCGCTCCAACTTATAATTGTTATAAGTCCGAGCAGGGAATAGGAGAATATCTGGATTCTCATGCCGCCCAGACGAAAAATAAGCATGCTGATGCATCTTCTTCGGGTGTGTTAATTATCGAGAACTGTTTCTCAGTTCACTCTACGTCCTGGGTATTAGATACGGGATCGGGATCCCATATATGTAATATGTTACATGGGCTACGAAAAGGTAGGGAATTGGGAGAGGGTGATTATTCCGTAAGAGTAGAGAATGGTGAAAATGTTGCATCCAAAGCAGTTGGCGAATATCACCTTGTGTTACCAAATGGTAATACATTGGTTCTGAATGAATGCTATTACATTCCGACCCTGATATGCAATCTTATATCAGTTTCTTTATTGAGCAAAGAAGGATATAATTTTGTAGTACAGGATAATATTATGAACATATTCCTGAATCAAAAGTTGATTAGATCAGGATTGTTAAATAATGGCATATATGTTCTTAACCAAACTACAGTACTTAATGTGCAAAACACACACAAGAGGAAGAGTTCAGAAATGAACGAATCCTTCTTGTGGCATTGTAGACTAGGTCATATCAATGCGACATGACTAGCCAAGTTGCATAAGGATGGATATTTGAATCCGTTCGAATTTTCATCTTATGACACTTCCCAGTCATGTCTCAAAGGAAAGATGACCAAAACTCTGTTTAGTGGACATGGAGAAAGAGCTACGGAACTCTTATGACTGATACATAGTGATGTATGTGGTCCCATGTCTACACATGCCAGGGATAGTTCCTCATACTTCATTACATTCACTGACGATCTCTCAAGATACGGATATGCGTTCCTATTGAAACACAAGTCTGAAGCTTTTGAGAAATTCAGAGAATATAAGAAAGAAGTAGAGAACCAAAAGGGTAAAAGTATTAAAATCCTTCGATCTGATCGAGGAGGAGAATACTTGAGCAATGAGTTCTGGGATTATCTAAAAGAGTATGGGATTCTCTCTCAGCTTACTCCTCCTTATACACCACAGCACAACGGTGTATCGGAGCGGAGGAATCGCACCCTATTAGATATGGTACGCTCTATGATGAGCACTGCTGAGTTGCCTATTTCCTTCTGGGGGTATGTGCTTGGGACAGCCATATACCTATTGAATAGAGTTCCTACCAAATCAGTGCCTACCACTCCATATGAGATATGGGAAGGGAAGAGATCATGCCTTAATTATGTTAAGATATGGGGTTGCCTGGCCTATGTTAAAAAGAAAAATCCAGACAAGCTCGAGGCAAGGTCTGTTCTGTGTAAGTTTGTAGGATATCCCAAGCATTCACGAGGACATATCTTCTACCACCCTGAGGAACAAAAGGTGTTTGTTGCTCAGCATGCCACCTTTTTAGAAAATGAATTTCTCGCTAAGGAAATTAGTGGCAAGGAGGTAGAACTGGAAGAGGTTCCAGCAACACAAACTACGATAGAAGATTTGGTGGAACCAGAAGATTCAGTAGTTCCTGACGAACCCCAGCCTCTCCGTCGATCTAGTAGGGTTCCTTATCCCCCTGAGAGATACTCCGGTTTTCTCATAAATGGTGGGAGCGAGGATTGCATCATGGAAGATGATGACCCGACTAGCTTCGAGCAGGCCATCACGAGTGGAGACTCTATGAAGTGGCTGGATGCAATACGATCTGAGATAGAATCCATGTACACCAACAAAGTATGGACTTTGGAAGTTGCTCCTAAAGGGGTAAAACCCATTGGGAGCAAATGGATCTTTAAGAAGAAACTTGGTGTAGATGGAAAAGTTGAGACTTACAAAGCTAGACTTGTTGCAAAGGGTTTTCGTCAATGACCAGGTGTGGATTATGACGAAACCTTTTCTCTAGTGGCTATGCTTAAGTCCATCCGGATCTTACTTGACATTGCTGCATACAATGACTACGAAATCTGGCAAATGGATGTTAAGACCGCCTTTCTAAATGGTGATTTAGAGGAGTGTGTGTACATGATTCAGCCAGAGGACTTCGTAGACAGTGGGAGCAGCGGAAAGGTGTGCAAGCTGCTTAAATCCATTTACGGGTTAAAGCAGGCATCGCGGAGTTGAAACATCTGTTTTGATGTTGTATTCAAAGAGTTTGACTTCATCAAGAATGTAGATGAATCTTGTATATACAATAAGGTTGCAGAGAGTAAGGTCGTCTTCCTCGTATTGTACGTGGATGACATACTCTTGATAGGAAATGATGTTCCTATGCTGCACTCAGTCAAGCTCTTCTTATCACATCGATTCTCAATGAAAGATCTAGGTGATGCCTCCTGCATTTTGGGAATCAAGATCTATAGAGATAGATCTAAACGGATACTGGGATTATCCCAATCCAGGTACATTGACACCATACTAAAGAGGTTTAGTATGGAAGAATCCAAGCGTGGGAACCAACCCACGATCTCTGGACCCACTCTTTCCAAAGAGATGTCTCCCAAGACTGATTTGGAGAGAGCTCGCATGCAAGGGATACCCTATACCTCGGTAGTATGCTCTATCATGTACGCGATGCTATGTACCAGACCCGATATAGAATACTCACTAAGTGTAGTGAGCAGGTATCAAGCAGATCCTGGAGAGAATCACTGGACAGCTGTGAAGAACATTCTCAAGTACTTGAGAAGGACTAAGGAGATGTTCTTGGTGTATGATAACGGAGAACTCCAAGTGGAGTCCTTTACCGATTCAAGCTTCCAAAGTGATAAGGACGACTCTAAGTCGCACTCAGGATTTGTCTTTACCCTAAATGGAGGGGAGGTTTGTTGGAAGAGTTCCAAGCAAGAAACCGTGGCAGACTCGACTATGGAGGCTGAATACATCGCTGCCAACGATACTGCCAAAGAGGCTGTCTGGATGAAGAAGTTCATCACTGAACTTGGTGTGGTTCCATCCATTGAGCATCCAATACCTTTGTATTGTGATAACAATGGAGCTGTGGCTTTGGCCAAGGAACCCAGGTCCCATCAGAAGTCCAGACATATTCTGAGGCGGTATCACCTAATCCGGAAGATAGTTGATTGCCACGAGATTGAGGTCAGGAGAGTTGACACGAAGGAGAACACTGCGGATCCACTCACGAAGGCCATTCCCCAGATACAATTTGAGAGACACTTCGGGATGTTGGGTATGAGATACTACAACAGCTGGCCTTAGTGCAAGTGGGAGATTGTTAGTTGTATATATGCCCTTGAGGCAATTGTTGTACATATGATGTATATTATAGTGGATGCTTGGATATATATATAGTGAGGACTTTCTTGCTCGATATGATAGTATGCTATCTGGTTTCACTTTGTCTAAACATGTTGACTTGTATTGGTTTACTGTCTTGCTCTCACATGTTGATAAATCCCTTAGGATATGTACTTGACTACTGGGACTATGATGAGATCATACTAGTGGGGCCAGGGTAGATAACGAGTACATCCTATAACTGTTCCTAGTCAAGGGTGTATCGAGACAGGGCATTGATACAACAGAGTAGACTAGCGTATACGCGTCTTGACCCATATGATGGGCGATGGATGATCCCATATCCATCAGTGTTTGACATCAAAGATGGTGTACGGGTGCTCAGTGGAGACTGGGTACCCTGAGCGAACTCGCCAAGAACTCCTAGATGGTATTATACCTATCGTCAGATAGCAGTTTTCCGGTGACACTGGTACAGGTTAGTCTGTAGACCCGAGATCGTCATAGAGTCTTGTGTGATTCCCACTGTGCTTTGATTTCCACCTTACCACGTCTAAGAAGGCATGCAAAACGGTGGCTTTTGGGTACAGTCCCGAATCACATGGAGGCAATGAGCGATAGGAGGGGTTTCGTCTCTCCTGGTATAGGGAGTTGATGTTGTGCTGTGTTCGATTGGATATAACTGGAAGTCCCTGGCCAGGATTGATATGGAGTGATACTGGTAAGAGTTATCAGTAGTTTCTCGACCTGTTATGAGCCTCACATCGACACGACTTATCGGTTACTGGGGTCTGACGTTTACCACCTCCAGACTTGATATGCGACATATGAGACGAAGAGACCGGAATGTACGGTAGTGTTACTGATTGGATTCACAGGAGAATGTACAGGCTTGCTTGTTGATCTTCTGATCGCTCAATACCTGAGTGGCTGTTACGTTTAGCTGACCGCTTGCAGCTTGTGGGTGTTTGATATGATCATCACCTACTGCCGGCTTATTAACGATTCTTTAGAGTCCTACACAGAGGTTTCCTGGCTCAGGCAAAACGGAGTAGGAGCACATATGTGATATGTGCGGGACCGAGAATAATACCGTATTCTATTCTCACGATATGAGATATCGGCCGGGTATATGTGATATAGCCGGGTCATCGGATCAAGTGTTGATTCGATAAATTGGTACATGTTATATTAGTCGGTTATATACAATATAGCCGGATTGTTTAATTAAGTGTTGATTCGATAATTTAATGTATAATTATATATGTGATATATTACATTACGTCAACTAATATAAGCTCGCTTTATTAATTCATTTTCTCACTGGATAATATATTGATGTATATGCGATATATGTTAATTGTATTATTTTCTTTTGTTACATAATGTGTTATATATGTGATATGTAATATTGTAACATGTTAGGGTTACAAATGCAACATGGATTTTGAGTTTAAACTAAGTTAGGGTTTGGATTAGGGTTAGCTATTTGGATGAGGGTTAAGGAAGCTTCATGAAACTTTGACTTTGTCATCTTGCTTTGATATTTTGTGAAGATATTTGTTAACCCAACCCAAACCCTTAACCTATGGTTTATTCTTTACAAGGGTTAAGGCTTTCATTCTTAACCCATGGTTGCAATTGTAACCACAACAATAATTCATTATTCATCACAAAAGGTTTAACTTCTTCTTCTTCTTCTTCTTCTTGCTCTTGAAAAAGCTTCACTAGGTTTTATGTTTATGATGATAAAGTGTGAGAAATTGAAAACAAAAGAGAGCAAAATTCCCACTTCATCATCCTCATCTATTCTAGCCACTTAGATTATGATGTTCACTTCTCTAATAAGTTCATTAGTGAAGTGTAAGCTTGGGTTAGAGATTCTTCAAGGTAGATCATCTTAGATCAAGAAGACTTCAAGCAAGATGCATCATTCACCTCTTGGAGCCTCACGAGAGTCGGAGTTCTTGATGATCGCAGCGAAGGACCCTCAACACAGAGCTTATGAAGCGAAGGAACGGACTACAAAGGTTGTAATCCTAATCTCTTTAGTTCTTTGTATGTGATACAAACTTGTTACCCTAGAATTTCTAGTAAAGATTCATGGTTTGCTTGCTTTACACCTCTCTAAATTTTAAAGTGGCATGAGTGATGCTACTAAACCCTAGACTAGGTGCAAGGGAAGCCCAACACATTGGTCTCTCGCATCTAAGATCGTATACAAGTGTTCACTGGGAGTGAGTACACTGGACGGACTCGCCGAGAACTTCTAGATGGTACTATACCTATCGTCAGATAGCAGTTCTCAGGTGGCATAAGCATAGGTTAGTCTTCAGACCGGAGATCGTCATTTGTCTCATGTGGGTTCGTACTGTACTTTGGATTATTACCCTACCACGGCTCTACTGAGTCGTGCAAACAGGTTTTAGTTAGGTACTGTCCCAAGCCATATGGAGGAAGTGAGCGATCGTTGGGGATTCGTCTCTCCCGGTATAGGGAGTCGATATCGTATTGTGTTCGATTGGCCAGCACCATAAGACCTTGGCCAAGAAAGTTGGGATTTACTGATAGGTTGATCAGTAGTTTCCCAGATTGGTCCTGAGCCACATCAGCATGAATTATCGGGTTATTAGGGTCTGACGTTTACCACCCCCTAGACCCGGTATGCGATACTCTCAGACAAAGAGACCCGACTGTACGGAGATTGTCATAGATAGGCTCAGTAGGGATCCGGATGAGTTTGCTCGTTGGCCTTCCTTTTCGGCAGGTACCCGGGTAGCCGTTATGTACAGCTAGCGCCGGTGACGTGCTTGTGGTTATGGATTTATCCAGTAACTCACTGCCGGCATACTTTCGAGTCTTTAGAGTCCTACACTGAGAGTTTCCCTAGTTCAGGAGAAATGATGTAGTAACCGTATTGGATACGTGCAGGGTTCCGATCGATCGATCGTACTAGTTATCCGGACTTTCGATCGGACATTTGATAATACTAGCCGTTTTGGGATTGAGCCGGATTATTAAATCAGGTATTGATTTAATAATTTACATATATGTATTTCGATATGTATATTCTAGTATTATGTTCTTTGTGTTATTCTATCTCTTTGGGTATTCATATTTTGATACGGATACAGGTATGTATATATATTAGAGTGTAATCCGTTATATGGAAAACATTCTAGAAGGTGGACAACTCATTTTAGATTATTCCATTTATATTTAAATGGAAAATGAGGTGTAAAGGTGGAGAGGGGAGTATGGTGAGAACCATACTTCTATAGTGTTGACAAATGAATATTCAATTCATTTGTGCAAACTATTCAAGCATGGTTGGATTTTAATATTGGAAAGATGATTTTACAAAACCATGGTTGATCTTTTTCTCTCTCATGGATTTTATTCTCACCATTTTTCTTTGCTTCACTCACCACACTACCTTTCTTGAGTTCCTCAACTTTCATCTTCAACATTCTCTCTACAATCTCATATGTTGAGAATCAAGAGAAGAGGTGAGATAGATACATACATAGATCCATTCACTACATCCTAGACATTTTAGATTGGCAATCTAAAGTCTCTAGTTACTCCACTAGGCTCTTAGTGTGGAGCTAGAGCCACGGACTGCATCCCTTGAGTGGATCATCTTCGACGGAGGAAGACCGGCAATCAAGCTCGATCCAGGAGATCACAAGGAGCATGAAAAGGTGATCAAACGTGTTCAAGGAAATCCCTACGAGCAGGAGAAGAAGATAAAAGACCGAAGGATACGGATCCTTTGGCAAGACATTTCTATCATAGTAGTTAGATATCTTCTCTTGTTAGCTGGTTTAGGTTTATGGTAGATTCTTGGACGGGTTTTTCTAGCGCCAGTCTTTAAACCCTAAAAATATTTTGTTCCGCAACGGTAACGGTAGATGGTCAGGGCGCTAGGAAATACCAACATGGTATCAGAGACAATCCATAAAACCTTACTAGTAAGTTTAAACGTGTTTAAAATATCGGTTGACAAAATTTTTCTAATATCGCAATTCCATGTTCATGCTTGCTGTCGATTTTAAAAATTCTTCAAAAAATTATTTAGAGCATCTTAAAAATATATGCAGGCGATATTAGAAGGCCAAAAGAAATTTGGGCACATAAGCTTTTCATACGGCCGCGGAACAGCCGCATAACTTGCTTGTTTGCGGTGGTTCCGCGGTCGAAGTGGGGCCGTTGTGCATCAAAATTCTTCTGGCACTCTATTATTTGGAAATGTGATTTTTGGGATGTATGATTTTGGCTCAGAATTGTTTGAGTACTAGTTAGCACTTGGGTCCAATACAGAATTTTTTTTTGTCGATCGAAATATTAAATACGTGTTTATTAGTACATATGTTAGTATCTGCGACCGTGAATATCATTGAGCGGTATAACCCGACTAATTGCTATATGTTCTATTAGACAGGTTTGTGAACATGATATTCACGTTGATGTTCTGTAATGTGCTGATATTGTGGTTGGATTGTCGTGGTGGATAGCATATGGTGCAATGGTAGCAGTACAGTTCAGATTTATTTATGTATTCGTTATTGCAGGGCGAGCGTCTGACACGTGGACAACCGTCTCTGCCGGATTGTATATTATTTGATTGGGGCACGACTGGGTTGAGGTCGATATTATCATTGTACATATTTTTTTCTGTACTAGGATTACCCCGCGATGGAGTGCTCGAATAGCCAGGTTCTAGAGGGCAACGGGCCCGCATCTCATGGTATTGAGACGGAGGGGGCCTCACACTAGAATTGGCGTGCTATTCGCCGCACTCGTAGAGGGTATATGATGACCCCACGGAGGGGCGCTCAAGTTACCGGATTCCGTGAAGTGCTGGATGGCCCATTCACTTTGTTGATTAGGGTTGCCTCACTTCTGGGATTGGCGGGTAACTTGCCGCGCTCGTAGGGGTCCAGGTTTTCATTGCATGGGCTATCCACATGACCGGGAATGTCAGGTCTCATTTGTGGCTTAAATGAAACCTAAGGCTCCAAGATTATCCACCATTCTGTATTGCTTGTTGTTGATCTGTGATGTTGCTTATATCATGCCTGGGATAAATGTTATATATATATTTATATATACTAGTAGATGTTGTATATGTTTTATACCCGTGCTAGTCCAGCCCCTGCTTTGCCATTAGTTAAGTAACCTAACGGTGCATGAAGGGGTCCCATGGCGAATGTGGATGATATATACGTACATTGTATTTTTGTTCTTTTCTGGTGTGATAGGGATTAATTGATGGGACTGCATTAATTTTGATTAATGCAAGAAAAGAAACCTAAAAGATGTTGTTGGAACAAATTTTGAAAAACCATAGTCATATTCTTTCGCTTTGCATAATGGTATTCGGTCATGAATACCCCGCATCTCATTCCAGGAGGCAAGAGCCTAAATCCTTTTGCGGGGAGTGACCTCTTGAGCAAAAGTTTATACTGTAGATTACTCGGTTTTCTTCAAAACCACTAGTTTTCAAAAACGAAGCTTTAACCACTCCTTTTCAAAGCTATCCGGTTCCTTCAACAATATCAAGTTCAATACATTCACGGTTTTTCGCCAAAAAACCATCCGCAGCCCTCCGTCATTTCGGATAAAAAGCACATAGTATTCATGCGGTGTTTGTTGGCCAAAGTCAAGGCATCGTGAATGGTAGCTATATGTTGCTTATCCGTTGCATAGATAGATGCATTGGTTTAGGACAGTCATATCACCTTATTGGCCAAAGTCAAGGGTGTGTACGGGTGGGTCTAAATCAATCTGGACAATGACGGGTAGAACTTGACTTGCGCGTTATGATTTTTTGGCCAAAGTCAAGGTCATAAGCGCTTGGGGCAAAAAACACATCGGGAGTTTCAAATATACAGAAAACTTGCTAGTGTTGCATACCTTCTGGAGTGTGGTGACTAGAGTGGCTTCCATCTAGTTTATCACGCAATGATAGTTGGATCCCGATCCCACTGATGAGTAGGATTACTCTTGGGAGATATTTTTCACTTCATAATTAGCTGACCTATTAGGTGTCTAGAAAGGTGTTAACAGGGCTATGCCTCTGCGGAAACGAGATTTATTTTAATTAGGTCCGTGCGAGAGCACGGGGAACCTCCCTCGGAGTACCAATACTGACCTAGATGAATGGTTAGCGAACTTGTAACGTGTTAATGATCCCATCTAGTTCTCCTTTTAAGGTTTGAAGGAGAATTCGAGGAAACAGTGGGAGCCATCCAGATTAGATAAATTAATAATCAATCTAATCTTGCAAGAGCGCACGTTGAGTGTTTCCTTTCTTTCTCTCCAGGTAGAAACCAATTCATGCCTTAATCAAGGATAATAAAATGTATAGCTTGACCGATCCGAATTCTTATTCGGGGCTGGGGAACGTCGGTTTGGCTTTAACTTATGACAACAGTCATGAGTATGAGTAAGAGAAAGAGAATTGCATGAATTTCTTGATTACCCCAACGAAGAAGAAGCATACTATTGCGTCTCCTTCAGGTGTTCTTGTTATTGAGAACTGTTTTTTCGGTCAGTCCTACCTCCTGGGTATTAGATACAGGATCGGGATCTCATATCTGTAATTTATTGCAGGGATTGAGAAAAAGTAGTATGGTTGGACCTGGTGATATGTCCCTCAGATAGGGAATGGAGCATAAGTTGATGCTGCTGTCACCGGTGAATATCATCTAGCATTGCCAAATGGCAATACTATGATTTTGAACAATTTCTACTATGTACCTTCCATGGTTTGGTACATCATATCAGTTTTTTTACTTGATAAAGATAGATATAGTTTTGTTCTAGATAGAAATATCATGAACATTTACCTTGAAAAGGTATTGGTTGCAGAAGGTACACTGTGTAATGGTATCTATGTTCTAAATCAAAACACAGTTTTCAATATACAAAACACACGCAAGAGGAAGAATTCGGAAGTGAATGAATCCTTCTTGTGTCACGACCCAAGTTAGGCACATGACCGGCACTTAGACTACGTAACGTCAACAGGCATAACACAATTTAAGTAAGCCGAAAACCCAGCAATCTAAACCATTATAAGAAGGAAAAGATAGAAACATTTGGAAACCTCAAGCCAAAACCTTAAAGCTTAAGTTTGTTTTCTTAAAAAAAATTCGGCAGCACCTCCTTTGTAAAAACTAGCCCCGAAACGGGTACAAACATAAGATATAAGTAAAGCATCCCCAAACGGGAGCAAATCTTGCCCAAAGGCGAAAACAACCACCACAAACGAATATACAATGCCGTAGCGAAGAAATGAGACAATAATCAACATAAAACAAAGGCCGGCTCACACGAGCATGATACCCAGAGTCACAAGAATATACAACATCGATCCTCACAACTCGTCTCTAAGTCAATACATGAAGGTGGTAGATGGAGAGTACTAGATACAAAAGATATATAATGAACATCATCGGATAACCGCAACCCACCTATAGCAAAAGGCTTCATAACCAACCGTAGCGGTATCCGCAAAAGTAGAGATAATAAGGTGCCCTGCCACGACTACTCTGAGGGTCAGACCTGCAAAACACTGTGGCACAACGGGGGTGAGTTGCTAACTCGTGAATAGTAAATAACATCATACTGTAATCGCAAGTACGCACGAACAACGATAATCTATCACATGCAATCTGATAGCATAAGTATGGAAATATGGATATGCAACAATCATGATCAAGGTACACCACCAGGGTACTACATCTATAAGAATCAAATGCATATCAAACAAATCCTAAGTGTGGGATAAATAACAAACCTCATGCACAAATCATCAGAATGGAAAAACCCTGGTGTCCATCAACGACGCCCCAAATCCCAAAATCCTCTGGCGCCGTCACCAGGACCGGCCCTCATATCCGTACATCTCATGGAACCTGACTGTCCAACATCGACACTCAAAACATCATGACATACTCGTGTCCAGCATCGACACGTAAATCCACGTACCATGGGCTCCGTCTGCCCGGATCGGCCCGCGGGCTCCGGCAGTACGAATTGGCCCATATCCATCTCACGACTCCGGTTGATATCCTCCAGATAACCGCCGAGACCAAAATTATCAACAGTAGGTAGTAGTCCTCCTGCCAGGCTCATCGGCTAATCCATCGACATTCCTTTCTTGCCCCGGGATACCATACCAGGTCCACCATGAACCCACAAACGGCCACATCCACTTCTCCCATCGGGTTTCTAACACAAGTCTCAGAACCGAGAAACTCATGGTGGACCCACTGAAATATCATATCAAGAGAATCCGGGTTTTCAAAACAATACACATTTCTTTAATTATCCCTGCGGTTCTCAAATCCAGAAAATCACATGAAATCCATATCTCAATGCGTAAATCCATGTAATATGATGTATGCAATATAGAACAGTAATACGAGCATATCAAGGGAAAATCCGCTATTTAAATGCATCAAGTTATTTAATATATCACGCGGTTCCCAATTTATCCAAAATCCAACGCAACATCATATAAAGGTGAACATGTAGCTATAGCAAGGTATATGTGTAAGCATGTAGGTATGCATGCAAACTATATTTCATATGCGCAATCGCACAAGAACCAATGCCTCAATGTCACCAATCAATACAATATCACATATGTATATGTGTCGTGCGTGTCATGGCAATTACTGACAGTGTGTGTGTAGCATACAATTAGTGCTCGTGCAACATGAACTGTCAATAATAGTGTAGTGTCCAATGGGTACAAGTCCAGGCACAATAAGTAATAATATGCAATGAAGTTCATGCACCATCTCTATATGTGCATATAACATGCAGCTAATATCATATCATATCTAGCCCTGATGCTTAACGTCATATGGTCGATTTTCCCGTAGATGTTAAATCTACTCACCGACGATCTCGAGCTAGGTAAATTCAGTCACCTGCTTCCCTTTCTTCGCAGCGTTCGAAGTCCCCTCCTGCGATCCTATTAACACAAAATATAACAAGTGAAAATCTCAGAAATCGACCAATATCACGTACAAACTATGTTTGACCAACGCACCAACTCCAATCCAATTCTCAAGTGTCCGTCTAGTGGCTAACGCGTATAGCGACATCCCAAAACCAACCTAGGAGCAGCAGCTACACAAGATCACAAACCGTGTCGGATAACGTAACACGCATAGTCAAAACACTAGATTATAGCAAAGTGATCCCAGATTTTGATACACAAACAATTAGTGAAAGTTGCAAGTTCCACGAGACCACATACAACCCCAAAGACCATACGACCAAGACTCAAGACCCCAGTTCCCATTCTGGCCGCAATTTGCTGCCAGAAGCAATAAAATTGCGGCCATGATGGAAAGGAATGGTCTCAGGTTTTTATGGTGGGTTCTATGCCTCAAAACTAGGTCTCTGTGATGACAACTTCTAATACAACAACCTGGTTCAACAGCAAATTCACTCGAGACACAACACTTTACCAAAATACGATATGTTCACAAAACTCTACTTTTAGTGTTCTAAACCATAACTACAAGGCAACACAACAATATAAACACCGAATTATCAGTTAGAGGTCATTACCTAGCCACTCTTGCTCAAAAATCCAATCTTTCCAAGCTCCAAGTCAACTTAGTGGCTAAAACATGACATGAGAAGTGTTTTCATGGTGCTTAATGAAGTTTTTGCAAGGTTTTGTGATGAAGTAGTGAGGGTTTCAGTTGAGAGCAAAGGAGATGAAGGAATAATTGAGAAGAGATAAGAATGAGTGAGTGAGGAAAGATAATGATGAGAGGGTGAGTGTAGGGTGAGCTTTGGCCTTACACTTACTCTCTCCCTCTCCTCATCAATGCTAGCATTAATGCCCTCATGACTCACCTAGCCACCCCCCTCATTCCAAAACAAAAGAAATTATCTCTCACACAAAATATCTAAGTGCAAGGTTAAATCAAGGCATGGATTAGCTTAAGGTGTCATTGCTACTTAACAAGATTAACACTAACTAACCCCCACACTAACATGCACAAGTGTGTGTAAGCCATAACAAATAATAATAAAATATTAATTAATTGTTATAAAATGTAAGGAAACCAATTTGGTAAACTTTTCCTTAAAAACTCGCATTATCGCTTAATTAACACTAATCGCATTCTAAGGTGTTACAATCCCCCTTAAAGAAATTTTTCCTCGAATTTAAAATTCTTACTACGCGTACCTTCAAAGAGATGAGAGAATTTCTTCCGCATCTCGCTCTCGGCCTCCCAAGTGATCTCCTCACCAGTTGCGCTACGCCAAAGAACCTTCACAGATGGCAAGACCTTTGATTGAAGTTTCTTCACCTGCCGATCCAATATAACTACCGGCTGCTTGGTGAATGAAAGATCGAGCTCAAACTGAACAGTCTGGTGCTGAATCATGTGAGAAGGATCATGAAGGTATTTACGAAGTATCGACACATGGAATACAGCGTGAGCATCCGGAAAACTGGGCAGGAGTGCCAAACGATAGGTAACGGTACCAACTTGCTCAAGGATCTCGAAAGGACCTACAAATCTGGGACTAAGCTTCCCCTTTTTCCTAAATCTCATAACGCCCTTCATCGGAGAAATCCACAGGAATACATGATCCCCCACTGCGAACTCAAGTCTGCGACGACGACGGTCGGCATAAGACTTCTGTCTGCACTGGGCTTCTCTCATCCTGCCCTGAATCAGATGGATCTTCTCCGTAGTTTCCTGAACTAGCTGGGGTCCCAAAACCCTACTCTCGCTGTGTTCGGTCCAACAGACTGGCGATCGACACTTCCTACCATACAAAGCCTCAAAAGGTGCCATTTGAATAGTCTCCTGAAAGCCGTTGTTGTAGGAGAACTCAATCAACGGCAAGTGACGATCCCAACTACCACCAAAATCAAGCACGCACGCCCGAAGCATATCCTCCAGAGTCTGTATAGTCTGCTCTGACTGACCATCAGTCTGCGGATGGAAAGCGGTGCTAAAACTCAGCCGGGTATCCAAAGCTTCCTGAAGCTTCTGCCAAAGACGGCTAGTAAACTGGGTGCCCCTGTCGGATGCGATGCATGTAGGAACGCCATGCAAACGCACAATCTCATCTATATACAACTGAGCATATTGAGCATAACCGAAAGTGGTCTTCACTGGAAGGAAGTGAGCCGCTTTTGTCAACTGGTCAACAATCACCCAAATGGAGTCATACCCCCGACTGGCCCTGGGTAGCCCACAACAAAGTCTATGGAAATCTGCTCCCATTTCCACTCAGAAACAGGTAAAGGCTGCAACTCTCCAGCCGGTCTCTGATGCTCAGCCTTGACTTGCTGACAAGTCAGGCACCTCGAAACAAACTCCGAAACATCGTGCTTCATCCCTTCCTACCAGTAATTGTCTCTTAAGTCACGGTGCATCTTGGTGGAACCTGGATGAACGCTAAAGGCTGACTGATGTGCCTGCTATAGGATCTCGCGTTTCAACCCATCGGTATCTGGTACACACAAGCGAGTCCTAAAATGTAGCATACCCTGGTCATCAATCAAGAACTTCGAATCTGTATCCTGCCGAACAAGCTCAAGAATCTCAGACAAACGGGCATCACTGGGCTGCGCCTCACGGATACGATTAAGTAGAAGTAGACGGGCGCGGACATGAGCAAGCTGTCCCCCAGTGGAAGTGAACTCAAACTGTACTCTACCATCGCACAATGTCTGCCAATCTACAGAAGACTGTCTCTGAACTGCGCTCAACTGGGACAAGCTACCCCCGGGCCTACGACTCAAAGCATCAGCTACCACATTCGCCTTGCCCGGGTGATAAAGGATCTCACAATCATAATCCTTCACAAGCTCCATCCACTGGCGCTGTCTCAGATTCAGGTCCCGCTGCTGGAAGATGTACTTCAAGCTCTTATGGTCCGTGAAAATCTGACACGACTCCCCGTACAAGTAGTGTCTCCAAATTTTCAGCGCAAAGACCACCGCGACCATCTTAAGATCGTGAGTGGGGTAATTCTGCTCGTGCTTCTTCAGCTGCCTAGAAGCATAAACAATCACTCTATCATGCTACATCAGTACACAACGAGCCCCACTCGAGAAGCATCACAGTAAACGACAAAGCCACCCGATCCAGAAGACAAAGATAGAACTGGTGCAGTCGTCAACCGAGTCTTCAATTGCTGAAAACTATGCTCGCATGCATCCGTCCAAAGAAAAGGAACCCCCTCCGGGTTAGTCTGGTCAGCGGTGCAGCGATACTCGAGAAATCCTGCACGAAACGACGGTAATAACCTGCTAAGCACAAAAAGCTGCGGACCTCTGTCACAGATACAGGTCTGGGCCAAAACTGTACAGCCTCGATCTTCCTTGGGTCCACACGAATACCGTCTCCCGTCACCACATGACCCAAGAAGTCAACTCTATCAAGCTAAAATGCTCACTTTGAGAATTTAGCATACAGCTGGTGCTCTCTCAATGTCTGCAAAGCAATCCTCAAGTGTTGCTCATGCTCCTCACGACTCCTAGAGTAGACCAGAATGTCATTAATAAACACAATAATAAACTGGTCGAGGAACGGCCTGAAAATCCTGTTCATCAGATCCATGAACGCTGCTGGGGCATTGGTGAGTCCGAATGACATCACTAAAAACTCATAATGCCCATAGCGTGTACGAAAAGCAGTCTTCGGAATGTCATCCTTCCGAACCCGCAACTGATGATAACCCGAACGCAAATCAATCTTAGAAAAATGTTTCGCACCCTGGAGCTGATCAAAAAAATCGTCAATGCGAGGTAAAGGATACCTATTTTGCACCGTAACATAGTTCAATTGACGATAATCAATACACAAGCTCAAGCTGCCGTCCTTCTTCTTGACGAACAGAACAGGAGCTCCCCAAGGAGAAATATTTGGATGCACAAGTCCCCTATCAAGCAACTCTTGCAATTGATCTTTAAGCTCTCTAAGCTCCTCCGGGGCCATCCGGTAAGACGGTATAGAAATAGGCCCCGTGTCGGGAATCAGATCAATGCAAAATTCAATATCGCGCTCTGGCGGCAAACCAGGTAACTCATCGGGAAAAACATCGGGAAACTCTGGCACGATAGGAACCCGGTCCAACGACCCTACTGTGGCTCCAACATCTCGAATGAAAACCAAGAATCCCCGACATCCCCTCCTCAAAAGCCGACTAGCGCAAAGGGCTGAAATCAAACTGTGAGGGGCGGCACCACGGTCCCCCCGCACAACCCGAAAAGACCCGCCCGGAAAACTAAAACTGACTGTCTTCCCATGGCAGTCCACAGACGCATAGAAAGCAGCTAACTAGTCTATGCCAAGGAGAACGTCGAAGTCCAACATATCTAGAAGGATCAAGTCGACGGACGAATCTCTATCTCCAATACAAATGACACACGACTGAAACACATGTCGCGCAACAAATGAACCGCCAACAGGAGTAATCACAACAAGTGGTTGATCTAGCAAACATGACTCTCGGCCCAACCTCGGCATGAAGTGTGTAGAAACATACGAGTGCGTAGATTCCGGATCAAACAAAACATGTGCATCAAAAGAACATACAAAAAGAGTACCTGAAACCATAGTATTGGACGCCTGCGCTTCCTGATGAGTCAAGGCAAACACCCGAGCCTTCCCTCTACCAGCGACTGGCTGACCTCCGCCTCTGCCACCATGCCCCCTCGGAACAAAACCGCCGCGACCACGACCTTTCTGAGCATGGGTCTGACGCGGAACAACAACAGGCATAAGAGGCAATGCTCTCTGAGGTGGAGAAGGTGATAAGGTAACATGTGATACAGCTGCCTTGTCCTCAAGTGCCTCAGTACAATCTCTGTATCGATGATACAAACTCCCGCATCGGAAACATCCAGATGAAAACTGCTGACCCTCCTGGGGATAGGAGCTAAATAACTGGCCTCGTCCCGAGCCTCCACTATCCCCAGTACCTGAACGGAATCCATCACGGCGTCTGAATGTCTGTCTCCGTGCTGATACACCAGTACGAACCCTCTTCGGTTCCGGAACAACCGACGTCTCGGAAAGACGCTCCTCAACCAATAGGGCTGCGTCCACCGCTGCTGCATACGTGTCACAATGCTGTACACTGATAGCGAGGAACAATTGGGTAAGCAGGCCTCGAACAAATCTCTTGACCCGCACCTCCTCAGTAGCTACCAAATACGGAGCATACACAGACAGCTCGGTAAACTGCACATCGTACTCAGCCACCGTCATCCCCGGAGTCTGGCGTAACGACTCGAAACTGCACGCTAGAGCATCCCTGACGCTCTGCGGAAGAAAACTGGCAAGAAACACCGTCACGAACTCAGCCCAGGTCATAGGAGAAATACCTGCGACTCTGCCCTTCTCCAAAGACTCGCACCACTTATGGGCCAGACCCTCCAGACGAAAACTCGCGAACTCTACCCATCTCGTGTCGGAGCATCTTAGTGAACGACATATCCTGGCTATCCGATAGATAAACGACTGTGGATCCTCAGCTGCATCAGTGCTTGTGAAAACCGGAGGCTTCAGCCTCATGAACTCAAATAACAATACGGCGATCACCTTTGTAGCTGCAGGTACAACTGCCTGAACAGTAGGCACTAACACAGTCCTCGTAACAGGTGGTACAACCTCCTGTCGCTGTGCTCGACTGGCCTCAACCAACATCCCCATCATCTGGCGCATATCTTGCATACCGGCCTCAAGCCTAGTAATACGGTCCATCGAAGGTGGATCAATCTGCTCCTGCACAATGGGCGTACCACCTGGGTCAGTCCTCGTCTCAGACGAGTCAACTCTGACCTCGGCTCTCGTGGCCGCTCTCTGCGCTCTCGTAGTCTTCGGCGGCATAAAGGCTGGAAAAGGAAACATGATTTGATAAGGACATAGAAATCGAATCACAAGGATGTATATAATCATGGAAGGAATTTCAAGAAATAAGTCTTAAGGTCACTTAGGCGGAGTACCGTGTCGTAAGTATGCCGCGGAACATACACACCCTAAGTCACTCTGCTTAAGCTACCTACTCCATCATACCAAGGTCATGCTACACTCCGAAAGGTAAAACCTAGCACTCTGATACCAACTTTGTCACAACCCAAGTCAGGCACATGACCGGCACTTAGACTTCGTAACATCAACAGGCGTAACACAATTTAAGTAAGCCGAAAACCCAGCAATCTAAACCATTACAAGAAGGAAAAGATAGAAACATTTGGAAATCTCAAGCCAAAACCTTAAAGCTTAAGTTTGTTTTCTTAAAAAAAATTCGGCATCACCTCCTTTGTAAAAACTAGTCCCGAAACGGGTACAAACATAAGATATAAGTAAAGCATCCCCAAACAGGAGCAAATCTCGCCGAAAGGAGGAAACAACCACCACAAACAGATATACGAAGCCGTAGCGAAGAAATGAGACAATAATCAACATAAAACAAAGGCCGGCTCACACGAGCACGACACCCAGAGTCACAAGAATATACAACATCTATCTTCACAACTCGTCTCTAAGTCAATACATGAAGGTAGTAGATGGAGAGTACTAGATACAAAAGATATACAATGAACATCATCGAATAACCGCAACCCACCTATAGCAATAGGCTTCACAGCCAACCGTAGCGGTATCCGTAAAAGTAGAGATAATAAGGCGCCCTGCCGCGACTACTCTGAGGGTCAGACCTGCAAAACACTGTGGCACAACGGGGGTGAGTTGCTAACTCGTGAATAGTAAATAACATCATACTGTAATCGCAAGTACGCATGAACAACGATAATTTATCACATGCAATCTGATAGCATAAGTATGGCAATATGGATATGCAACAATCATGATCAAGGTACACCACCAGGGTACTACATCTACATGAATCAAATGCATATCAAATAAATCCTGAGTGTGGGATAAATAACAAACCTCATGCACAAATCATCAGCATGGAAAAACCCTGGTGTCTATCAACGGCGCCCCAAATCCTAAAATCCTCAGGCGCCGTCACCAGGACCGGCCCTCATATCTGTACATCTCATGAAACCTGAATGTCCAACATCGACACTCGAAACATCATGACATACCCGTGTCCAGCATCGACACGTAAATCTACGTACCATTGGCTCCGTCTGCCCGGATCGGCCCGCGGGCTCCGGCAGTACGAATCGACCCATATCCATCTCACGACTCCGGTCGATATCCTCCGGATAACCGCCGAGTCCAAAACTATCACCGGTAGGTAGTAGTCCTCATGCCAGGCTCATCGGCTAATCCATCGACATTCCTTTCTTGCCCTGGGGAACCATACCGGGTCCACCATGAACCCGCAAACGGCCACATCCACTCCTGCATCAGGTTTCTAACACAAGTCTCAGAACCGAGAAACTCATGGTGGACGCACTGAAATATCATATCAAGAGAAACCGGGTTTTCAAAACAATACACATTTCTTGAAATATCCCCGCGGTTCTCAAATTTAGAAAATCACATGAAATCTATATCTCAATGCGTAAATCCATGTTATATGATGTATGCAATATAGAACAGTAATATGATCATATCAAGGGAAAATCCGCTATTTAAATGCATCAAGTTATTTAATATATCACGCGGTTCCCAATTTATCCAAAATCCAATGCAACATCATATAAAGGTGAACATGTAGCAATAGCAAGGTATATGTGTAAGCATGTAGGTATGCATGCAAATTATATTTCATATGCGCAATCGCACAAGAACCAATGCCTTAATGTAACTAATCAATACAATATCACATATGTATATGTGTCGTGCGTGTCATGGCAATTACTGACAGTGTGTGTGTAGCATACAATTAGTGCTCGTGCAACATGAACTGTCAATAATAGTGCAGTGTCCAATGGGTACAAGTCCAGGCACAACAAGTAATATTATGCAATGAAGTTCATGCATCATCTCTATATGTGCATATAACATGTGGCTAATATCATATCATATCTAGCCCTAACGCTTAATGCCATATGGGCGATTTCCCCGTAGATGTTAAATCTACTCACCGACGATCTCGAGCTAGGTAAATCCAGTCACCTGCTTCCCTTTCTTCGCAGCGTTCGAAGTCCCCGCCTGTGATCCTATTAACACAAAACATAACAAGTGAAAATCTCAGAAATCGACCAATATCACGTACAAGCTACGTTTGACCGACACACCAACTCCAATCCAACTCTCAAGTGTCCGTCTTGTGGCTAACGTGTGTAGCGACATCCCAAAACCAACCCAGGTGCAGCAGCTACACAAGATCACAAATCGTGTTGGATAATATAACATGCATAGTCAAAACACTAGATTATAGCAATGTGATCCCAGATTTTGATACACAAACAATTAGTGAAAGTTTCAAGTTCCATGAGACCACATACAACCCCAGAGACCCTACGACCAAGACTCAAGACCCCAGTCCCCATTCTGGCTGTAATTTGCGGCCAGAAGCAATAAAATTGCGGCCATGATGGAAAAGAATGGTCTCAGGTTTTTATGGTTGGTTCTATGCCTCAAAACTAGGTCTCTGTGATGGCAACTTCTAAAACAACAATCTGGTTCAACAGCAGATTCACTCGAGACACAACATTTTACCAAAATACAATATGTTCACAAAAACTCTAACTTTAGTGTTCTAAACCATAACTACAAGGCAACACAACAATATAAATACCTAATTATCAGTTAGAGGTCATTACCTAGCCACTCTTGCTCAAAAGTCCAATCTTTCCAAGCTCCAAGTCAACTTAGTTGCCAAAACATGACATGAGAAGTGTTTTCATGGTGCTTAATGAAGTTTTTGCAAGGTTTTGTGATGAAGTAGTAAGGGTTTCAGTTGAGAGCAAAGGAGATGAAGGAATAATTGAGAAAAGATAAGAATGAGAGAGTGAGGGAAGATAACGATGAGAGGGTGAGTGTAGGGTGAGTTTTAGCCTTACAGTTACTCTCCCCCTCTCCTCATCAATGCTAGCATTAATGCACTCATGACTCACCTAGCCACCTCCCTCATTCCAAAACAAGGAAATATCTTTCACACAAAATATCTAAGTGCAAGGTTAAATCAAGACATGGATTAGCTTAAGGTGTCATGGCTACTTAACAAGATTAACACTAACTAACCCCCATACTAACATGCACAAGTGTGTGCAAGCCATAACAAATAATAATAAAATATTAATTAATTGTTATAAAATGTGAGAAAACCAATTTGGTAAACTTTTCCTTAAAAACTCGCATTATCGCTTAATTAACACTAATCGCATTCTAAGGTGTTACAATTTGTGGCATTGTAGACTTGGTCATATCAATGATAAAGGACTATCTAAGTTACATAAAGATAGATATTTGAATCCGTTCGAATTTTCATCTTATGAAACTCGTCAGTCTTGTCTCAAAGGAAAGATGACCAAATCTCCGTTCACCGGACATGGAGAAAGAGCAGCAGAGCTCTTGGGACTCATACACAGTGATGTATATGGTCCAATGTCTATACATGCAAGGGGTGGGTTCTCAAACTTCATCACATTCACTGACGATCTCTTTAGGTTCGGATATGTGTATCTTATGAAACACAAATATGAAGATTTTGAGAAATTCAAAGAATACAGAAACGAAGTAGAGAACCAGACTGGTAAAAGTATCAAGATCCTCCGATCTGATAGAAGAGGAGAGTACTTAAGCACGGAATTCCTAGAATATCTAAAAGAGAATGGAATTCTCTCTCAGCTTACTCCTCCGTATACACCACAGAACAACGGTGTATCGGAGCGGAGGAATCGTACCCTTTTGGATATGGTTCGCTCTATGATGAGTAATGTTGAGTTTCCTCTTTCATTCTGGGGGCTTGCTCTTGAATCAGCTGCATTCTTATTGAATAGAGCACCGACCAAATCAGTGCCTACCACCCCATATGAAATATGGAGTGGGAAGAGACCATATCTTAATTACATTAAGATATAGGGATGTCCTTCTTTTGTTAAAAAGCAAAACCTTGGTAAACTCGAGGCAAGATTTATATTGTACACGTTTGTGGGATAACCTAAGCATTCAAAGGGATATCTGTTCTACCACACAGAGGAATAGAAGGCGTTCGTATCTCGCCACGTTACCTTTTTGGAAAGGGAATTTCTTGCAAAAGAAATTAGTGGGAGTATGGTAGAACTGGAAGAAATTTCTGAACCACAAACTATAACAAAATATTTGGTAGAATCCCTAGATTCAGAAGTACCCGATGAACCTCAGCCACTTCGTAGATCTAGTAGGATTTCTCATTCGCCCGAGAGATACTACGGTTTTCTCATAGACGGGGATCAAGAGGATTGCATCTTGGAAGAAGATGATGCTACTAGTTTCAAGCAGGGCATTATCAGTAGGGACTCTGATAAATGGTTGGATGCTATGCGCTCCGAAATGGAGTCCATGTACACCAATAAAGTGTGGACCTTGGATATTGCTTCTCCTTGGGTAAAACCCGTTGGATGCAAATGGATCTACAAAAGGAAATTTGGTGTAGATGGACAGGTGAAAACCTATAAGGCTAGACTTGTTGCAAAAGGTTTTCGTCAAAGACAAGGTGTGGACTTTGACGAAACCTTTTCTTCAGTGGCTATGCTCAAATCCATTCGAATCCTACTTGCCATTGCTGCCTTCCATGACTATGAAATCTAGCAGATGGACGTAAAAATGGCTTTTCAAAATGGAAGTTTAGAAGAGTGCGTTTATATGGATCAACCAGAAGATTTTGTAGACAGTGGGAGCAGCGGGAAGGTGTGCAAGTTGCTTAAATCCATTTATGGATTAAAGCAGGCATCGCGGAGCTGGAACATCTATTTTGACGAAACAGTCAAGGAATTTGACTTCATCAAAAACGATGATGAGCCTTGTATATATAAGAAGATTATAGGACGAACTGTCGTATTTCTAGTCTTGTACGTGGATGACATTCTTTTGATAGGAAATGATATTCCTATGCTACAATCGGTCAAGCTGTTCTTGTCACAAAGGTTCTCCTTGAAAGACATGGGTGATGCCTCTTATATTATAGGGATTAAGATCTACAGATATAGATCCAAGAGATTATTGGGACTTTCGCAGTCCAGGTACATAGAGACCATACTAAAGAGATTTAGTATAAAAGATTCCAAGCGCGGTAACATACCCGTATTGCACGGAATCACCCTCTCCAAAATGATGTCTCCCAAGACTGATAAGGAGAGGGTTTGCATGAGCACCATACCCTAAGCTTCGGAGATAGGATCTATAATGTATGCGATGCTGTGTACCAGACTAGATATAGCTTACGCGCTTAGCGTGGTGAGGCGGTATCAGTCAACCCTGTTAGTTATATGTATGCCCTAGAGGCCATTACTATACATAGGATGTATATTGTAGTGGATGCTTGGACATATATAGGGAGGACTTTCTTGCTCGACATGATAGTATGCTATCTGGTTGCTCTTTACCTTAACGTGTACACTGATTGTCTCTCTGTTACATGTTGGTAAAGCCCTTAGGATGTTTACTTGACTACCTGGACTATGATGCGGATCATACTAGTGGGGACATGGTAGTCCATAAGTACATCCTTCAAGGTCCCTAGTCGTGGGTGTATCGAGACAGGGCATCGATATACCAGTGTAGACTAGCGTATACCTTCTCGACCCATATAGATGGGCGATGGATGATCCCATATCCATTGGTGTTTGACATCAGAGATGATATACGGGTGCTCAGTGGAGACTGGGTACACTGGACGGACTCGCCGAGAACTCCCAGATGGTATTATACCTTACGTCAGATGGCAGTTCTCTGGTGACACTGGTACAGAGTAGTCTGTTGACCCGAGATCGTCATAGAGTCTTGTGTGGTTCCCACTGTGCTTTGATTTCCACCTTACCACGTCCAAGAGGGCGTGCAAAACGGTGGTTTTTGGGTACAGTCCCGAATCACATGGAGGAAATGAGCGATAGGAGGGGATTCGTCTCTCCCGGTATAGGGAGTTGATGTTGCGCTGTGTTCGATTGGCTATAACCGGAAATCCCTGGCCAGGGTTGCTGAGATTTACTGGTAAGCGTTACCAGTAGTTTCTCGAACTGTTATAGACCTCATATCGACACGACTTATCGAGCTGCTGGGGTCTGACGTTTACCAACCCTAGGCGAGATATGCGACATATCAGACGAACAGACCGGACTGTACGGTAAGTGTTACTGGTTGGATTCACAGGAGTGTGAGCGGGCTTGCTCGTCGATCTTCTGATCGCTCAATACCCGGGTGGCCGTTACGTTTAGCAGACCGCTTGCGGCTTGTGGGTGTTTGATATGATCATCACCTGCTGCCGGCGTATTGACGAGTCTTTAGAGTCCTATACAGAGGTTTCCTGGCTCAAGCGAAACGAAATAGGAGCGCATATGAGATATGTGAGGGACCGAGAATAATGCGTGTATGTGATACCGTATTCCATTCTCGCGATGAATGTATCGATTGGTTGTATGCGATATAACCTAGTTTTCGAATCGAGGATTGATTCGATAAGCCGATACATTGGATATTAGTCGGTTATATGCGATATGACCGGATCGTTAAATCAAGTATTGATTTAATGATTTAATGCATAATTATATATTTGATATATTACTTTGCATTAACTAGTATTGGTTCACTTAAATTGGATTTTCTCACTTGATGTACACAAGTTGTATATGTGATATACTTTTGTGCACTAGTTTGTATCATGTTTGATGATACATGCAAACTTGGGTTTGTGTAAAGAATTAAACCATGGTTATGTTAATGGTTAGGGTTTTGATTTACTTACTTATTCATTTATTTATTCATTAATTCATTTTGGGCAAAAAATGAAATGGTGGCTTAATTTGTTTTGTTGTTGAAGCTTCATGAAGCTTTGACTAAGTGACCATTTTGTCTTCATGTCCTAACCCTAACCATTCAACTAAACCCTAGTTAATTCTCTACACTAAACCATGGTTGAGATTATGATAAGTATCATTTTTGTTTTCTATTTGAAAAGAATACTCATCATATTCTTTCTTCTTCTTCTTCTTCTTCAACAAAGAAGAAACCTTGCCTCCATCAATGGCAACATAAGAAAAAGAGTGAGAAATCCAATTCTAAAGTGAACCCACTTCCTATTTCTTCATCCTCTACCACTTGCCAAGTATTATAGGGTGTTTTCTTCACAAGTTTCATGACTTGGTGAAGTTGGAGCTTGATCTTGTGTTGCCTCGACGTAGATCATCTTCGGCATCGAAGTCGACGACCTAGCCCGCCCATTTCTCCGATGAAGCCGACGCTAGAGCCCGGGATCCGATGATCGCAGCGAGGGGACTTCATCACGGAGCTATGGAGGTGGAGGACCGGATCTACAAAGGTTGTATTTTCCGTTTACTCTTAGTTAAGTTGTTAACTAGTTATCGTTTTCGCCTAAAATCTAGTTAACGATCCGTATTAGGGTTTCTCGGCACTTGTAAAATTTAAAATTGGTATGGTTGATGCCTTGTGAGACCTCATTAATGTGTCTAGGAACCCTACAGTGGTATGAGAGCCTAGCTAAAGCCTTAGGCGATGCGTAGACGATGTTAGAATTCCGATCGAACCCCGAAACCCTAAAAATGACCCCTCTCTGTACATTTTTACAAAACTGGATTTTTTCCATATTAAAAATTCTTAAAAATTTTAGCAGGAGATTCTAAGAATTACGGTGCAAAATTGACCAAGAGATTCGAACAAAGCGTGGTGGAACCGCGGCATTAGCATGCCTAATGCGGCGGTTCCGCGGCCACTTAGTGTCTTCAGCCAGTCGTTTTTGCACAGTAACTTCTTTCATTCATTGCTGAGTTTTCTGGGAATTTTTAAAGTTTACTCAAGAGTTGAGTATTTTGGGTTGTATTGGGAGTTCGTACATTCGATTGGATTGTCTAATTTTGTCTATGTGTTTTTCCGGGTAATTTTAGAATATGTTAAAAAGGTTCGACCGGATATAAATACCCACTTTTTCCCCTGTCGGGAAATTTCCAAGTGTTGGATTTTTCCGTGGTTTAAAGACGTTCTAAGTAGTGCAAGTAACGCGATGGACCCTCTAGAAGACAACAAACCTTAACTCGATTATGCGACCGTCTTGAACTGCCCTTTGAACCTTAGGGTTTGGGGCAGTACGGCGTGCAACATGTGAGGCGTTGGCATGACCCTTCTACGGCTGGACCATTGGTACTGAGGCATGAACTGGATGTTTTTAAACCTATTTCATGTGTTGAGCTGTTTCGGGAAAACTTGGGTGTTCGATTGTTTGATCGGAAAGTTTGACATTTTCTATTTATCCGGAATGTGATACAATAATTGGAATTCACAAGTTGTTATGAGATAACTGAATGAATGTTATAAATCTAGCGGTTTAGTCTCACTTGATCGGTTGCCACGGAATTTTGATGTGATCAAAAGTCCGTCGCAATCACGTAGCGTACGCGGATACTCGCCGGGTAAACTTAATAGATAGCCACGCCCCATAGCCCCGACCAAGTGACTGTAGGAGAACCCCGTCGCCGAAAGCATCCGTTCGGGTGCTCGCGGCAGCGGTGTTCCGCCTTGGTGCACTTCGTCGACGGCGTCGGGGGTGCGGCCGCCTACTAAACTTTGCGGCGAGCATTCGATCAGGATGTCGGGAATCTTGTTGAATTACCCGACTTGATATTGAAAAGTGTTTTCGATAATGAGACTAAAATGCGGGGTTTATAATTGTCAGGCATGCGATGTCTAAGTATTTCATTTGATTAGGCATGCGATGTCTAAAGAGGTTGCGGATTCCAACTGTTGTAGTTTTACACTTTCTTTTCTGCGACCGTAAGTGTAATATGTGATATCGCCGGTTTCGTTGCTATATGTCAATGACAATTGGGATACGCATGTTTACTTACGTTGATGACATGTGATGTTATGTGTTGCTGGATATGTTATATTGGATCGTCGTGTTTGAATAGCCGGTTTTTTTATGTGAGATGAGTGTTTTTCATTTTCATTCATGTAAAAACTTGTATGTAATATTCTTTTATTGGGGCACTTCCAGGTTGCGGATGATGTCACCATTTGTATATTATTTACTTTTCCGCACTAGGATAGACCCAAGGAGGAGGGCACAAGTAACCGGGTTCTGGAGTCCAGTGGGAGACCAACTCGAGGAGTCGAGTCCGGGTCTCCTAACTCTAGAACTGGTAGGGTTGCTTGCCACTCTCGTAGGGGTCTAGGGGTATGGGTTTAGCTATTCATCGCGACCGTGGAATCCGTGTTTTATACTGGCTCGTATTAAAAACACGGACGTCCTAGTATATCCAATATTTCATATGATATTTTCTGCTGCGTTATCTGTGATGTGATCGTGTGATATGTTCAGATAGATATTATATATAGTATATATGATATATTATATAGACGTTGCTTATGTTTTACACCCGCGCTAGCCCTGCCTCGTTCTGGCGTTAGTTACCTAACCTAACGGTGCAGACGGGACATCGAGGCGAATGCGGATGGCATAAGCGTACGTTATATTTATCTGTGATGTTTAGGTGGACTTAATTGATGGGACTTCATTAATGTGATTAATGAAATAAAAGAAACCTAAAGATGTTGTAGAATTGAATTTCAAAATTAAAACACGTGGCTACAGTTCTTGCTTTGCACAGAGGTATATGCGATATATCCTGCATCTTATTCGATGAGGAAAGGACCGAGATCCCTTCACCGGGAGTGACTCCTTTAGCAATAACTGGCAGATGCTACACACTCGGTTTGTCTTTTGATTGCTTTTAAGAGTTTTTACTTTGCACAGTGATATATATGATATATCCCGCACCTCATTCGACGAGGAAAGGACTTACGATCCCTTCACCGGGAGTGACTCTTTTAGCAAAACTAGAAAAGCCTAAAAAACACTCCATTTTAAAATCATTTGATTCTACAACGATATCAAGTTCATTACGCAATAGGTTTTCAGAAAAACCTGTCGTAGCCCTCCGTCATTTCAGATAAGTAGTAGTTAGTATTCGTGCTGCGTTTGTTGGCCTTTGTCAAGGCGTAGTGTGCGGTAGCTAACTGGTGCTTATCTGCTTATGCATATGATGCAGATTGGATTAGGGTAGTCGTGCGACCTTGTTGGCCTTTGTCAAGGGCCGTGCGGGTGGGTTTATTTCAATCAAGAAATGACGGGTTGAACTTGAGTAGCATCCTATGGTTTGTTGGCCTTTGTCAAGGTCATAGGAGGTTAGGGGCAAAATTATCGGGAATTTCAAGTGTTGAAATTTGCAATGAGATTGCATACCTTCTATGAGATAGTTGGATCCCGATACCCGCTGCGAGTAAGAGTTACTCCTGGGAGAGTTTTATACATTACAATTAGCCGATCAAGTAGGTGTCTAGAAAGGTGTTAACGAGGTTACACCTCTGGAAAAACGAGGTTTACATTAATTAGGTTCGTGCGAAAGCACGGGGGACCTCCCTCAAAGTACCGACACTGGCCTGGCTGAAAGATTGGCGAACTTGTTGTGTGTAATTAATCCCGGCTAGTCTTTCCTTTTAGGGTTTGAAGGAAGATTTGATAAAAACAGTGGGAGCCATCCTGATTAGATAAAACAATAACCAATCTCATCTTGCAAGAGCGCACGCTGAGTGTTTTCTTCTCTCTCTCTCCAGGTAGCGACCATATCACGCCTTAATCAAGATAATAATATGGATGTATTGACCGAACCCGCTTGTTATACTGAGCTGGGGAACGTTGGTCCCGCTCCAACTTATAATTGTTATAAGACCGAGCAGGAAATAGGGGAATACCAGGATTCCCATGCCGCCCAAACGAAGAAAGTGCATGAGATGCATCTCCTTCGGGTGTGTTCATTATAAAGAACTGTTTCTCAGTATCCTCTGAATCCTGGGTATTTGATACCGGATCAGGATCCCAGATATGTAATCTGTTACATAGGGCTACAAAAAGGTAGAAAACTGAGAACGGGTGATAAGTTTCATGAGACAGAAAACGGGGCAAGTGTTGCAGCCAAGTTTGTTGGTCACTGTCACCCTGTATTACCAATACATTGATTCTGAACAAATGCTATTAGATACCGAACCTGATATACAAAATCATATCAATCTCTTTATTTATTAAAGTAATGATAAAATTTTGTATTGATGGATAATGTTTTGAACATTTTCTATATCAAAAGTTGATCGGTTCAGGCACGTTATCTAAAAGCATTGATGTCCTAAATCAAACTACAGTTCATAGTATACAGAACACACACAAGAGGAAGAGTTCAGAAATGAACGAATCCTTCTTGAGGCATTGTAGACTAGGTCATATCAATGCGACCCGACTAGCTGAAGTTACATTTTAGATGCATATTTAAATCAGTTTGAATTTACATCTTGTGAAACTTGCCAGTCATGTCACAAAATTAAGATGACCATAGCTCTGTTTATTGGAAACAGAGAAAGAGTTAGTAAACTCTTGAGACTGATACATGATGATGTATGTAAGGTCTCCTGTCTACACATGCCAGGACCGGTTCTTTGTACTTCATTACGTTCTTTGATGATCTCTCAAGATTCAGACATATGTTCCTGTTGAAACATAGGCCCGAAGCTTTTGAGATATTCATAGAATATAAGTTAGAAGTAGAGAACCAAAAACCGGGTATAAGTATTATATCCTATGTTGAGATCAGGGAGGAGAATACTTGTGCATGGAATTCCTATTGGAGATAGTGCCCTCAGAGTCAATTATTGGATCACAGGCACGTGATTGCAATGATTAAGGGAGGACCTATCCCAGGAGGACAGTCTTACTCGAGATGATAGTATGCTATCTGGTTTATCTTTATCATCGTGTACTGCTTTAGGTGACCTGACATGTCGCTATTACACGTTGATAGAGCCCGTAGGATTCTTGCTTGACTACCAGCAGTATGATGGCGATCATATACGTGGGAGCTGGTAATCTATAAGCACATCCTTAAAAGGTCCCTAGTCGTAGGAGTTTCGAGACAGGGCATCGATACTCCATTAGTAGACTAGTGTATACAGTCGAGACCCCGACGAGGGACGGTGGCCGGTCTCACAAGCCACTGGTGTCAGTTGGTTCACCTAAGATGTATACAGGTGCTCATTGGGTTATGAGTACACCGGACAGGACTCGCCGGGAACCTGCTAGTTGGGATTATACCAGACGTCAGATAGCAGTTCCCTGGTGACATGTGTACAGGTTAGTTCATCGACCTGAGATCGTCATTTGTCTCGTGTGAGTTCCCACTGTGCTTTGATTACTACCCTACCACGGCTCAAAGGAGTCGTGCAAACAGGTTTTAGTTGGGTACAGTCCCGAGCCACATGGAGGCAGTGAGCGGATCTGCAGGGGTTCGTCTCTCCCGGTATTGGGGGTGAGGTCGCGCTGTGTCTAGGAGAGCCATTACACAAAGCCCTCGGCCGAGGCAGGAGATTTACTGGTAGGTATTCCAGTAGTATCTCAGGGTGTTCTGGGCTTCACTCCGACACGACTTGTACCGCCTTTGGGGGTCTGACTTTTACCAACCCCCTAGGCCCGCCATGCGATGCTCATAGACGAACGGACCGGACTGTACGGATATTGTCACTGACAGGCTCAGTAGGGTGTCAGGATGAGTTCGCTCATCGACGTCTTTTTTGGTCAATAGCTGGTGGCCCGTCACGTATTGGCTTATACCTCTGACGTGCTAGTGGTTAAATCCACAGCCATTGTATTGACGAGTCTTTAGAGTCCACCACACTTTCAGTTATTCAAGCTTTTGGGCGAAACGCTGTAGAGGCCGTATGGAGATATGGCAGGGTCCGATCAGATACGTGCGGTATTGCACGGATCAGGATCGAACGGTTTTTACTAGTAGCCGTATGGATATATGGCGGGGTTCGATCAGATACGTGCGGTATTGCACGCATCAGGATCGAACGGATATTACTAGCCGGCTTTGGTTTAAGCCGGATCCTAGTTTAGTACAGTGTAGATTTTGTCTCTTTGCATTTGTATCCGGACGGAATACAGATGCGGGTGTGTATGCACAGTATCGAGGTTTTCCTGTAATTTATTACGGGACCAGTTTTTTGGAGTTGCCAGTTTGCTTTCCGTTTCTGCCGGTTTTCCTTTGTTCTTTCCCGGCCGGACTTTTCCGATGGAAGGGGGTTATTTGCAATTGTGCAAATAACATTTGTGGAGGGGGTTTCTTGCAAATATATTCATTATGATATGTTTAGTATTTTTCATCCATGATGGTGCATTAATTGTGATTTGAAGAGGTATGGGTTGATTAAGGTGTTGATGTGAGCTTTGCTTTATGATATGGTCACCATATGCTTTTACTACACTCACCTCCCTTATACATGTTGCTTTTCCCTCCACCATTTCCAAGCAAGCATGGCCGGCCACATAAGATGAGAGGAGAGAAAGATGAGAGGAGAGAAAAATGAGAGGAGTTCATTTTGTATGAAGGATTCATTCACATCTCTTTTTTCCATGCTTGCTAAATTCTCAAAAACCCTCTCCAAAGTTCATGATTCTCTTCTCCTTCCAAGGCAACTTCACTACCCCAAATGAGACAACGATTCTACACTATATTCTACAGCAAATCTTGGGCGCGTCGGCTTGCCAACTTCGCGCCCGAGTTGCCTCGGTATTGAGGTGGGAGCCCGTAAAAGATGCAGACGATGTGGTGCCCTTCCGGCAAGGATGCGACGACCGGAGTTTCCGCGGGAGATCGGGACGACGACGAGAAGACCGGAGGACTCGGATCACTCGGTATATCTCTCACCCCTTCTCTTGATTGCTAGTATCGGTTAATGGTTACGATCCGGGTATATTGTCCGCGGTAGCGCCAGTTTGAAAGTTAAGAAAATTTTGATTCCGCATTTTGGCCTCGGATAGACGGCCGGGGCGCTGCCGTGGCGCAACATGGTATCAGAGCCATGCCATTAACCTTGCCTAGCTTGTTCTAATGCATTTTACTTATCCGATCGACCAAAATTCAAAAATCCGCGTTTTGCATGCATCAGTTTTCTGTCGATTTTTCCCGGGCTCGAAAAAATTTTCAGGTTGTAGAAAACTAATGTACTGGAAATTCTAAGACTACTGGAAAAATTCGACACAGTCAGTCGATCATTGAAGCGCGGAACCGCGGCCAAACCCCCCCTTGGGCCGCGGTTCCGCTGCACATTGGTGTCGTCACTGTATCATTTTTTTCCAGTGGGCTTCTGGGCTAATTTTAGGGGTTTTGGAATATTAATATTGGGCCCATATTTTCTGTGAGTGCTACAGTATTGCTTGGGGGCCCACTTGTTAATTTTTGATTGATCGGATATTTTAAACACATTATTTCACAGTATTTACATTATATCTGCGACCGTGAATATCACTTGATCGGTAAATCCTGTCTAACTGCTATAGCCCGGTTAGACGGATTTGCGAACGTGATTTTCACATTGATGTTCTGTGTTTATGCTGTGATGTTGCGGATCGGTCGTGGGGGATAGCCTGGATGCAATGCTAGTACAGTTGTGGTTGTATTATGTACATTTGATATTGCGGGACAAGCGTCCGATATGTGGACTGCCGTCACTGCCTGTTTGTATTATTCTTTTGGGGCACGACCTGGTTGCGGTCGATGTACCCGTTGTATGTATATTTTACTTTCTGTACTAGGATTACCCTGCGGAGGGGTGCACGGATAGCCGGGTTCTAGAGGGCAACGGGCCCGTATCTCATGGCATTGAGACGGAGGGGGCTTTACTCTAGGATTGGCGGGCTATTCGCCGCACTCGTAGGGGGTACAGTTTGACCCAGGAGGGGTGCCCAAGTTACCGGATTCCGTGAAGTGCTGGGTGGTCCATTCACGGTGCTGAAGGGGGCTGCCTCGCTTCAGGTTTTGGCGGGTGACTTGCTGCGCCCGTAGGGGTCTAGGATTTCATTGCACAGGCTATCCACACGACCAGGGGAACGTCGGGTTTCAGCAGCGGCTCTGTGAAACCCGGGGCTTCCAGATATCTGTATTGTTCTGTGATGCTGTACTTTTCTGTAATGTTGCATTTTATTCACGCCTTGAGCGAAATACTATATATTGGTATATATATTAGTAGATGTTGTATATGTTTTTCATCCGCGCTAGTCCAGTCCCCGCTCTGCCGTTAGTTAGCTAACCTAACGGGTGATGACGGGACCCAGTGGCGAATGCGGATGGCATATACGTACGTCAGTATATTTTCGTTCTTTGTGGTGTGATCAATTGATGGGACTGCGTTGATTCGGATCAATGCTTGATAAACAAACCTATTCTGATGTTGTTGGAACATTTTTCAAAAAGCTATTATTGCAAGGACGTTCACTTTTGTTTTGCATCGTGGTATTCATTTGGAATATCCTGCTCCTCAGTCGACGAGGCAAGGGCCGAGATCCCTTCACCGGGAGTGACCCCTTGGACAGAAGTTTGCGTCAGGACATTAACTTCACTATAGCCGATTACTTTTGCTTTGCATCGTGGTATTCAGTTGGAATATCCTGCACCTCATTCTACGGGGAAAGAGCCGAGATCCCTTCACCGGGAGTGACCTCTTTAGCAAAGGTTTTCGTCACTATATTTTTATAAAAAGTTATGCAGTTCCTTCAACGATATCAAGTTCATTACGTTAAAGGTTTTTCGCCAAAAACCTGTCGTAGCCCTCCGTCATTTCAGATTAGTATTACTTAGTATTCGTGCTGCGTATGTCGTGCTTAGCCGAGGCGTAGTGTTCGGTAGCTATGTAGTGCTTTTCTGTTGCATGGATATGAGATTGGTTAGCACAGTCGTGCGGTCATTTTGGCTCAGTCAAGGATTCGTACGGGTGGGTCTAATGCAATCAAGATAATGACGGGTTGAACTTGACTAGGATCCTTTGATATGTTGGCTCAGTCAAGGTCACTTGGGTCCTAGGGGTAAAAATCACATCGGGAGTTTCAAAAGAACTGAAACTTGCCAGACATGCGCATACCTTCTGGAGTGTGGTGACGTGAGTGGATTCCGTCACGTTATCATGCGATGATAGTTGGATCCCGATTCCCTCTGATGAGTTGGTTTACTCCTCGGGTGATCCCGACTAATTCTTCTTTAAGGTTTGGATGAGAATTTGAGGTTACATTGGGAGGTTTCCAGATTAGATAAAGTGATAACCATTCTGATCTAGGTTAGAGTGCACGCTGAGTGTTTCTTTTCTCTCTCTCTTTGGCAGCGTCCATTGACCCGACCCTGGACTATGACTCAGTGACCAAGTTGACCGAACCTTCTTAACACTGGCTTTTGGATTGTCAGAGTTGCAGACCTCGTTGCCACTCCTACTTTTACCCTTTTCTCCAGGACACCCCGTATTACTACGAACGTCCACTTCCATTGGACAAAACCATCGTATGGTTAGATACGAACTCGAAGGAATTTATTCGAGGATGGTTTCTGGTTCTGGAGAAAACGAATAGGATTATTCAGTTGTCTTTTCTTTCACCTTCTCTCATTGCGAGTACTCCTTGGTTTAGGAGATAGTACACCTATTACGCAAATTGGATAGTCTTCTTCCAAACCTTAGGCAGGTGCCGAACGGTGGGGAATGAAGAAAACCAATTAGCATAACGATGATGTACAGAAGGTATTAAGTTAAGACAAAGCAAGGGATTAGTAAGAGGGCAAAGTAAATTGCGACTACTATTCACGACCGAACCAAGTATTTCTTCGTCAATCCTAAATCACCTTTGTATTTCTCCAGGACACTCCGTATCACTACGAAGATCCACAGTTTATTGGATACTCCATCGTATGGTTATATACGAACTCGAAAGGAACTTGTTTCAGTTCGGGGATGGATTCTGGTTTAGGAGAAATAGGAATAAGGTTTATTCGGTTGTATTTTATCTTCACCTTCTCTCGCATTGCGAGTGCTCCTAGGATTAAGACAGCACACCCATTATGCTTATTGGATAGTCTTCTTCCAAACCATAGGCTGGTGCCGAACGGTAGGGAAGGAAGAAAACCATTTGGCCTAAAGGGGTATGCAGAAGGTAATGACTAAAGACATATAAAGGGATTTGGAGAGATGGCAAAGAATTATACGGTTATAGTTGTGAATCTGGATAATGGTAGAGGCATTACTAGGAATACCAGGATACCCCATCGAAACATTTCAATGTTTCAGTTCAACTGTGTAATGTTAAAAGAAAACTGATTTTCCGATTAGACACTTGCTCCAGGGTATGTATTTACCAGGTTTGATTCTCACATCTGTATGGTTTTACAGATGATGAGTGGGAGTAAGTTATTGGGAATAGGGTGATCATCCTCATTATATCGGGATTCGTTGTAATCGGTGATATTTGAGGAGATCATCTGGGCTGTTTGCCGGTCGGCAAATATTTGGTTTTGAATATCCGCTGTTGTGCACCAATTTCAAATTGATATATCTGTACGTCTATTTTCATAGAGTGAGATATACCTTTTGATATTATGTCGATGACATTTACCTATATCAGTGGATGGTTAGGTAAGGAGTATTAAACAGCGGTGTAATTCTTCTTAACCATAAGTACAGTTTTCAACCTACGACACACAGTGAAAGAGTTGTTAGACTCAGCGAACTTATACAGAGTATTGTATGTTGTCCAGTGTCCATTAGGACAGAGGGCTTGGTCCTCATACTATATTCTGTTTACTTTTAACTTCTCTAGTTCTTAGACATGTGTTTCGTAGAAACACAGGGTCTAAGTTTTGAGGAGTTATAGGTATTTGAATAGAGTAGAGAACCAGGTATAGCAAGTATCGGGATTCTTCAAAGTGATCGAAGATGTAGATGCTTGTGTATGGTATTCAGTTGATAGTAATGATAAAGAGAAATTGCTTCTCTTTCAGGTTACTCATAATGGAAGCATTCCTAAGTTGAGTAACGCTGATCGGCCTCCTTCCATTTAGTTGACATGCACTGGAGATAGCTGCATGATTTGAATCTGGTTCATTTAAATCAGTGCCTCTGGTTCTATATTGGATATAGAACAGTTCATATCTTAACGATGTTAAGGTACGGGGAGTTGTCCGGCTTATGATTAAAACCAGACACTGGACAACTCAAGGCACGTTTCTGTAATGGCTGTTTGTGGGTTGACCCAGGCTATGACGAGGGTTGACTTTCTACCATCTGGAAGATCAATAGTGATATTGTTCTTAACTCGCCACAATTTAAAAAGAAATGGTTATTTTTCAGAAAACAGTAGTGGGTGTATGGTAGAACTGGAAGTGATTCCAGAACCGCAAACGATTACTGAAGATTTGATAAGGAACCTAAAGATTCAATCTGATTTGACATTCCATTGGCCACTCCGCAGATAAGGTGGGTAACTTCAGGCACCCGAGAGGTACTCCGGTAGCCTCAAGGACGGTGACAGGGAAGTTCTTGTTTACCCACACTTGCCATTGTTGTTATTCCAGGCTGCGAGACCCGGCAGGAGGATGAGTATAGCGTCGTTCTAAACTAGCTTTAGAAGTGCACGTCCATATGACTCTGCCAGAGGGTTGTCGTAGTCAGTGGGAGCAGCGGAAGCATTGGTGGACATCAGGCTTATGTCTATAGACTAAAGCAGATATAGCGGAGATAGATCATCTATTTCTGATGTGACAGTCATAGGTTTGACGTCATCAGAATAGGGGATGGATCTGTTAAGAAGGTAGTAGGGTGTGATGTCCTGGTTTTGGATGACATACACAGAGTAGGAAAGGAAACTCCTATAATACGATCGGTTATACTTTGGTTGTCACACAGTGGTTTCTCCACACAGGACTTGGATATTATATCAGACATTCTGGTTACTAGATCTATGGTTTTAGATCTAGATTTGGATGGTTTCCTAATCTGGGTACCTTGACAGCATTCTATGAGTATTTAGAATGGACAACTCCTGCCACGGTAGTACACCTGCAGGTAATGGAGTCACCCTCTCTAAAGGTGTCTTACAGACTAAAGGGGAGAGGGATACGCATGATTGACAGATCACTTGCTTAGGCAATTGAGTCAATCATGAGATGTCAAGTACCACACCAGATGTTGTTCTTGCAATAGCTGCAATAAGCTGATATTAATCCAATCCTGGAGAAACAATCGGAAGCAGTTTTAGAACATAAGTTGATGTTCTAGGGATGTGATAACGACAGCCTCTTTTAGGAGACGGTTGTCACTCCAGGCTTCCAAGGTGACATAGATGGCAGAGTGGCTGTCAGAGTTATATTTTTCTCCTTCTGACGAGGGGCAGTATTTTGGACAGGTGGTCCAAGGCAATACTAAGGGAGGCATGGCGCTGGGTACTGATTAAGTTCAGTCATCGATACAGTCTAAGAAGTTTGGATTTAGAGTTCATTTATGAGCTAGGTCCCATCAGATATCCAGACACATTCTAAGACAGGTATTGCTCATTTCGGGAGATGGTATTCTCCGCGAACTTGAGATTTAGAGAGACATAGAAAGAAACATCACAGCGGATCCACTCACTGAGGCTATTCCTCGAACGCAATAGTTTCGCAAACGAGCTTTGTGAGACTGACTCGTAGAGGAGTTGGGTGTTCGGTATCACACGGGCTGTGAGTATGCGACATCGCAATAATTAGCCTTGAGTGCAAGTGGGAGATTGTTGGAGATAGTGCCCTCAGAGTCAATTATTGGATCACAGGCACGTGATTGCAATGATTAAGGGAGGACCTATCCCAGGAGGACAGTCTTACTCGAGATGATAGTATGCTATCTGGTTTATCTTTATCATCGTGTACTGCTTTAGGTGACCTGACATGTCGCTATTACACGTTGATAGAGCCCCTAGGATTCTTGCTTGACTACCAGCAGTATGATGGCGATCATATACGTGGGAGCTGGTAATCTATAAGCACATCCTTAAAAGGTCCCTAGTCGTAGGAGTTTCGAGACAGGGCATCGATACTCCATTAGTAGACTAGTGTATACAGTCGAGACCCCGACGAGGGGCGGTGGCCGGTCTCACAAGCCACTGGTGTCAGTTGGTTCACCTAAGATGTATACAGGTGCTCATTGGGTTATGAGTACACCGGACAGGACTCGCTGGGAACCTGCTAGTTGGGATTATACCAGACGTCAGATAGCAGTTCCCTGGTGACATGTGTACAGGTTAGTTCATCGATCTGAGATCGTCATTTATCTCGTGTGAGTTCCCACTGTGCTTTGATTACTACCCTACCACGGCTCAAAGGAGTCGTGCAAACAGGTTTTAGTTGGGTAAAGTCCCGAGCCACATGGAGGCAGTGAGCGGATCTGCAGGGGTTCGTCTCTCCCAGTATTGGGGGTGAGGTCGTGCTGTGTCTAGGAGAGCCATTACACAAAGCCCTCGGCCGAGGCAGGAGATTTACTGGTAGGTATTCCAGTAGTATCTCAGGGTGTTCTGGGCTTCACTCCGACACGACTTGTACCGCCTTTGGGGGTCTGACTTTTACCAACCCCCTAGGCCCGCCATGCGATGCTCATAGACGAACGGACCGGACTGTACGGATATTATCACTGACAGGCTCAGTAGGGTGTCAGGATGAATTCGCTCATCGACGTCCCTTTTGGTCAATAGCTGGTGGCCCGTCACGTATTGGCTTATACCTCTGACGTGCTAGTGGTTAAATCCACAGCCATTGTATTGACGAGTCTTTAGAGTCCACCACACTTTCAGTTACTCAAGCTTTCGGGCGAAACGCTGTAGAGGCCGTATAGAGATATGGCAGGGTCCGATCAGATACGTGCGGTATTGCACGGATCAGGATCGGACGGTTTGTACTAGTAGCCGTATGGATATATGGCGGGGTTCGATCAGATACGTGCGGTATTGCACGCATCAGGATCGAATGGATATTACTAGCCGGCTTTGGTTTAAGCCGGATCCTAGTTTAGTACAGTGTAGATTTTGTCTCTTTGCATTTGTATCCGGACGGAATACAGATGCGGGTGTGTATGCACAGTATCGGGGTTTTCCTGTAATTTATTACGGGACCAGTTTTTTGGAGTTTCCAGTTTGCTTTCCGTTCAGGCCGGTTTTCCTTTGTTCTTTCCCGGCCGGACTTTTCCGATGGAAGGGGGTTATTTGCAATTGTGCAAATAACATTTGTGGAGGGGGTTTCTTGCAAATTTATTCATTATGATATGTTTAGCATCTTTCATCCATGATGGTGCATTAATTGTGATTTGAAGAGGTATGGGTTGATTAAGGTGTTGATGTGAGCTTTGCTTTATGATATGGTCACCATATGCTTTTACTACACTCACCTCCCTTATACATGTTGCTTTTCCCTCCACCATTTCCAAGCAAGCATGGCCGGCCACATAAGATGAGAGGAGAGAAAGATGAGAGGAGAGAAAAATGAGAGGAGTTCATTTTGTATGAAGGATTCATTCACATCTCTTTTTTCCATGCTTGCTAAATTCTCAAAAACCCTCTCCAAAGTTCATGATTCTCTTCTCCCTCCAAGGCAACTTCACTACCCCAAATGAGACAACGATTCTACACTATATTCTACAGCAAATCTTGGGCGCGTCGGCTTGCCAACTTCGCGCCCGAGTTGCCTCGGTATTGAGGTGGGAGCCCGTAAAAGATGCAGACGATGTGGTGCCCTTCCGGCAAGGATGCGACGACCGGAGTTTCCGCAGGAGATCGGGACGACGACGAGAAGACCGGAGGACTCGGATCACTCGGTATATCTCTCACCCCTTCTCTTGATTGCTAGTATCGGTTAATGGTTACGATCCGGGTATATTGTCCGCGGTAGCGCCAGTTTGAAAGTTAAGAAAATTTTGATTCCGCATTTTGGCCTCGGATAGACGGCCGGGGCGCTGCCGTGGCGCAACAATTCCTGGACTATTCTAAAGGAGAATGAGATTCTCTCTCAGCATTACTCCTCCGTATACACCATAGCACGATGGTATATCGGGGCGGAGCAATCACACCCTATATGATAAGGTGCGCTCTATGATGAGTACTACTGAGTTTCCTATTTCCTTTTAGGGAGTTATGCACTTATGAAGTTGCATACCTATTGAATAGGGTTCGAATCAGATCACAGCCTACCACTCCATATGAGATATGGTATGGGAAGAGCCCATGTCTTAAGCTAGTTAAGATTTGGGGTTGACCGGCCTATGTCTAAAAGCAAAATCCGGACAAGCTCGAGGCAAGGACTGTAATGTAGAACTGGAAAGGTTCCAGCTATACAAACTACAGCAGATGATTTGGTAGAACCAAAGGATTTAGTAGATTCCAACGAACCTCAGCCTCTCCGCCGATCTAGTAGGGTTCCTCACCCACCTGAAAGATACTTCGGTTTCTCTATGACTGTGGGAGTGAGGATTGCATCATGAGATGATGACCCAACTAGTTTCGAGCAGGCCATCGAGAGTAGGGACTCTGTAAGAACGGCTGGATGCTTAGCGATCTGAGATGGACTCCTTATACACCAACAAAGTATGGACTTTAGTTGCTTTATCTGAAGGGTTAAATCCCCATCAGGAGCAAGTATATCTTGAGAAGATTACTTGGTGTACTTGGAAAAGTTGAGACTTTCAAAGCTAGACTTGTTAAAGGTTTTCGTCATCGACCAGGCGTGGATAATGATGATACCTTTTTCCAGTGGCTATGCTTAAGTCCATCCAGATCCTACTTGCCATGGCTACATACTATGACTACGATATCTGGCGGTTGGGTGCCATGACAGCTTTTCTAAATGATGTTTTAGAAGAGGGCGTCTATAAGTACACAGCCAGAGGGCTTTGTAGACAGTGGTGTAAGTCTACGTTAGCGCCTCGGCAGTCTACAGACGCCAATTGCGGAATAAAACTTTTTAACTTGGCGCTATCGTATACTTTAACCCGGATCTACCATTATTGCTAAACTAACAAACAGTAAAGAGTGTGGAAATGTTGTACCAACTGATCCGAGTCCTTCGGTCTTCATCTCCACTCCGATCTCCTCGCGGGATCTCCGTCCACATCGTCGCCTCCTCGCCGGAAAGGGCACCACATCGCCTTCGTCTTTTACGGGCTCCCACCTCAATGCCGAGGCAACTCGGGCACGAAGCCGGCTACTCGACGTGCCCAAGATATGCTGTAGGAAGTGTAGTGTAGAGGCTACTTGTCTCTTTGGGGTTTGTTGCCTTTGGATGGAGGAATGAGGATTGAACTTTGGAGGGAAATGAAGCTACCAATTTTTGCAAGGAAAATGAGATGAAGAATGAAGCACACAAATGAATCTCTCATTTTTTCTTCTCCTCCTAATGTGTGGCCGGCCTCTCCTTAAGGAAATGGTGGAGGGAACAAAATACATATCATGAAGGGAGGTGAGGGTAGGAGAGGTCAAGAGGTGACCACATACAAACAACAACCATACTTCATTTAAAAACCAACCATACCCTTTCAAATCTCATCCTCATTCAATCAAATCACAAAAAGCAAAAGTATGGTGGAAAAGATATGAAAGCTATCATATCAAACAATATGCAAAGAAACCCTCCACAAAATGTTATTTGCAAAACTGCAAATAACACCCTCCATCGGAAAAGTCCGGCCGGGAAAGAACAAAGGAAAACCAGCCGGAACGGAATGCAAACTGGCAACTCCAGAAAACTGGTCCCGTAATAAATTACAGGAAAACCCCGATACTGTGCATACACACCCGCATCTGTATTCCGTCCGGATACAAATGCAAAGAGACAAAATCTACACTGTACTAAACTAGTACCGGCTTAAACCAAAGCCGGCTAGTAATATCCGTTCGATCCTGATCCGTGCAATACCGCACGTATCTGATCGAACCCTGCCATATACCTATACGGCTACTAGTACAAACCGTCCGATCCTGATCCGTGCAATACCGCACGTATCTGATCGGACCCTGCCATATCTCCATACGGCCTCTACAGCGTTTCGCCCGAAAGCTGAGTAACTGAAAGTGTGGTGGACTCTAAAGACTCGTCAATACTATGGCTGTGGATTTAACCACTAGCCCGTCAGAGGTATAAGCCAATACGTAACGGGCCACCAGCTATTGACCAAATGGGACGTCGATGAGGAAGCTCACCCCGACACCCAACTGAGCCTGTCAGTGACAATATCCGTGCAGTCCGGCCCGTTCGTCTATGAGTATCGCATGGCGGGCCTAGGGGGTTGGTAAAAGTCAGACCCCCAAAAGCGGTACAAGTCGTGTCGGAGTGTAGCCCAGAACACCCTGAGATACTACTGGAATACCTACCAGTAAATCTCCTTGCCTTGGCCAAGGACTTTGTGTAATGGCTCTCCTAGACACAGCACGACCTCACCCCCAATACCGGGAGAGACGAACCCCTGAAGATACGCTCACTGCCTCCATGTGGCTCGGGACTGTACCCAGCTAAAACCTGTTTGCACGACTCCTTTGAGCCGTGGTAGGGTAGTAATCAAAGTACAGTGGGAACTCACACGAGACAAATGACGATCCCCAGGTCGATGAACTAACCTGCACACATGTCACCAGGGAACTGCCATCTGACGTCTGGTATATGACCAACTAGCATGTTCCCGGCGAGTCCTGTCCGGTGTACTCATAACCCAATGAGCACCTGTATACATCTTAGGTGATCCAACTGACACCAGTGGCTTGTGAGACCGGCCACCGCCCCTCGTCGGGGTCTCGACTGTATACACTAGTCTACTAATGGAGTATCGATGCCCGGTCTCGAAACTCCCACGACTAGGGACCTTTTAAGGATAAGCTTATAGACCCCCAGCTCCCACTTATATGATCGCCCTCATACTGCTGGTGGTCAAGCAAGAATCCTAGGGGCTCTATCAACGTGTAATAGCGACGTGTCAGGTCACCTAAAACAGTACACGATGATAAAGGTAAACCAGATAGCATACTATCATCTCGAGTAAGACTGTCCTACCGGGATAGGTCCTCCCTCAATCATTACAATCACGTACCTGTGACCTAATAATTGACTCTGAGGGCACTATCTCCAACAATCTCCCACTTGCACTCAAGGCTAATTATTGCGATGTCGCATACTCACAGCCCGTGTGATACCGAACATCCAACTCCTCTACTAGTCAGTCTCACAAAGCTCGTTTGCGGAACTATTGCGTTCGAGGAATAGCCTCAGTGAGTGGATCCGCTTAGTTGTTTCTTTCTATGTCTCTCTATATCTCAAGTTCGCGGAGAAAGCCATCTCCCGAAATGAGCAAAATCAGTCTTAGAATATGTCTGGATGTCTGATGGGACGTAGCTCATAAATGAACTCCAAATCCAAACTTCTTAGACTGTATTGACAACTGAACTTAATCAGTGTCCTGCGCGCCATGCCTCCCTCAGTATTGCCTTGGACCACCTGTCCAAAATACTGCCCCTCATCAGAAGGAAAAACTATAACTCTGACAACCTCCTTGTCGTCCATGTCACCTTGGAAGCCTGGAATGATAACCGTCTCCTGAATGAAGCTGTCGTTATCATATCCCTAGAACATCCACTTATGTTCTAAAACTGCTTCCGACTGTTTCTCCAGGATTGGATTAATGTCAACTTATTGCATCTAGTGCAAGAACAACATCTGGTGTGGTACTTGACATCTCATGATTGACTCACTTGCCTAAGCAAGTGATCTGCCAATCATGCACGTCCCTCTCCCCTTTAGTCTGTAAGACACCTTTAGAGAGGGTGACTCCATTACCTGCAGGTACACTACCGTGCCAGGAGTCGTCCATCCTAAATACTCTTAGAATGCTGTCAAGTACCCTGATTGGGAAACCACCCAAATCTAGATCTAAAACCACAGATCTAGTAACCAGTATGTCTGATATAAAATCCATGTCCTTTGTGGAGAAACCACTGTGTGACGACCATAAGTATAACCGATTGTAGTATAGGAGTTTCTTTTCCTATTCTGTGTATGTCATCCAGATACCAGGACATCACACCCTACTATCTTCTCAACAGATCCATCCCCTATTCTGATGAAGTCAAACTCATGACTGTCACATCAGAAATAGATGATCTATCTCCGCTACATCTGCTCTAGTCTATAAATAGACATAAGCAACTTATCCACCAATGCTTCCGCTGCTCCCACTGACTACGACAACCCTCTGGCAGAGTCATATAGACGTACACTTCTAAAACTAGTTTAGAACGACGCTATACTCATCCTCCTGCCGGGTCTCGCAGCCTGGAACAACAGCAATGGTATTTGTGGGTAAGCAAGAACTTCCCTGTCACCGTCCTTGAGGCCACCGTAGTGCCTCTCGGGTGCCTGAAGTTACCCACCTTATCTGCGGAGTGGCCAATGGAATGTCAATCCAGATTGAATCTTTAGGTTCCTTATCAAATCTTCAGTAATCGTTTGTGGTTCTGGAATCACTTCCAGTTCTACCATACTCCCACTACTGTTTTCTGAAAAAATCCATTTTTAATAAAACTGTGGCGAGTCTAGAACAATATCGCTATTGTTCATCCAGATGGTAGAAAATCAACCCTCGTCATAGCCTGGGTCAACCCACAAACAGCCATTACAAAAACGTGCCTTGAGTTGTCCAGTGTCTGGTTTTAATCATAAACCGGACAACTCCCCGTACCTTAACATCGTTAAGATATGAACTGTTCTATATCCAATATAGAAACAGAGGCACTGATTTAATTGAACCAGATTCAAATCATGCAGCTGTCCCCAGAGCATGTCAACTAAATGGAAGGAGGCCGATCAGCGTTACTCAACTTAGGAATACTTCCAATTATGAGTAACCTGAAAGAGAAGCAAGATCTCTTTATCATTACTATCAACTGAATACCATACACAAGTATCTACATCTTCGATCTCTTTGAAGAATCCCGATACTTGCTATACCTGGTTCTCTACTCTATTCAAATACCTATAACTTCTCCAAATTCGGACCCTGTGTTTCTACGAAACACATGTCTAAGAACTAGAGAAGTTAAAAGTAAACAGAATATAGTATGAGGACCAACCCCTCTGTCCTGATGGACCCTGGACAACATACAATTCTCTGTATAAGTCCCTTGAGTCTGATAACTCATTCACTGTGTGTCGTAGGTTGAAAACTGTACTTATGGTTATGAAGAATTACACCGCTGTTTAATGCTCCTTACCTAACCATCCACTGATATAGGTAAATGTCATAGACATAATTTCAGAAAGGTATATCTCACTCTATGAAAATAGACGTACAGATATATCAATTTGAAATTGGTGCATAACTGCGGATATTCAAAACCAAATATTTGCCGACCGGCAAACAGCCCAGGTGATTTCCTCAAATATCACCGATTACAACGAATCCCGATATAATGAGGATGATCACCCAATTCCCAATAACTTACTCCCACTCATCATCTGTAAAACCATACAGATGTGAGGATCGTACCTGGTAAATACATACCCTGGAGTAAGTATCTAATCTGGAAATCAGTTTTCCTTTAACATTACACAGTGAAACTGAAACATTGAAATGTTCCGATGGGGTATTCTGGTATTCCTAGTAATGCCTCTTCCAGATTCACGACTGTAACCGTATAGTTCTTTGCCACCTCTCCAAATCCCTTCATATGTCGTTAGTCTTTACCTTCTGCACACCCCTTTAGGCCAAATGGTTTTCTTCCTTCCCTACCGTTCGGCACCAGCCTATGGTTTGGAAGAAGACTATCCAATAAGCATAATGGGTGTACTGTCCCAATCCTAGGAACACTCGCAACACGAGAGAAGGTGAAGATAAAAGACACCTGAATGTACTTTATTCCTATTTCTCCTGAACCAGGATCCATCCCCGAACTGGAACAAGTTCCTTTCGAGTTCGTATATAACCATACGATGGAATATCCAAATAAACTGTGGATCTTCGTAGTGATACGGAGTGTCCTGGAGAAATACAAAGGTGATGTGGGAGTGGTAACGAAATATTTGGTTTGGTCGTGAATATCTGTTGCAATTTACTTTGCCCTCTTACTAATCCCTTGCTTTGTCTAAACTTAATACCTTCTGCACACCATCGTTATGCTAATTGGTTTTCTTCATTCCCTATCGGTCGGCACCAGCCTAAGGTTTGGAAGAAGACAATCCAATTTGCGTAATAGGTGTACTACCCCTAAACCAAGGAGTACTCGTAACCTGAGAGAGGGTAAAAGGAAAAGACAACTGAATAATCCTATCCGTTTTCTCCAGAACCAGAAACCATCCTCGAATTCCTTCGAGTTCGTATCTAACCATACGATGGTTTTGTCCAATGGAAGTGGACGTTCGCAGTAATACGGGGTGTCCTAGAGAAAAGGGTAAAAGTAGGAGTGGCAATGAGGTCTGCAATTCTGACAATCCAAAAGCCTGTGTTAAGAAGCTTCGGTCAACTTGGTCACTGAGTCAAAGTCTTAGGGTCGGGTCAATGGTCGCTGCCAGAGAGAGAGAGAGAAGAAACACTCAGCGTGCACTCTAACCTAGATCAGAATGGTTACCAATTTATCTAATCTGGAATCCTCCCACTGTACCTCAAATTCTCCTCCAAACCTGAAAGAAGAATTAGTCGGGGTCACCCGAGGAGTAAACTAACTCATCAGTGGGAATCGGGATCCAACTCTCATCGCATGACAACGTGACGGAATCCGCTCACGGTATCACACTCCAGAAGGTATGCGCATATCTGGCAAGTTTCAGTACTTTTGAAACTCCCGATGTGATTTCTGCCCCATGCTCTTATGACCTTGGCGAAGGTCAACAAATCATAAGTCACATGTCAAGTTCTACCCGTCATTATCCAGGTTAATTTGAATCCACCCGTACAGGCCCTTGACGAAGGTCAACAAGGCTATACGACTGTCCCAAACCAACGCATCTATCTATGCAACAGAAAAGTAACAAGCAGCTACCATACACTATGCCTTGACGAAGGTCAACAAACATAGCATGAATACTACGTGCTACCCGTCTGAAACGACGGAGGGCTACGAATGGTTTCTGGCGAAAACCTTTAACGTAATGAACTTGATATCGTCGAAGGAACGGATAGCTTTTAAAAGATATAGTGACGACAACTTCCGCTAAAGAGGTCACTCCCGGTGAAGGGATCTCGGCTCTTTCCCCGTAGAATGGGGTGCAGGATATTCCAACTGAATACCACGGTGCAAAGCAAAAGTAATCGGCTATAGTGAAGTTAATGCTCTGACGCAAACTTTTTGTCCAAGGGGTCACTCCCGGTGAAGGGATCTCGGCCCTTGCCTCGTCGACTGAGGAGCAGGATATTCTAAATGAATACCACTATGCAAAAAAAAAGTGAACGTCCTTGCAATAACAGCTTTTTGAAAAGTGTTCCAACAACATCAGATTAGGTTTGTTTTAACTTGCATTGATCCGAATCAATGCAGTCCCATCAATTGATCACACCACAAAGAACGAAAATATACTGATGTACGTATATGCCATCCGCATTCGCCACTGGGTCCCGTCATTACCCGTTAGGTTAGCTTACTAACGACAGAGCGGGGACTGGACTAGCGCGGATGCAAAACATATACAACATCTACTAATATATATACCAATATATTATATTTCGCTCAAGGCGTGAAAGAAATGCAACATCACAGAAATGAACAGCATCACAGAAACAATACAGATATCTGGGATCCCCGGGTTTCACAGAGCCACTGCTGAAACCCGACGTTCCCCTGGTCGTGTGGATAGCCTGTGCAATGAAATCCTATACCCCCTACGAGTGCGGCGAATAGCCAGCCAATCCTGGAGTGAAGCCCCCTCCGTCCCAATGCCATGAGATGCGGGCTTGTTGCCCTCCAGAACCCGGCTATCCGTGCACCCCACCGCGGGGCAATCCTAGTACAGAAAGTAAAATATACATACACCGGGTACATCGACCGCAACCAGGTCGTGCCCCAAAAGAATAATACAAACAGGCAGTGACGGCAGTCCACATGTCGGACGCTCGCCCCGCAACAACAAATGTACATAATACAACAACACAGTACTAGCATTGCATCCAGGCTATCCCCCACGACCGATCCGCAACATCACAGTAAATACATAGAACATCAACGTGAAAATCACGTTCGCAAATCCGTCTAACCGGGCTATAGCAGTTAGACCGGATTTACCGATCGAGTGACATTCACGGTCGCAGATATAATGTAAATACTGTGAAAACTAACGTGTTTAAATTTCGATCGACAAAATATCAAGAAGTGGGCCCCACGACTTACTGGTGAACAGTAACAAAATCTGGGCAAAAATGATATATATCAAAAACCCCAAAATCCCAGTGAGAACAACCTGACAAAATTTGGGAGCACGTGCTCCCCACGTGGCCGCGGTTGCGCGGCCAAACCATGGGTTTGGCCGCGCTTCCGCGGCGGCTTCGAGGGATCACGAACCCAAATTTTGTCGTCACTCTTATAAGTTCCTGCTCTGATTTTTAAGACATCCAGAAATCATTTTTGAGACCGTTTAAAAACAACAGAAACTGTCGGCTTGGATTTTTGCAGTTTTCGATTTCCGGTCGGATCGAAGTTTTAAACGCGTTAGCACAAGTTAGCATAGCAAAATGGTGAGGCTCTGATACCACTGTAAGTCTACGTTAGCGCCTCGGCAGTCTACAGACGCCAATTGCGGAATAAAACTTTTTAACTTGGCGCTATCGTATACTTTAACCCGGATCTACCATTATTGCTAAACTAACAAACAGTAAAGAGTGTGGAAATGTTGTACCAACTGATCCGAGTCCTCCGGTCTTCATCTCCACTCCGATCTCCTCGCGGGATCTCCGTCCACATCGTCGCCTCCTCGCCGGAAAGGGCACCACATCGCCTTCGTCTTTTACGGGCTCCCACCTCAATGCCGAGGCAACTCGGGCACGAAGCCGGCTACTCGACGTGCCCAAGATATGCTGTAGGAAGTGTAGTGTAGAGGCTACTTGTCTCTTTGGGGTTTGTTGCCTTTGGATGGAGGAATGAGGATTGAACTTTGGAGGGAAATGAAGCTACCAATTTTTGCAAGGAAAATGAGATGAAGAATGAAGCACACAAATGAATCTCTCATTTTTTCTTCTCCTCCTAATGTGTGGCCGGCCTCTCCTTAAGGAAATGGTGGAGGGAACAAAATACATATCATGAAGGGAGGTGAGGGTAGGAGAGGTCAAGAGGTGACCACATACAAACAACAACCATACTTCATTTAAAAACCAACCATACCCTTTCAAATCTCATCCTCATTCAATCAAATCACAAAAAGCAAAAGTATGGTGGAAAAGATATGAAAGCTATCATATCAAACAATATGCAAAGAAACCCTCCACAAAATGTTATTTGCAAAACTGCAAATAACACCCTCCATCGGAAAAGTCCGGCCGGGAAAGAACAAAGGAAAACCAGCCGGAACGGAATGCAAACTGGCAACTCCAGAAAACTGGTCCCGTAATAAATTACAGGAAAACCCCGATACTGTGCATACACACCCGCATCTGTATTCCGTCCGGATACAAATGCAAAGAGACAAAATCTACACTGTACTAAACTAGTACCGGCTTAAACCAAAGCCGGCTAGTAATATCCGTTCGATCCTGATCCGTGCAATACCGCACGTATCTGATCGAACCCTGCCATATACCTATACGGCTACTAGTACAAACCGTCCGATCCTGATCCGTGCAATACCGCACGTATCTGATCGGACCCTGCCATATCTCCATACGGCCTCTACAGCGTTTCGCCCGAAAGCTGAGTAACTGAAAGTGTGGTGGACTCTAAAGACTCGTCAATACTATGGCTGTGGATTTAACCACTAGCCCGTCAGAGGTATAAGCCAATACGTAACGGGCCACCAGCTATTGACCAAATGGGACATCGATGAGGAAGCTCACCCCGACACCCAACTGAGCCTGTCAGTGACAATATCCGTGCAGTCCGGCCCGTTCGTCTATGAGTATCGCATGGCGGGCCTAGGGGGTTGGTAAAAGTCAGACCCCCAAAAGCGGTACAAGTCGTGTCGGAGTGTAGCCCAGAACACCCTGAGATACTACTGGAATACCTACCAGTAAATCTCCTTGCCTTGGCCAAGGACTTTGTGTAATGGCTCTCCTAGACACAGCACGACCTCACCCCCAATACCGGGAGAGACGAACCCCTGAAGATACGCTCACTGCCTCCATGTGGCTCGGGACTGTACCCAACTAAAACCTGTTTGCACGACTCCTTTGAGCCGTGGTAGGGTAGTAATCAAAGTACAGTGGGAACTCACACGAGACAAATGACGATCCCCAGGTCGATGAACTAACCTGCACACATGTCACCAGGGAACTGCCATCTGACGTCTGGTATATGACCAACTAGCATGTTCCCGGCGAGTCCTGTCCGGTGTACTCATAACCCAATGAGCACCTGTATACATCTTAGGTGATCCAACTGACACCAGTGGCTTGTGAGACCGGCCACCGCCCCTCGTCGGGGTCTCGACTGTATACACTAGTCTACTAATGGAGTATCGATGCCCGGTCTCGAAACTCCCACGACTAGGGACCTTTTAAGGATAAGCTTATAGACCCCCAGCTCCCACTTATATGATCGCCCTCATACTGCTGGTGGTCAAGCAAGAATCCTAGGGGCTCTATCAACGTGTAATAGCGACGTGTCAGGTCACCTAAAACAGTACACGATGATAAAGGTAAACCAGATAGCATACTATCATCTCGAGTAAGACTGTCCTACCGGGATAGGTCCTCCCTCAATCATTACAATCACGTACCTGTGACCTAATAATTGACTCTGAGGGCACTATCTCCAACAAGTGGGAGCAGTGGAAACGTGCACAAGTTGCTTTACAGATTAAAGCAGGCATCGCGGAGTTGGAACATCTGTTTTGATGAGTTAGTCAAACAGTTTGACATCATCAAAATGGTAGATGAACCTTGTATATACAAAAAGGTAGTAGGGAGCATCGTTGTGATCCTCGTAGAGTACGTGGATGACATACTCTTGATAGGGAAAGAGTTTCCTATGCTACGCTCGGTCAATCTCCGCTTATCACAAGGATTCTCCATATAGGATTAAAGTGATACCTCCTAAATCCTGAGTTTTCATCTATGAGATAGATGTAATTGGATGCTAGGATTCTCACTAGTAGTAGTGAGATGGTATTAATCGATCCTGAGGAGAATCACTGGAAAGGTTCCAGGGTGATAAGGACGACTGAATGTCAGTCACAGACATTGTCTTTACCCTTGGTAAAGGGACGGTATGTTGGAAGAGTTCCAAGCTAGATACCGTGGCTTACTAGACGATAAAGGCTGGATACATCGCTACTTAAGATGCTACCAAAGAGGCAGTCTGGATGTATATTTGTTCATGAGATGAACTTAGTTCCTCCCATTGTGTGACAATGGAGTTGTGGCTTATGCCAAGGAACGTCCGTCCCATCAGTGATCCAGACATATTCTAAGGCAGTATCACCAGATCATGGAGATGGTTGATCTCCAAGGAGATCGAGGTGAGGAGAGTAGACTCAGAGGACAACACGGCGGATCCACTCACAAAGGCCTTTTCCCAGAGAGAGACTTTTATGGGATGGTTGAGTATGAGATACTACAACCACTGCTATCAGATGGCCCTAGTGCAATTGGGAGATTGTTAGTTATATGTATGCCCTAGAGGCCATTACTATACATAGGATGTATATTGTAGTGGATGCTTAGACATATATAGGGAGGACTTTCTTGCTTGACATGATAGTATACTATCTGGTTGCTCTTTACCTTAACGTGCACACTGACTGTCTCTCTGTTACATGTTGGTAAAGCCCTTAGGATGTTTACTTGACTACCTAGACTATGATGCGGATCATACTAGTGGAGACATGGTAGTCCATAAGTACATCCTTCAAGGTCCCTAGTCGTGGGTGTATCGAGACAGGGCATTGATATACCAGTGTAGACTAGCGTATACTTTCTCGACCCATACAGATGGGCGATGGATGATCCCATATCCATTGGTGTTTGACATCAGAGATGATATACGGGTGCTCAGTGGAGACTGGGTACACTGGACGGACTCGTCGAGAACTCCCAGATGGTATTATACCTTACGTCAGATGGCAGTTCTTTGGTGACACTGGTACAGAGTAGTCTGTTGACCCGAGATCGTCATAGAGTCTTGTGTGGTTCCCACTGTGCTTTGATTTCCACCTTACCACGTCCAAGAGGGTGTGCAAAATGGTGGTTTTTGGATACAGTCCCGAATCACATGGAGGCAATGAGCGATAGGAGGGGATTCGTCTCTCCCGGTATAGGGAGTTGATGTTGCGCTGTGTTCGATTGGCTATAACCGGAAATCCCTGGCCAGGGTTGCTGAGATTTACTGGTAAGTGTTACCAGTAGTTTCTCGAACTGTTATAGATCTCATATCGACACGACTTATCGAGCTGCTGGGGTCTGACGTTTACCACCCCTAGGCGAGATATGCGACATATCAGACGAACAGACCGGACTGTACGGTAAGTGTTACTGGTTGGATTCACAGGAGTGTGAGCGGGCTTGCTCGTCGATCTTCTGATCGCTCAATACCCGGGTGGCCGTTACGTTTAGCAGACCGCTTGCGGCTTGTGGGTGTTTGATATGATCATCACCTGCTGCCGGCGTATTGACGAGTCTTTAGAGTCCTACACAGAGGTTTCCTGGCTCAAGCGAAACGAAATAGGAGCGCATATGAGATATGTGCGGGACCGAGAATAATGCGTGTATGTGATACCGTATTCCATTCTCGCGATGAATGTATCGATTGGTTGTATGCGATATAACCTAGTTATCGAATCGAGGATTGATTCGATAAGCCGATACATTGGATATTAGTCGGTTATATGCGATATGACAGGATCGTTAAATCAAGTATTGATTTAATGATTTAATGCATAATTATATATTTGATATATTACTTTGCATTAACTAGTATTGGTTCACTTAAATTGGATTTTCTCACTTGATGTACACAAGTTGTATATGTGATATACTTTTGTGCACTTGTTTGTATTATGTTTGATGATACATGCAAACTTGGGTTTGTGTAAAGAATTAAACCATAGTTATGTTAATGGTTAGGGTTTTGATTTACTTATTCATTTATTTATTCATTAATTCATTTTGGGCAAAAAATGAAATGGTGGCTTAATTTGTTTTGTTGTTGAAGCTTCATGAAGCTTTGACTAAGTGACCATTTTGTCTTCATGTCCTAACCCTAACCATTCAACTAAACCCTAGTTAATTCTCTACACTAAACCATGGTTGAGATTATGATAAGTATCATTTTTGTTTTCTATTTGAAAAGAATACTCATCATATTCTTTCTTCTTCTTCTTCTTCTTCAACAAAGAAGAAACCTTGCCTCCATCAATGGCAACATGAGAAAAAGAGTGAGAAATCCAATTCTAAAGTGAACCCACTTCCTATTTCTTCATCCTCTACCACTTGCTAAGTAGTATAGGGTGTTTTCTTCACAAGTTTCATGACTTGGTGAAGTTGGAGCTTGATCTTGTGTTGCCTTGACGTAGATCATCTTCGGCATCGAAGTCGACGACCTAGCCCGCCCATTTCTCCGATGAAGCCGACGCTAGAGCCCGGGATCCGATGATCGCAGCGAGGGGAATTTATCACGGAGCTATGGAGGTGGAGGACCGGATCTACAAAGGTTGTATTTTCCGTTTACTCTTAGTTAAGTTGTTAACTAATTATCGTTTTCGCCTAAAATCTAGTTAACGATCCGTATTAGGGTTTCTCGGCACTTGTAAAATTTGAAATTGGCATGGTTGATGCCTTGTGAGACCTCATTTGTGTGCCTAGGAACCCTACAAAACCAAGGTGAGAACCACTGGACAACAGTGAAGAACATTCTTATGTACCTGAGAAGGACTAAAGAACTGTTCCTGGTATTCGGTAATGGGGACCTCCAGGTGGAGTCCTTTACCAATTCGAGCTTCCAGAGCGACAAGGATGATAGCAAGTCTATCTCGGATTTTGTGTTTACTCTCAACGGAGGGGTGGTCTGTTGGAAGAGCTCCAAACAGGTCGCCGTCCCAGACTCAACGATGGAGGCTGAATACATTGCTACCAACGATGCCGCAAAAGAAGCGGTCTTGATTAAGAAGTTCATTACTGAACTTCAGGTGGTTCCATCCGTTGTTAACCCAATACCTTTGTATTGCGACAACAATGGAGCTATGGCTTTAGTGAAGGAACCACGGTCCCATCAGAAATCCAGACACATCTTGAGGCGGTATCACCTGATTAGGGAGATTGTTGATCGCCTAGAGATTGAGGTGCAGAGAGTGGACACAAAAGACAACACGGAGGATCCATTCACCAAGGCCCTTCCTCAAACACAGTTCGAGAGACTATTTAAGATGTTGGGTATGTGATACGCCAACAACTGGCCCTAGTGCAAACGTTGGGTACTCGGTACGCTAATATATGGCCTTAGTGCAAGTGGGAGATTGTTGGATATGTATGTCCTAGAGGCCATTATTGTATATGTATACATGTTGATGCTTGGACATATGTATATACAGGACAATCTTGCTCGATATGATAATATGCTATTTGGTTTGTCTTTACCTTAACATGTGCATATGTTTTACTTGTTATTACGTATCATCTATACATGTTGATAAATCTTGTAGGATCATTGCTTGACTACCTGCGTTGTGATGGCGATCATACTTGTGGGAGCTGGGTAGTCGATAAGCACATCCTTAAAAGGTCCCTAGTTGTGGGAGTATCGAGACTGGGCATCGATATTCCGGAGTAGACTAGTGTATACGTTTCTAGACCCCGACAAGGGACGATGGTTGGTCCCCTAACCATTGGTCTTTTGCACCTAAGATCGTATATAGGTGCTCACTGGGGGAGAGTATACTGGACGGACTCACCGAGAACTTCTAGATGGTACTATACCTATCGTCAGATAGCAGTTCTCAGGTGGCATGAGTACAGGTTAGTCTTCAGACCTGAGATCTTCATTTTTCTCGTGTGAGTTCCCACTGTACTTTGATTATTACCTTACCACGACTCGACTGAGTCGTGTAAACAGGTTTTAGTTGGGTACAATCCCAACCCACATGGAGGCAGTTAGCAATTGTTGGGGATTCGTCTCTCCCAGTATAGAGAGTCGATATCGCACTGTGTTCAATTGGCCAACACCATAAGACCTTGGTCAAGATAGTTGGGATTTACCGACAGGTTGATCAGTAGTTTCCCAGATTGGTCCTGAGCCACATCAGCACGAATTATCGGGTTATTAAGGTCTGACGTTTACCACCCCCTAAACCCAGTATGCGATACTCTCAGTCGAAGAGACCGGACTGTTCGGAGATTGTCATAGATAAGCTCAGTAGGGATCCGGATGAGTTTGTTCGTCGGCCTTCCTTTTCAGCAGGTACCCGGGTAGCCGTTACGTACAGCTAGTGCCGGTGACGTGCTTGTGGTTATGGATTTATCCTGTAACTCACTGTCGGCGTACTGTCGAGTCTTTAGAGTCCCACACATAGGGTTTTCCGGGTTCCGGCGAAATGATGTAGTAGCCGTATTGGATACGTTCAGGGTTCCGATCGATTGAATGTACTAGTTATCCGGACTTTCGATCAGACAGTTTATAATACTAGCCGGCTCGGGATTTAGCCGAATTATTAAATCAGGTATTGATTTAATAATTTACATATATGTATTTTGATATGTATATTCTAGTATTATGTTCTTTGTGTTATTCTATCTCTTTGGATATTCATATTTTGATACGAATACAGATATGTATATAGAGTAGAGTGCAATCCGTATTTATACGGAAAATATTCTAGAAGGTGGACACCTCATTTTATAATAATCCATTTATCTTTAAATGGAAAATGAGGTGTAAAGGTGGAGATGGGAGTATGGTGAGAATCATGCTTCTATAGTGTTGACAAATGAATATTCAATTTATTTGTGCAAACCATTCAAGCATGGTTAGGTTTTAATATTGGAAAAATGATTTTACAAAACCATGGTTGATCTTTTTCTCTCTCATTGATTTCATTCTCACCATTTTTATTTGCTTCACTCTCCTCACTACCTTTCTTGAGTTCCTCCATCTTCATTTTCAACCTCCTCTCTATAATCTCATGTTGAGAATCAAGAGAGAAGGTGAGATAGATACACACATAGATCAATTCACTACATCCAAGACTTTTTAGATTGGCAATCTAAAGTCTCTAGTTGCTCCACTAGACTCTTAGTGTGGAGCTAGAGCCATGGAATACATCCCTCGGGTAGATCATTTTTGACGGAGGAAGATCGACAATCAAGCTCGCTCCAGAAGATCTCAAGGAGCATGGAAAGGCGATCAAATGTGTTCAAGGAGATCCCTAGGAGCAAGAGAAGAAGATAGAAGACCGAATGACATGGATCCTTTGGTAAGAAATTTATATCATAGTAGTTAGATATCTTCTCTTGTTAGCTAGTTTAGGTTTATGGTAGATTCTTGGACGGATTTTTATAGCGCCAGTCTTTAAGCCCTAAAAAATTTTTGTTCCGCAACGACCACGGTAGATGGTCAGGGCGCTAGGATATCCCAACACTAACCGGTACGGAGCGTTGATTATAGGTTGCGCAACAGGTTGTAAATTAATGCTAAACTCAAGAGCTCGATCGGGAGGTAAACCTGATATGTCTTCAGGGAACACATCCTCGAACTCTCAAACTATTTTGGGCTTTTCTTTTTCTGCCGGTAGAGAAAACACTTCTGCATTCGTTAGTTTACCACGGTATCTTCCTGTCTCCATGGTTATATCTCCACTTTTGAAATAGAAGACTAGGTGATCTGGTATCTCAAATAATACTCTCCTTTGACGGCAGTCTATAGTAGCATAGAATACTCCTAGCCAATCTATTCCCAACACAATATCGAAATTTGGGATGTCCAGTACTTTGAAATTTGTGTAGAATTCTCATCCGCAAAATACAACTGGACACTGATCAAACCCCATAGTTGTTTTCAGAACTCCATTCCCGAAACTGACATTCCATCTTGAAATGAGTGGCTTCATGGGAATCGCATGCGTTCTCACGAATCGTTGGGACATGAAGCAGTGTGAAGCTCTAGTGTCGAAAAGTGCGAGTACAGTAAGGGTAGCTACTAGTATAGTACTTAAGTTGTTTGAGGTTGGGTTTAGATATAGGAAAAGTTATAGTGTTACATAAGAATTGAAAAATTGAAAGGATTGGGAGTTACCAGTGATGACTTGTCCTGTGGCTTCGGCCTCTTCGACCGTCATTGTAAAAGCCTGACGTCGTGGTACATTCTTCCTTGCTGGAGGCATATTCTTCTATCATTGAGGCATGTTTCTTTACCCTTGAGGCATGTTTCTCTGTGCCTGATAGAATTGACGTTGAGGCTTTGCAGGAGGTCCATATGGAGCTGGTGCAGGGAGAGCTAGGCGAGGTGCAGGAGCCTGAATGGCTAGCCACTGCGGAACTATGATTGCGGGTCTGGGTGCTGGAGCTGTGTTGAATCGATATGGACATGCTCCTATGGCGTGAGTGGATGGGCCACAAACCAAATATAGGCCATTTGCACACCTGCAGTCATTCGCCAGGTGTCCCATCTTTTTGCAATAGAAACAAAAGTCTGGACTGGACTGGTTAAATGATCCTCCCGGTCTCCTGGGTGCAAAGGTCGGCCTAGAAGAGGCTCCTCCTATCATCTGTATGGCAGGGCATTTCACACCGGCGGTCTGCGCTCTGCCTTTTTTCTTCATAACTGCCTTATAGCGTCGGGCAGCCTTCAAAGCAAGTTCATGGGTTGGGAAATCCCCTATAGCGAGTGCAGCTTGGATTTCCGGATCCGACCCTTGCTGAAATCGTCGTGCCCGGATCTTAGGAGTAGGAATCAGGTGTGCAGCGAACCTGTTATGACCTTGTGTTAGCAGTGTAATGAGTGAGATCAGGAATTTGAATTTGAGACAATATCTTACCTGCTGAGCATGATAAACTCAGCATCGTATTCATCTACAGACTTGACCCACATCGAGTCTTGTTGTAGATGGATGAACTGCTGCTCCATATCAAAATGGGCAGTCTCAGGGAAGTACTTCACATCGAACAAATCACGAAACGTCTTCTTCTCTATAGGTTGGGTGAGACGGCTTTCCTCAGTTTTCCACTAGACTCTTGCATTGTCTGTCAGTTGCAGCATAGCAACTCACACCCAGGCAATATCTGGTACTTGAGCAGCTGCTGGATCATCTTCGATCGATTGAGCCCATTTTTCTGCCTCAAGTGGGCTCTCTTTTCCCTAGACGTGTTTTGTATGCAGTGCCCAAAACTGCTTGACTCCAGGTGCCTCGGCTTCGAGGCGGTGCATGAGAATGGCATTTTGCTGTTGCTGATCCTCCAACAGGCTCTTGATAACCTCAAGCAGTACCGTTTGCTCATTGATATGAGCTGGAACGGTAGATGGTGGTGGTAGAGTAAGCGGTGGGGTATTGCCGTTGACGTTCGTGCTGGTGTTGTTAGGAGAGTCCATTACCTTGATAGAAAAAGGAATGGTTAGGATATATTCAAGAAATTTGAAATGTAAGGAATGTATAGTTGCTGATTCTTATAATTCTTGTGATATATTGCTTAAGACTTCCTGCAGAACTGACCTGCATGGGCTGCCAACAAAACCTGTCACGCCCCGCTTCCCAGTAGACGGAAACGATGACGTGGCAGGCCGCAACGTATTTACTAATAAATAAATACGTTAAGCGTAATTAAGCAATATGTAAATGTACAAGAATGATAAGAGTATTAAAATATAATAGCAACTTTATTTACATTCATCTTTACATACAACTGTTTGAAAATAAAAGATACAATGAGTAAAGTAGTGCCTAAACACTGGCATGTAGGAAAGTAAATGCAACGGAATTAGAAGTCAGGCTGTGCGGTAAGCTGGTCCAAGTCCTCCTGGCTCGGCTCAATCTCTTTAGTGTCCGGTCTTCCAGACGAACATTCCAAAGAAGAAACAGAAGGGAATGTCATCAGCGAACTAACGCTCGGTTAGTCCCAAAAGAAGAGAGAGAAGATAGTATATAAAGTGAAATGAACAGGTAAAGTGTATATGATGGTTCACAGGTATATGATAGTTATTATAACGTGGTTGTTTGTAGTTTGGTAAAGAAAGTATTCATGTATACAAGAGGAGTCCATGTTACCCCGTGGACTATGGTAACATGTAGTATAAGGCCCCGTCATAACCCACGGGATAACGGCACGAGAATTCATACAGGTGTCTTTTAAGTGACTTCTCATGCCATGATATACGTTTTGTACCAATCTACCCCTTTATCCCCGTGTAATGTATTGTATAGATTAGTTTTACAAGTCTTGGCTGAAACGTTGGTGTAACGCTTTGAAATTCGTTTAGGTTAATTTCGCGTTAGTTAGTAATGATGCGTGTTTTTCATAAAAAACCCGTAAATCTTATTTTCCTTTTTAAACTTGAATAAAACTAGTTATAATTTTGATGAGAAGTGTTTTTATATATAAATGGGTTTTGTTAATTATAATTTAGCTTGTGTTCACCTTAACTAGAAATTTTCCTTAATTACTTTTCCTAAGCGAGATTAGTGTGACAAGCAAGCACACTTATCACATTTGTGTGACTTAGGTTAAAAGTGTTAGCATGTAACCATTTTTCTTTTCTTCTTGCATGGTTCTTATCCCCACATAAACCAAGATTAAACCCTCATTTTAAAATAAAAATTAAAGAATGGGAGGTATGGGTTGGATTAGGTGAGGAATGGGCTTGACCTTGACCATCTCTCTCTCTCATTTCTGGAAAATTCCAGCAGAGTAGCAGCAGCAGCAGCAGCAGCAACATCTTCTTCTTCTTCTTCTTCTTCTTTTGCTCCTCTTCATATTCAACACAAACCCTACACAAAAATCCCTTTTTCCTTCACAAAAACCTTTGGATTAATGGCTCTTTTGAGGATTTTAGTGGCAAATCAGTGCCTTTGAAGGCAAGAGCTGGAAATTGGGTTTCCCTAAGGTCTTTTGGAGGTATTAAACTCACCCTTAGCATTTTAGTTCTTAACATGTAGTTTATTTAGCTAAAAATCGTATTTTTGTGCATTTTAGTGCTAATGAGAGGAAATTAGTGAAGTTTATGATAAGTTAGGGTTTTTATGGCTTGGTTAACTTAATTAAGTGCTTATAATGTTGTTTTAACCTAGGGTTTGTTTCAGGTTGCACTAAAACACTATAATGTTTTAGTTTAGTGATAAATTAGCTTTTTAAGTATGTTTTGTGCTCTGTTGTGATCTGCTTGTGACCCGATTGCTTCAGGCGAAAATTGTATTTACTGGAGCATGTACACTTGATTTAGAGAACACACACGAAGCAAAGGAGCACAATTCCCTAGGTGGGCCGCCGGAATATTCATTCTGGCCGCAAATTGCGGCCAGATGGGGGACCTGGGTGTTGGGGTTTGCTGTGTGGGTGTCTGCTATATTTTTAAGATCTATGGTATATGCAACTTTTTAAAATCTATTTGTAGCAAAATCTGGAACCAATTACCCTATTTCCTACACTATTAACTTTCGCGACACGTGTGATACGTGTGTGGGTTTGGTGATTTCCTGCGTGTCGCGACGTGTCGGGGTAGCTTCAGGCGCGTAATCACACGTTTTAGCGTATCAGACACACACGCGTTTGGTTCGCGACGCGGGTTTCTTGTTTGGTTTTAATGTCGCGTTTTTGTAGATTTTAGCTTATGTGTATTATTTTGTGAAATTCTAGGTTCACAGGCGAGTACGACGAACGCCGCGAAGAAGGGGAAACAAGTCGTCGGCTACACTTAGCACGAAACCACGGTGAGTAGATTTAACATCTACGGGGAAATCGCCCGTATGGCGTTATGCGTCAGGGCTTGATAGGCTATAGTAGCTGCATATTTGCATTCATATACATTGGTTGCATACTGTATTTCCTGCTATATATATGTATATGGATTTAGAATTAATAACACACCGCACTGTTACTAACGGTTCATGTTGCACGAGCACTAATACGTATGTTACACACACACCGTTAGTAATTGCCATGACACTCACACTATAGAATTGCCATGAACAGTATATTGTAGCTCACCTCATATATGATTCGACATGATTATGTTACCTGTGCACATACTCATTCGCATACCCATACTTGTGCGCATACATGTTGTACATTCGTATTGGTGCATATATACATCTTGGTGCATCCATATTTACGTATTGAGTTGGATTTCATGTGATTTTTGGATTTGAGAACCGTGGTACATTTTCAAGAAAGTATGCCTTATTTTAAAAACCCGGTTTCTCTTGATATGATATTTTAGTGCGTCCACCATGAGTTTTCTCGGTTCTGAGAGCTTGTGTGGTATACCCGATTCGAGGAGTGGTAGGCACCATCTGCGGGTACATGGTGGACCCGGTATGGTACCCCGGGGCAAGAAGACTCGTATAGTTAGACGGTGAGCCCAGCGGAGGGACTACTACCTGCCGGTGACAGTTGGAGACCCGACGGATATCCGGAGGATACCGCTTGGGAGTTATGACATGAGATACATGCTGAGGGCCGATCTGGTATGCGGCGCCTGAAAGATGAGGATTTGCATGTCGATACTGGACACGAGTATTTCTTGTGATTTTGAGGTGCCGATGTTGGGCACCCCGCTCCTATGAGGATTACAGTATTGAGGGTGGATAGAGTGACGGCGCCTGAGTACTGGGTTTTAGGGTGTTTTTGGTAAACACCGGAGTTTTCCACGTTGACATTCCGTGTTGATGATATTTTATCCCATGCTCAGCAATCATTGTTATGCATTGCATCATGTAGTTGTAGTACCTGATAGAGTACTTTTGCATGATTATCGCATACTCAGCTCATCATATAGATGTTATCTGATTATACATGTTAGAGTAGCGCCGTACGTGCATACTCGTGATTACTTTTATATGTTATTTCTATTCATGACTTGACAACTCACCCCCGTTGTGCCACAGTGTTTGCAGATTGCCCCTCAGAATAGCCGCGACAGGCTGCTTTCTTGTATCTTTTGGCTACGGATACCACTGCAGTTGGTGCGTGAGCTGTTTTGCTGCTAGGTGGGTTGTGGTATCCGGTTATTTTCCATTTGTACACACTTTTGTATCTAGTACTCTCCATCTACTTTTTCATGTATTGACTTAGAGACCAGTGTGAGGACGATGATGTATATTATTTGTATTCTGGTGTCAAGCTCGTGTGAGCCGACTTTACTTATGCAGTTTTTATCATTTGTGATGTTTTTCACTTATTGCTCATTTCTTCGCTACGGCGTCGTATATTACTCTTGTGGTGATTGTTTCCGCCGTTGGGCGTGATTGCTCCCGTTTGGGATGCTTTATTCTTATTGTGTATCATTTTACTCATATCCTGTCTTGTACCCGATTTCGGGGTTAGTTTTTACGAAGGAAATGCTACAAAAATTTTTAAGATAATAACTTGAACTTTAAAGAAAGTTACTAAACTACTTAAGGTTTTCCAAATGTTTTAAAACAAACGTTTTCAACACTCACTACTTTTAATGGTTTTGATTTCTGGGTTTTCGACTTACTTAGTCACGTTACGCCTGTAGACGTTACGTGGTTAAGTGCCGGTCACGGGTCGAACTTCGGGTCGTGACAGTTGGATACAAAATATTCAAGTATTCATGTTCAGGATGTAGTCATGTATTCAAGTAGTCGTGTCAAGTTCAAGTCAATTTATAACTATGGTTTGGTCAACTTAAGTCAAGTATACATGTTTGATATTGATGTTTGAATTCGAGTATTCATGTTCATGATCAAGTATTCGTGTTTGAGTTTGTATTCAGGTTTGAGGTTAGACTCAGATTGAGTCAGACACTTGTAAACTGATTTAACTCTTGAATTCTTAGGTTCGGGAGTCATCGGCTACTGCTGCATATGGACGGCAGGATTTGTGTCTTTTTCCAAGATAATTTCCATTGATAACTTCTGTTAAGTTTTCTAACCTGAATAGGCAAACACTGACTTTCTCCGGCTCCCTGGGGCTCAAGTGAATTGATCCCGCTTAAACCCATATTTACTAAAGTCCTTGAAATAGTGTTTTATATATCTCGAGGGGGTTTTATGAAAAATATTTTAATATAGTTAAAAGTAAAATCTCGAGGGTGATTAGTATTACTTAGGGGTTTCATGAGCATGGATTTTAAGTATTAGGGTATTTTAGTGATAAATACTTAGCTTTGGAAAGTTTATGGTATTTTATTGAAAAACTTGTCTTTTTGGTATCTTGATGGTATTTTATTGGCATTTATTAATTTTTCGTTTTTAGAAAAATATAGGTTCATTATATTTTGAAAATAAGGATTTATAATTTTATATAATTTAAAAATTAGTTTTATTTAGAAATTCGTTTTTCTTAAAAAACTGTATTTATATCCTTTCGAGATCGAATGCTCCGTGAGAAGGTCTGCATCTCACTTTACTATTCTCAGGATGTGCGATAATCCACACCATCTATTAGCGGGTTCCCTAAAGTGGGTTGTAGATGCATAATTGCAACAGAATATGAAATACTGTTTTAAAAGAAACCCGGTTTTAAATTATGTTGTATTTTATTGTAAAAACTATCTTCGAACCAAAAATACATACAATTAGGCATCGCGCTATGAAACCAAGTGTGTGTGTGGGGTAGGTCGTTATTCCGTGAAGTTTTCCTAAAGGTATTGTTTAAACGATTAATCGAAAATATGTGATAACAAACTTCAAGGTATTTTAATGTAAAAGTTTAATTATGGTTGTTTTACATGAGATTCTTGGTTAAAATTGATTCTAAACATTGGTATTAAGATTACAAGTGAAGTGGTAAAATTGGTTTGATCAAATGATAAAAGAAAATGGAGTTATAGGTTTTAGAAAAAGATGATATCGGTAATAACTCCACTTTTACCGATATTTGATTTAAAATGAGTATCAATGAAAAGGAGGAGAATTGGGAGGGACTTACGGTCTGAATACGTGAAAGATAGAGTTATGAAGAAGAGGGATGCTTCGGGGTATCGCGGGAGCTCCGAAATTGGATTCGATCTTCGCCAGTACTAACTTGCTCGCTAACTCTACTTTACTCCACTTGCACTTGGGAACTTTTTAGAGTGTTTTGGCTAAAATTTTCAGAATGGTGCTGAGCCAAAGTGTGGGGTAGTATTTATAGTGGAGAATTAGGGTTAGGAATTAAAATTGTTAATTAAAAAGCATTAAAATGGTGTTAAATTATGAAATGAAAGGTCTCTGTTTGATTGCAGGGAAATCAAATAGTGCAGAGAGGTTAAGGGGAGTTGAAGAGACGTGTGTGCAAAGCACGGGGCAATTTGGCCCCATTTGAATCGTCGGCGCCGGCCCATGGGTAAGATTGGCCGGTCGATCTTGAGGCATTTGCCTCGAGATTTGTGCCACCTGATCAACCCTCTGTTTACTCCATTTTCCACATGTTTGATTTTTCTGAACTTTTCATTTCCCCGTCTATTGCACGTGAAATTTTTTGGCCTTCCAAAAAGTTAAAATGAAAAATTAGAAAAATAATTATCTGATGGGAACACAGGGGCTACGTCACAGCAGTACAAAGGCTTTACCAGTGAGATACAAGTTGTTTCTTGATTTATTTAATAAAAGTGATTTATAACTCAAACTCAGGCTGTAAAACTCTTTTCTTGTGTATTAACAGTAAAATTTTCTGTACAAAGATTTCAGAGTCGTTACATTCTACCCTCCTTATAAAAATTTCGTCCTTAAAATTTACAGTTACATAGGGACTAATTTTCAAATAGATAAGGGTATCTTGCACGCATGTCTTCTTCTCGTTCCCATGTTGATTCTCCTGGCGAATCCTTTCTCCACATCACTCGGACCAAGTTTACTTCCTTGTTCCACAATGTCTTCAGATTTCAGTTCAGGATCTCAACTGGTTGTTGCTCGCAAGTTAAGTCAGTCTGTACTGTCTGCTCTGAGTGATCAAGTATGTGGCTGGGGTCGCTCACATATCGTCGTAGCTGGGATATATGGAACACGTTATGCACACCTTTCAATGAGGGTGGAAGTGCTAAACGGTATGCCACTTCTCCAACCCGTTCGAGTATGTCGAACGGTCCTATGTATCTTAGACTTAGCTTACCCCTCTTGCCAAAGCAGATCACTCCTCTGTTTGTAGATATCTTTAGAAAAACATGGTCTTTAGGTTGGAACTCCAGATGTTGACACTTGAAATTTGCACAATGCTTCTGTCGGTCTTGGGCTATGCGCATTCTTTCCCTGATTATGCGAACTATGTCAATAGTTTCCACGATCATCTCTGGTCCAAGGAGTTCACGATCTCCAATGTCGTCTCAACTTAGCGGTGAACGACATTTTCGTCCGTAGAGTGCCGCGAATGGTGCCATTCCAATACTTGCCTGATATCTGTTGTTGTATGAAAACTCCACAAGGTGTAGGTGATCTTCCCAAGAACCTCCGAAGTCTAACATACAAGCTCTTAGCATGTCTTCCAAAATTTGAATTATTCGCTTAGACTGTCCGTCTGTTTATGGATGATAAGCCGTGCTGAAATTTAGACTCATTCTCAGGCTAGCTTGCATACTCTGCCAAAATTGTGATCAGAATCTGGTATCACGATCGGAGACGATGCAAACAGGTACTCCATATAATCTCACGATCTCCTGCATGAGTTCATGGGTGTCAAATATGGTACATCTTGAAGGTTTTAATCTTACTTTAGATTTATGATTACCTCCTGATTAGTTCGTATGCGTAAGTAGTAGTGTTTGCGTAAATAACCGCAATCAAGACGGTGTCGCTAGTGGCTAGCCGCGATGAGTACGGGTCGTCCGTAGGGAAACGTGAACTCTTTTCTTGCGTTATACGAGTTGATTGAAGATGGGATAGTTGTTTTGTCATTACGAATATATAATTTTATAAAGGAAAGGTTCGTAGGGTTCATAGGACTTAGTAGTAATGGATGAATAATTAAAAATGACTCCTTTTATCTTTTAATAATTTAAAATCGATAGTGATGAATGTACATTAGGGTTCTTTGGAAGAAACTAGGGTTTCCCTACTACTAACCCTTGTTCTTGCATTGATCTCTATTCATGTCTAGCCCCTAACAAAACAAGTGTTAAACCAATCTCAAATCGTGGTCGTGACTAGCAATAAATTGTTAGTGCGCCCAATAAGGATGTTAACATTTATTTTGCTAAATTTTATTGATTTTAAAATGTATAAAAGAGGTTAAGAGATTTTATCATCCATTGTTCTACCCTATCCTACGAACCCTAGCAAGCTAGGAATTACTCGCTCATGGTTAAAGATTTAGAAAAAAGGATGAAGAGTGAAAACATGATTAAGATGCAGAAAGTAAGTGTATAAAGTAAGTGCGGAAATTAATTGCAAAAAGAACAATAAAAACACTATCTTTATTAATCAACTATTGCATTTACAAATCCTTTGAAAGTAGATTACAAGAACCCTAGTTGCTCTATATCTCTTTCTTGTTGGAGGTAGATAAATAGATGATGATCACTCGGATGCATGGATCGCTTGGTCCTCTTGATCTCTTCGATGATCCTTTTTAATGTGCAGCTTTCGGTCCTATATATATTCCCAGAAACTAGAAACCCTAGATGCCATATGTGAATATATGCTGTTATAATCAAATCCCTAAAATCTCACATCCTTTGGCTATAAATGAGCCGCGGAACCACCTCATATAGCCTTGTTTGGCCACGGTTCCGCGGCGGTTTGATGGCTTCAGTTTTTGGGATTTTTTATGATATTTTATCATGATGTTTGGAGTTCTTCTCGATGTCTAGATTCTGAAAATAATGCTCCGAGTCTCTGCCATTGTTAGATCTCTCGATTTGCTTCTAAATTTTGGCAGATTCGGTTTTGATATCCTAATTTGACTCGGATCTCTTGCTTGGATTCCAAACTTGAGCTAATATCTGCACAATATCTCAAATCTTAGTATTAGTAGCATTTGGTATTTTTGAGATATTATCCTAACCATTTATATGATATAATATGTTAAGAATATTGATTAGAAATATTTGATATGATATGCATATTTTAATTACTAAGATTTCATATAAATATTATATGCATATATTTTCCATCATTATGTTAATGATGATGTGGAAATATATGATAATAAACTTTTTACATATAAACCCTCATATGTTCTATAATTACAATAAACACCTTTTAGTACTTAACAATAGTGGGGAAAATGTTCATTCAAATGTGCAATATTTTAGACTAATCACCTCCATGTACTTCTTTGCTAACATCTCGGTTGATTGGCCAATTCGAAATGGAATAAAGTGAGCCGACTTGGTGAGTTGATCCATAATAACCCATACCGCGTCGTTATCCTTCGTGCTGCGAGGAAGGGCAGTCACGAAGTCCATAGTAATGTGCTGCCATTTCCATTCTGGGATTGGTAACGGCTAAAATAGACTGGCAGTTCTGTGATGTTCAGCCTTCACTTGCTGACATACCAAACACTTGGCAACACTCCTTGCTACTTCACGCTTCATTCCATACCACCAATTGTGTTGCTGTAGATCCTTGTACATTTTTGTACTACCAGGGTGTACAGAATATATTGGGTTGCCCTAACGCCCAAGCCATCAAATGTGGCGGTTTGCGGAACAAATTTTTTCTAGGAGTTTCAAAACGACGCTAGAATAACCCAATTAAAACGGATCTTTCTATAAACCTAACTAGCTAAACAAAGAGAGCTAACTATTATGAAAAGAAGTCTCACCAAACGATCCAAGTCCTTCGGTCTTCTTTCTTCATCGTTCGCTCCAAGTGTCCACCTTGATCGCGCTTGATCTCCTTTGCTCGCTCCATCGGTACTTCGGGATCGAGCTTGTTCTCCGGTCCTCCTTTGTCATAGATGATCCACCCGAGAGATGTGATCCATAGCTCTAACTCCTAACTGAGTAACAAAAAAGAGCAACTAGAGAACTTGGGATGCTAATCCAAGATCTCTAGGATGTAGTGTGAAGTTCTAGGTGTTTTACTATCTCTATCTTGCCTCCTCTCTTATTTCTCAATACATGAGAATGTAGAGAGGAGGAAGATGATGAAGGTGGAGGAACTCAAGAGAAGGAGAGGAGAGTGAAGCAAAAATGGTGAGCACAAAAGAAATGAGCAACCATGAGAGAGAAACCCCCCCACAATGGTTTTGTATATCAATATCCATGAATAAACAATGTGACCCATGCTTCAATATTTGCCACAAATGAATAAATAATTCATTTGTAAACTATTGATGCATGGTCCTCACTATACTCCCCTCACCTCATATTTTACACCTCATTTCTATTTATCAAATAAATGGAAAAAGTCAAGATGAGGTGTCCACCTTCTAGAATGTTATCCATAACAAAATACGGATTACAGTCTACTTTATATACATACCTGCATTCTGTGCCCAAAGAGATAGAATAACACAAAGAATGTAATACTAGAATATACATATTGAAATACATATATGTAAATTATCAAATCTATACCTGATTTAATAATCTGGCTCAAGCCTGAGCCGGGCAGTATTACCAACTGTCTGATCGAAAATCCGGATACAAAGTACATCAATCGATCAGAACCCTGCACGTATCCAATACGGCTACTATATCATTTCGCATGAACCAGGGAAACCATCTGTGTGGTACTCTAAAGACTTAACAGTATGCCGGCAGTGAGTTATTGGATAAATCCATAACCACAAGCACGTCAGCGGCGCTAGCTGTATGTAACAGCTACCCGGATACCTGTCGAAAAGGAAGGCCGATGAGCAAACTCATCTAGATCCCTACTGAGCCTATCTGTGACAATATTCGTACAGTCCAGTCTCTTCGTCTGAGAGTATCGCATACCGAGTTTAGGGGTGGTAAACGTCAGACCCTAATAACCCGATAATTCGTGCTGATGCGGCTCAGGACCAATCCAGGAAACTACTGATCAACCTATCAGTAAATCCTAACTGCCTTGGCCAAGATCTTATGGTCCTGACCAATCGAACACAGTGTGATATCGACTCTCTATATCGTGTATTCAATACGGATTTGGACTAATCCACGCCGTACGGGCGACAACATAAATTAGTCTCTGTATACAATCCACAGGCAACCAAAAAATAAAACAAACACACAAGACACGAAGTGACCATCTGGAGAAGGAGAAAGTGGTTACCGTGATGCGGTAGCGTAATTAACTGTAGGGGCTTGCGTCTGCAGGGAAGAGCGTCCCCACAATCAAAAACCCCTCATAATGAGGGGGAATCTGACGAAGTCTACTACATCGACCGCATCTGTCTAAACCCCCGATGCATGGTGCCATAAATCAACATGGCATTTTCGGAGAGGTGGACGGATAAAACCAAATAGCATCTGCCCCCAAAATTTAGGACGGACGTCCCAACGTCCCGGTCGCGTCTTTCGGCGGTGAACAAAGACCGTAGCCAAGGCAGTTAGGATTTATTACATTCATCGCCAGTGAAGGCTTGTATTGATGGCTGTTCAGAAAATATTGCATTGATGTCATCTTCAGAGGCGCTGCCAAAGATCGACATAGGGGTAGAGGGTCCGAGCTTGTTGTATTGGAGCGACCCCGAATAGACTATCTCTTCTTCCTCTTTGGTATCGCTTCTGAAGATCGGAATAGTGGTGATAGCTTTTTGCTTATTCTCCGGCTTATGGCATCTTTCCGTGTCTTCAAAGTCTGGTAAGAAATACTTTGCATCTTCGTACTTTCGGACTTCATTCACGGAGAATGGATTCAGCTCCCCTGTCACAGTATACTCGAGACCATTTTTGAAGTACTTTATACACTGATGTTGTGTAGAAGGGATGATGTTGTATTCGCGTAACCAAGGCCTGCCGAGCAATGCGTTGTAGCAGGTCTTGGCGTCAATGACATGAAACTTGATGTCAGTGATGAGCAGCCCAAAGCGTAACGTCAGTATCATAGACCCGAGTGTCCGTGATGACTGGGAGTCGAACCCGGAGATGGTGATTTTATCCCCAGCGAGGTGCTGGACGCTCATTTCTTTTAACACCCTCACATTTAGGAGATTGACAGAGGACCCGTTATCAACTAAGATCTTCTCTATCTTGATGTCATGTCAGTATCTGGTGACATACAGGGGACAGTTGTGCTCGCACGTCCCGAGGAGGAGGTCTTCATCACCGAAAGTGACGTCAGCAGTGCGCACTCCTTCCAGCTCGTCCTTCATCTTTTCTTCGGCAAGGAAGGCTTGAAACTGTTCGGGCTCTTGCAGTGCCTTGATCAGAGAATCTCTCACCTCTTTAGATAGCAGAAGGGCATCGATAATGCTCAGCTGCGAGGGTATCTTCCTCAGGTATGCCAGAACGTTGTAATCCACCTTGTTTATCTTGGGCGGGTCCTTGGCTGCAAGCTCTTCGACGACTCGGTCATTGAGGGCGATATCTTCAGGGACTTTTCCTTTCCTCCTTATCTTTTTTGTTCGATCCCTTATTTGTGGGTCCAAGATTCTTTTCGGGTAACGTGCGATTACGCAGTTGAATGTTCTCACAGGTCTTCATCTCTTCTATTTCAGAGATGGATTCCTTAAAGAGAGGGCCGAGGGCTATTTCTTCATCAGAATCGCTCTCGAAGGTGAGAAATTGCGATCCCCTGGAATCAACCATGTGGCAATCGCCGGCAGTTCTTTTGCGCTCATCTATCGTGCTTCTCTGCTCTCGACGAGTTTTGCACTTCATCCACTTGAAATGCTGTCGATGAGCAACATATCCCTGCCACCGATTTTTAAAGGCCATGCATTCCTCGGTAGGGTGTGTGATCCTTCGATGGTATAAGCAGTAGTTTAGATATGCATCTAGTTCATCGGAAAACATATTTTCTGAAGTGTCTTCTTTGAAAGGTGGCAACTTCATTCCCATCGACAGGGCTTTAGCGAACCGCTTCCTTGTCTTAAACCTGCTTTTGCTGGCGGCAGAAGTGCTTCTATCCGGTTGGGGTACTCTATGTCTTCTCAATACTGGATCTTTTTCAACGTGACGCTGATGCTCGGCCCTTTCATATATGGCCGTTTCACGCTCTCGGTCAGATTTGCTTTTCTGAAGAGCTTCGCTCAGCAGTCTGTCAATTAATTCGTCCGATGGCTCCAGGGATTTTGATTCCGGTTCTGGATTTGCCCCCAGTTTCTCTGCATCAGGAGCTTCTTTGCCATTTATTGATGAGTGAGAGATCATGTGGCAGCTTGCCACATAATCCTCGGGTTCTTCTGAAGAATTGTCTCCTTCATCAGCGTCATCGGCTTCATTCTCAAGAACATGCTTAAAGAATTCATCCAACGTGATTGGGGTCCGTGCCTTCTGGTTATATTCTTCCAGTGCATCGATATATTTCTGTAGGTACGGCTGTCTTCAGGTTGGACGGGCTTCTTGGCCTTCTTCTTTTTCTTTAAAGACTTTGGAGGCTTGGCCTGAATGTTTTGTCCACCTTCACCAACTTTCAGCGTTGGGCGCGGCTTTAGCATCCCTTCAATAATCTTGGGCTCCAGCGGGCTCTTCCACCTATTCGCCAGACATGCTTGGAGATCTTTCAGCATTCTTTTAGTTTTTGTCGAAAGAACAACTTCCCATGGAGCTTTCTCTATAAATGAGCATGATGCCCCCGGCGTGTCCATCTTTTTCGGAGCATGTGGTTGAGGCGGGTTTACCCTCCAGTTTTCAAATAACGCGAATTTGCCTTGCTGGTACTGGTCCTCAATCCAGTTTTTGAAGACAAAGCAATCTTCGATTGGATGGCCCATTATTTGATGGTAGGGGTAATAGTTAGGACTGTTGACGCCACCGGGCTGCGGTGGGCATTTCGGATCTGGCAGGATGATAAGCCTGTTGCGCATCGCCAGCTTGAACAGTCTCCTCGTTTTATCCCAGGGAAATGAATAAGGGCGTTTTAGCTTTTTGTTGAAGAATCGTTGTTTATCGTTTTGACGATCAGCTGGTTTTGGACCACTGGGCTGCTGCTGAGCATTGGTGAAGAAGGTCGCTTTCCCTTTCCCCTTTTCGTTTTGAGGCTCCATTTTCGACGAAGACGGTCTATGGCCCATCTTATCCATTTGGGCCAGCTTGTCATTCAAGGCCCGGAAGGTAGTCGGCTTGAAAAACATCATGAACTGGGATATGGCCGCCTAAGGATCGAGGGTTCCTACGAACATGCCTACAGCAGGAGCTTCCTCTATGAGCTGTTCGCACTTTGACCATAGGTTCCACCACCGAATGGCGTATTGAACCCAGGTTTCTCCCGATTTCACTCTGGCGTTGATGAGTGCCATGATCGGGGTGCGTTGTCTAGCGCTTGCGAAACGCTGGGTGAATAGCAACTCCATTTCTGCAAATTTCTTGACAGAGTCGTTGGGAGCTCGGAGTACCATTCGAATACTGTCTCCGACAAGCTGCAAACAAACTGGCAGAGCAGCAGTTTGTCGTCACCCCCGGTATTACCGCACAGAGCCCTAAACTGAGCGACATGCTGGTGCGGATTACCCGTCCCTTTATACATGTAGAATTTAGGGATCGTGTATCCCGGCGGGTACTTTATTTGATCATACCAACCAGGATAGGGTCGTCCAGTCTTAACGATTTGGCCAGCCGTTTCGCTCGCCTGATGAGCTTGTATCTGTTGAGCTATATAGTCATCAAGCGCAGCTTTTGAGATCGTTTCCTCTTTCGCTGCTGAAAAAGCTGGAAGAGGGTTTGATGTCTCCTCTCTGTCGTCTTCAATGATTACCGGAGGATCTTCTGCGGGAGGGTCTAGCTGGATCATCATGCCCAACATATCTTGGAACAAGAGCGCCGTTTGTTTTATGTTAGCCGCTTTTTCCGCTGCCTCTTTATCTTTCTTCTCGAGCATTCTTCGGAGGAATTCGGCATCGGTTTCCTGCTCCCGACGCTGCTCCGACGATATTTCCGGGCTTTCTTTTAGCCCAGTGAGTGCAGCCATCTTCGTTAGCATCTCCTGGAGCTTTTGCTGTTGTTGCTCCTGAGACTTTGTCACAGACCGTGTAAGTGGTCGATGACCCATGGAAATCCGGCTATCCTCTTTCTCGGAAGCCATGTAGATAGTGTGCCCCCAGACTTGGCGCGTTTGGACTCAGCACCCTTGAGATTTGTCGCAGACACAGGGATCTTCTCCGGCCTTCTCCTTTTATGGGCGGTCGAAGTTGAGGGGGCCGTTACGGTGGGCACCTATATAGAAGATACCTTCTGCAGTACGATAGGGTGGTCCTTCTCTTGCCGAACTTTCACTTTCTTCTGTCGGCGGGAGTAGTCTTTTTCGATTACAGAGTCTTGAAATCTTCGCCAGACCCTGTGGATTTTGGAAGACAGCCGTTGAGAGGGCTGTTCTGGATTTGCTTTAATAACGTTCTCTACCGGTGGAGGAGACTTTTTCAGCACGGCAGTTGGAGAGTTCTTGCGCACCCTTCTGAGCGGCTCAAAGCTGTTCCAAGTTGGAACAGTAGCATCAACTTCCACCGTTGGAGCTGGTTGGGTAAGTCCGGAAGGGGAAATTCCCCCAGCTTTCTTCACTCGGCGCCAGTGGCTACGTTGAGCATGTCTGGCAGATAGGACTGGCTCAGTTACGGGGGTGGCTTCATCATGCCCCCTGTTCTGGTGAAGGGCTGCTGGGGTCAACCTGTCGAAGACCGATGTCCGCGAACGGTCAATCTTGTAAAGACCGACTTTTTGGCAGGGGAAGCATTCGTAACAATCTTACCCGAAGCAGGAATTGAGATTTCCAGTCTTGCAAAGACCGACCCCTTAGCCGGAGAAGCCCCTCTGATGACTTTGTTTACTGGAGCTAGAATGGCTATCCGCTTCGGGATAACTCCTTCGGGTATTGCAGGCTTCTTTACGGGTCCACTGGAGCTCATGTTTAGCCTGTCGAAGACTGAGGCATTGGAATTGGACGACCCGTTGAGAGGGGCCGTGGTATTTGTAAGCCGATCGAAGACCGACTTCTTCGGAGCTTCTTATGACAGCATTGGGACGCTGAAGCTTGCTGGTAGGATCATGGTCCTAAAGAACAGTCCAGTGGTGGCCTGAGTCACCTGTTCCACTGGCATGGCGAAGATGGAGGCTGCTTGGGGCCCATAGGTCACTCCTCCGGCGAGGACAGAGTGGGAGTTGTTGTTGGAGCTGGTGCAGTTGGAAGCCATTTTCTCTGCACGGGAGCCAGACACCAAATCTTAGTACCTCGAATCTAATGTAGGGTTACTAGGCATCACAAGGCTCAAAAGGCATCAACCATGCCAAATCTAAATTTTTTCAAGTGCCGAACAACCTAAAGCGAGGATCTTTGCTAGAGATTTAAGGTTAACAAAACATGTAAACAACTTTAAATCTAAAGGAAATGGATTACAACCTTTGTAGTCTGCTCCTTCACTTCATAAGCTCTGAGTAGTAGTCCCTTCACCGCGATCCTTGAACTTCCGGACTCTAGAGAGGCTCCACAAGCCGAATGATCCATACTTGCTTGAAGTCTTCCTTTTCGAAGATGATCTACCTTGGAGAATTTTTAACTCAAGCTCTCACTTCTCTAATCAGGTATTAGTGAAGTGAACACCTTAATCTAAGTGGCTAGAATAGATGAGGATGATGAAGTAGAAATTTGGCTCTCATTTGTTTTCAAAATCTCACTTAATATCATCACAAAAGAAAAACCTAGTAAAGCTTTTTCAAGAGCTCAAGGAAGAAGAAGATGAATAACTCCTTTTGTGATGAATAATAAATTATTGCCATGGTTACAATTGAAACCCTTGGTTAATAAAGGAAGGCTTTAACCATTGTAGAGATTTAACTAGGGTAAAGGGTTTGGGTTGGGTTAGGAAATATCTCCACAAAATATCAACAAAATATCTTTGCTTAAAACAAAACAAAGGTTCTAGAAGCTTCATGAAAAAGCTAACCCAAATCAAACCCTAACTATGTTTAATCTCCACAAATCATATTGTATTTGTAATCATAGCTTGTTACAATATTATATATCACATATATAATATATTTTTGTAACAAAAGAAAATAATACATTTAACATATATCGCATATATATCAATGTATTATCCGGTGAGAAAATGAATCAATAAAGCGAGCCAATATTAGTTAATGTAATGTAATATATCTCATATATAATTATACATTAAATTATCGAATCAACACTTGATCCGACAATCCGGCTATATCGCATAAAACCGACTAATATAACATGTACCGATTCATAGAATCAATACTTGATCCGATGACCCGGCTATATCATATATTGCGGGAATAGAATATGGTATATCATATTGTATTATTCTTGGTCCCGCACATATCACATATGTGCTCCTACTCCGTTTTGCCTGAGTCAAGAAACCTCTGTGTAGGACCCTAAAGAATCGTCAATACGCCGGCAGTAGGTGATGATCATATCAAACACCCACATGCTGCAAGTGGTCAGCTAAACGTAACAGCCACCCAGGTATTGAGCGATCTGAAGATCAACAAGCAAGCCTGTACATTCTCCTGTGAATCTAATCAGTAACACTACCGTACATTCCGGTCTCTTCGTCTGATATGTCGCATATCCAGTCTAGGGGTGGTATACGTCAGACCCCAGTAACCGATAAGTCGTGTCGATGTGAGGCTCATAACAGGTCGAGAAACTACTGATAACGCTTACCAGTAGCACTCTATATCAGCCCTGGCCAGGGACTTCCAGTTATAGCCAACACAGCACAACATCAACTCCATATACCGGGAGAGACAAAACCCCTCCTATCGCTCATTGCCTCCATGTGATTCGGGACTATACCCAAAAGCCACCGTTTTGCACGCCCTCTTGGACGTGGTAAGGTGGAAATCAAAGCACAGTGGGAATCACACAAGACTCTATGATGATCTCGGGTCTACAGACTAACCTGTACCAGTGTCACCGGAGAACTGCCATTTGACGTGAGGTATAATACCATCTGGGAGTTCTCGGCGAGTCCGTTCAGTGTGCCCAGTCTCCATTGAGCACCCGTACACCATCTTTGATGTCAAACACCGATGGATATGGGATCATCCATCGCCCATCATATGGGTCAAGATGCGTATACGCTAGTCTACTCTGGTGTATCGATGCCCTGTCTCGATACACCATCGACTAGGAACAATTATAAGATGTACTCATAGACTACCATGGCCCCACTAGTATGATCTCATCATAGTCCCAGTAGTCGAGTACATATCCTAAGGGCTTTATCAACATGTGAGAGCAATACAGTAAACTAATACAAGTCAACATGTTAAGACAAAGTGAAACTAAATAGCATACTATCATGTCGAGCAAGAAAGTCCTCTCTATATATATCCAAGCATCCACTATAATATACATCATATGTACAACAATGGCCTCTAGGGCATATATATAACTAACATCCAAGGGCAACCATATTAAACCGTGATTCATTCATGAACACGACATACGAAGTATGGAGTGGAAAGAGGAAAAGGTCCCACCGGGCGTGCCAGAATCTGTTCACCGCCGAAAGACGCGACCGAGACGTTGGGACGTCCGGGCTGAATTTTGGGGGCAGATGCTATTTGGTTTTATCCGTCCACCTCTCCGAAGATACCAAGTTGATTTATGGCACCATGCATCAGGGGTTTAGACAGATGAAGCCGATGTAACAGACTTCGTCAGATTCCCCCTCATTGTGAGGGGTTTTTGATTGTGGGGACGCTCTTCCCTACAGGCGCAAGCCCCTGCAGTTAATTACGCTATCGCATCACGGTAACCACTTTCTCCTTCTCCAGATAGTCATTTCGTGTCGTGTGTTTTTTTTTTTATTTTTTGGTTTCCCGTGGATTGTATACGGAGACTAATTTATGTTGTCGCCCGTAGGGCGTGGATTAGTCCAAATCCGTATTTTCTTAGTTTGGGTTTGGTTTGGGTTTAAGGATCGTTAATCTCATTGAGATTAGGATCAACTTAAACGTTTATTGAGGATATGTTAGCCTAATTTAGATTAAGATCTACTCAAAAGGATTTTGGGATCTTTTAGATCCAACGAAAGAGTATTTGGACTCTATCATTTTAGTTTAGGGACATTGCGGTCCACTGTTTAAGGACATCATACTCCATGAGTTTAAGGACCTCATAGTCCGTAAAGATTAAGGACGTCATAGTCCATGAGTTTAGGGACGTCATGGTCCATTGGGTTTAAGGACATCATAGTCCGTAAAGTTTAAGAACATCATAGTCCATGAGTTTAAGGACCTCATAGTCCATAAAGTTTAAGGACATCATAGTCCATGAGTTTAAGGACCTCATAGTCCGGTTTAAAGACATCATAGTCTGGTTTAAAGACGTCATAGTCTGGTATTTTGGTTTCACAATTTAAGGATGCGCCAAAAGTTTTTTGGTTATTGGGACCCTTCATCTCTCTGAAGACGTTGAAAAATTACAACGACATGTATCAGAGGTATGAAGAGATAGACTCTTGAGCCAATATTGGTTGAGAGATCTATAGTCAAGTTTGGGACCAAGACCAATTAAAAAGATTATGAGCACATGGGCTCAGTTGATCTGAATTAGGGATTGGCAGCTAACTTGGGATCAGCCCACTTAGTTTTGAATAAAATGTTGAACATTTATTTGGGCTCAGTCCCTTTTTTATTTAACAATACTGAGCATTGATTTAGGTTCTGACACCCCTTTTTCTTTTGTCTTTTACTGAGTGTTGAACACTTTTTATGGCGCTGGGCTTTATTTAAAGAACACTTTGTGTTCCTTCACCGCACACGTGAGGAGCACGTGGTGCGCTTGGTGCTGAGCGCCAGACCTGGAGCGCTAAGGCGCTTCTTATGAAATAGCGCACACATGGGGAGTACATGGTGCGCTTAGCGCTGAACGCCAGACTTGGAGCGCTGAAGTGCTTCTTTCGAAATAGCGCACACGTGAGGAGCACGTGGTGCGTTTGGCGCCGAGCGCTAGGCTTGGAGCGCTGAAGCGTTTCTTATGAAATAGCGCACACGTGAGGAGCACGTGGTGCGCTTGGCGCTGAGCGCCAGACTTGGAGCGCTGAAGCGCTTCTTTGGCAGTTCTGGTCAGTTCTGTGCTCTGAGAATTAAATTCTTGTTTATAAGAGACTTTGTTTTATGGATCTAAGAACTAAGTTCTTCTATGATCCCTTTTGTTTTTCTTTATGAGAGACTTTGTCTCATGGATCTAAGAACTAAGTTCTTCTTTTTATGAAGAGATGCTATAATCTCTTCAGTTTTTGTAAAAGATTTTGTCTTATAGATCTGTGATCTAAAAAAAGAACTAAGTTCTTATTTTTTATCAAGAGATTTTATGATCTCTCTTCTTTTTATTTATCTTGAAGAAGATTCTTCTTCTTAGAGCTTGCTCTTCTCTTTTTCTTTTCTGAAAACATGAAACTTATAGAGAGGTTTTTCTCTCTTTAAGACTTGAAGTCTTGGGTCCTTTATATAGAGGAGGCTGATTTGTTAAATCAATTAAGGAAATCTCTCATTGAGAGATTTCTGATTGATTTAGGGAATGTTTCCCACCGTTGGATCTTTGATCCAAGGGCTTCTGTTTTACAGAAGATAGTTTTCTTGTTATTAACAAGATTGGGAAAATATTTTCCCATACAGAACTTATTCTGTATCTTGGTGATTTTTAATTACCACTGTATCTTTGATCCAACGGTGCTCTGATTTACAGGGCACAATCTTTCCTGTTTGGAAAGATTTTGAGGAGTATTTCCTCAACAGAATTTTATTCTGGTAATTTGATGATTTATCTTCTTCGTTGGATCTTTGATCCAAGGGTTGAGAACTTTTAGTTCTGGCGCTGGCACTCTCGTGCTTTGCACGTGAGGTGCTGTCTTGGAGTCTTTGACTCTTGGCTCTAGCGCTCTCATGCCTTGCACGTGAAGCGCCGCCTCAGAGTCTTTGACTCTTAGCACCGGCGCTCTTGGCGCTAGCGCTCTCGTGCTTTGCACGTGAGGCGCTGCCTCAGAATCTTTAGCGCTGGCGCTCTTGGCGCAAGCGCTCTCATGCTTTGCACGTGAGCGCTGCCTCAGAGTCTTTGACTCTTAGCACTGGCGCTCTTGACGCTAGCGCTCTTATGAGGCACTGCCTCATTACAGAAGGTGTCTTTTCACCTTCTTTCTCCGCTTTTCCTAAGTCAAACTTCTCTTTCCCCGATCTTAGAAATAGTTCCATCTTGCACAGCATTTTCTGTGCCTAGACTTAAATGTCTCCCTTCATAATCTGAAGCAATACTTCTCTTCTCTCTCACTTTTTAGAGAATCATTTTGACAGAGAAGAGCTATGGCTTGTAATCGCCCATATGCTCGCAGGCAGCCATGGGAGGTGCCCATTGAGGAAATTGTATCTCGTTTTGCTGCGCGCTTAGTGAACCCTACTCTTACAGATGATCGATGTGACACAGTGCTGCACGAGCTCTTGGCTCGTATAGTATCTCCTCTCCCCATCGGATCCATTTGGCTCCAGATGGTCTTCTTGTCCGTGATCGATGATATTCCCCCTCCTTCGGCGGAGATGACTCCGGCAATGCTCGACGCCGTGGAAGACAAGATCGAGTGCTTCCACGAGGCACTTTTGATCACCACAGCTCTGAGGGATTGCTCTACTCGGCTGCTAAGCCAGATACGGGCTCAGCGGGTTGTCATTTTTGCCTTTGCTGATGGATGCGGTGCTGACCGATAGGTAGCTACTCCTCGTGAAGATCGCCGCTTTGTCATGGTGGAGAAGGCAGAGAGGGAGTTAGATAATTTTATTCATAGTTTTGTGAATCCCTATACTTTCGATCCTATATTTGGTGATCTATTTCCTGTAGAATAAAATGTTCAATTAAATGCTTTGTTTTTGTCGTTGAACACCTGTTCTTCCTCTGATGTGTGCATGTGCGTATATGAATGAGCCTGGTTTCACACATATCTGTAAATGAAACTTAAGCCAGCATAAACAGGAACAAATAGCTCTTAGCCGAAGATTTTGGCGGGAACAGTCTTATGTTCCTGAACAATCGAACACGGTGCGATATTGATTCCCAATACCGGGAGAGACGAATCCCCGACAATCCCTTACTGCCTCCATGTGACTCGGGACTATACCCAACCAAAACCTGTTTGCACGACTCAGTAGAGCCGTGGTAGGGTAGTGATCAAAGCACAGTGGGAACTCACACGAGACAAATGACGATCTCAGGTCTAAAGACTAACATGTACTCATATCACCTGAGAACTTCCACCTGACGATAGGTATAACACCATCTGGAAGTTCTCGACGAGTTCGTCTGTTGTACTCACACCCGGTGAACACCTGTATACGATCTTAGGTGAAAAAGACTAATGGTTGCGGGGCCATACCATCGTCACTCGTCAGGGTCTAGAAACGTATACACTAGTCTACTCCGGAATATCGATGCCCAGTCTTGATACTCCCACGACTAGGGACAATTTAAGGATGTGCGTACCGACTACCCAGCTCTCACAAGTATGATTGCCATCACAACGCAGGTAGTCTAGCAATGATCCTACGGGCTTTATCAACATGTATAAATGATATGTAATAGAAAATAAAACATACACATATATTAAGATAAAGAAAAACCAGATAACATACTATCATATCGAGTAAGACTGTCCTGTACATATATATGTCCAAGCATCCACATGTATACATATACAATAATGGCCTCTAGGGCATACATATCTAACAGAATAAGGAGAGCTGTGAGTTTCTTTTATCAACTCTTCTCGAACAGGGCCATTTGGTACACATAATCGACTTCCATACCTCAAAGATCCGTCTTTGTGGATGATGAAGTCAGTTCGAAGTCCACTTTCTATTTGTTCTCGGATCTTTTTTAGCATGGCATCATTTGCTTGAGCTGCATTGACCTGATTGATAAGAGTAGACTGGACTTGTAAGTTCATCATATATGAAGCGTTACCTGGCATAACTACTTCGATCTCCAATCTGTGCAATTCCTGCTGTAGCTTCTACTGAGCGGTGAGGTTCATTGCTAATGGCTGGCGGCTAAGTACACCAGGAACTATATTCACATTCCTAGGATGATACTGTAGGTTGATGTCGAAGTCCGTTAAGAGTTCTAGCCATCTTCTCTGCCGCATGTTTAGTTCCTTCTGAGTAAATACATACTTCAGACTCTTGTGGTCATGTATATATCCACTCGTTCACCCAAAAGATATGGGGCCAAATCTTAAGTGCGAAGATGACGGCTGCCAACTCCAGATCATGTGTTGGATAGTTGCGCTCATGAACCTTCAGTTGTCTTGATACAAAAGCCACAACTTTTCTATGCTAGTGTAGAACACATTCTAATCTTTTACCGGACGCATCACAATGTACAATGAAACCTCCAGATTGATTCAGTATTATAAGAATAGGAGCAGAGATTAATCTTGAATTGAGTTCTACAAAGGTTTTTCACATGCTTCTGACCACAAGAATGCTTCATCTTTACGTGTGAGCTTGGTCAGGGGTGTTGCAATTTTTGAGAAGCCTTCAATAAATCGTTGGTAGTATCCTGCTAATCCCAAAAAACTTCGTATATCTTTCACCGTCTTTGGTGTCGGCCATTCGCTGACAGCTGACACCTTAGCTGGATCTACAAAGATTCCTTCGCCTGAAACGATATGTCCAAAAAATCCAACTTGATCTAGCCAAAATTCACACTTGCCGCACTTGGCATGGAGCTGATGTTGTCGCAATGTCTCCAGGACAATACGTAAGTGCTCGGCGTGTTCTTTTTGATTCATTGAATACACCAGTATGTCGTCGATGAAGATGACAACGGACTTGTCTAAGTACTCTCGGAAAACATGGTTCATCAGGTTCATGAAGATGGAAGGTGCATTGGTCACTCTAAATGGCATTACGAGAGTCCTAAACGCCGCCTTCAGAATGTCGGACTCTTTGACCTTCACCTGATGATAACCTGAACGAAGATCTAGCTTAGAAAATACACAAGACCCACTTAGCTGATCGAAAAGATCATCGATGCACGGTAGTTGATACTTGTTCTTGATCGTCACTTCGTTCAGAGCTCGATAATCCACACACATCCTGTATGAACCTTCTTTCTTCTTCACGAGTAACAGTGGAGATCCCCAACTTGAAGTACTGGGACGAATCCAACCTTTCTTCAGGAGTTGGTCTAACTGAATGCGGATCTCCTTCAATCTTTCTGGACTTAACTGTTGGATTTGTATGCTCTAGAGGCCATTATTGTATATGTATACATGTGGATGCTTGGACATATGTATGTACAGGACAATCTTGCTCGATATGATAGTATGCTATTTGGTTTGTCTTTATCTTAACATGTGTATATGTTTTACTTGCTATTACGTATCATTTATACATGTTGGTAAAGCCCGTAAGATCATTGCTTGACTACCTGCGTTGTGATGGCGATCATACTTATGGGAGCTGGGTAGTCGATAAGCACATCCTTAAAAGGTCCCTAGTTGTGGAAGTATCGAGACTGGGCATCGATATTCTGGAGTAGACTAGTGTATATGTTTCTAGACCCTGACGAGGGGTGATGGTTGGTCCTACAACCATTGGTCTTTCGCACCTAAGATCGTATACATGTGCTCACTGGGGGTGAGTATATTGTACGGACTCGCCGAGAACTTCTAGATGGTATTATACCTATCGTCAGATAGCAGTTCTCAGGTGGCATGAGTACACGTTAGTCTTCATACCTGAGATCTTCATTTGTCTTGTGTGAGTTCACACTGTACTTTGATTATTACCCTACCACGGCTCTACTGAGTCGTGCAAACAGGTTTTAGTTGGGTACAGTCCCAAGCCACATGGAGGCAGTGAGTGATTGTTGGGGATTCGTCTCTCCCGGTATATGGAGTCGATATCGCACTGTGTTCGATTAGCCCACACCATAATACCTTGGCCAAGGCTGTTGGGATTTACCGATATGTTGATCAGTAGTTTCCCGGATTGGTCCTAAGCCACATCGGCATGAATTATCGGGTTATTAGGGTCTGACGTTTACCACCCCCTAGACCCGGTATGCAATACTTTCAGACGAAGAGATCGGACTCTACGGAGATTGTCATAGATAGGCTCAGTAGGGATCCGGATGAGTTTGCTCATCGGCCTTCCTTTTCGGCAGGTACCTAGGTAGTTGTTACGTACAGCTAGTGCCGGTGACGTGCTTGTGGTTATGGATTTCTCCAGTAACTCACTGTCGGCGTACTGTCGAGTCTTTAGAGTCCCACACAGAGGGTTTCCCTGGTTCAGGCGAAATGATTTAGTAGCCGTATTCGATACGTGCAGGGTTCCGATCAATTGATTGTACTAGTTACCCGAACTTTCGATCAGACAGTTGATAATACTAGCCGACTCGGGATTGAGCCGGATTATTAAATCAGGTATTGATTTAATAATTTACATATATGTATTTTGATATGTATATTCTAGTATTATGTTCTTTGTGTTATTCTATCTCTTTGGGTATTCGTATTTTGATACGAATACATGTATGTATATACAGTAGTGTGTAATCCGTATTTATACGGAAAACATTCTAAAAGGTGGACACCTCAATTTAGATTAATCCATTTATCTTTAAATGGAAAATGAGGTGTAAAGGTGGAGAGAGGAGTATGGTGAGAACCATACTTCTATAGTGTTGACAAATGAATATTCAATTCATTTGTGCAAACTATTCAAGTATGGTTGGGTTTTAATATTGGAAAAATGATTTTACAAAACCATGGTTGATCTTTTTCTCTTTCATGGATTTCATTCTCACCATTTTTCTTTGCTTCACTCTCCTCACTACCTTTTTTGAGTTCTTCCACCTTCATCTTCAACCTCCTCTCAACAATCTCATGTGTTGAGAATCAAGAGAGGAGGTGAGATAGATACACACATAGATCCATTCACTACATCCTAGATATTTTATATTGGCAATCTAAAGTCTCTAGTTGCTCCACTAGACTCTTAGTGTGGAGCTAGAGCCATGGACTACATCCCTCAGGTGGATCATCTTCGACGGAGGAAGACCGACAATCAAGCTCGGTCCAGGAGATCTCAATGAGCATGGAAAGGCGATCAAACCCGTTCAAGGAGATCCCTAGGAGCAGGAGAAGAAGATAGAAGACCGAAGGACATGGATCCTTTGGTAAGACATTTCTATCATAGTAGTTAGATATCTTCTCTTGTTAGCTAATTTAGGTTTATGGTAGATTCTTGGACGGGTTTTTTTAGTGCCAGTTTTTAAATCCTAAATTTTTTTGTTCCCCAACGGCCATGGTAGATGGTCAGGGCGCTAGAAAATCCCAACATGGTATCAAAGTGTAACGTTTTAAAATCGTTTAAGTTAATCGTCCGATAATCGGTAATATAACTTGCGTTTTCCGTAAAAATTTAATTATAATTATTTTTTTCTACATAGACTTGATTATACATATTCTAGCTATTTAATTGCTAGTATTTGGTATTTAATTGGTCACTTGTAAATTTCTAGTTTACTTAAATATTTTTCTTAATTAATTATTTTAAATATTTTTTCAACCTTTCACTTATACATTTAATTAGTGATTAATTACAAATGAGAATGGGTTAGTTACATAATTGTGAACCATGATAATTTCATAACAAGTTTATTATGTGTTCTCTTTTCTACACTTGTCTTCAAGGTTCTAGTTAATTCTAAAATGAAAATAAATAAGAAAATGATGAGATAAGAAGTATGGGCACATTGACCTGAGGTATGGGCTTTTCTTGACTTCACCCACACATACAACACCTCACCCCTCTCCCTTCCCTTGGATGGCCGAGCCAACAGTAGCCCTAATCCCCACTTTCTCCACCTCATTTTCACTTCAAAAATCCTCAAAAATTCATCAAAAATCAATACAAAACCTCACAAATTTCTCATTTAACCTTTATCCATTATTCCTTGGCCTAATCTAGTATGGATCTTGGAGCAAGATGGCTTTTTAGAAGGCTAAGTTGCATGTTTGATCGCTTGTTTGTTGAGGTATAGTCTTAACCCAATGGTTAGTTGTTGATTAATTACTTCAATTTAATTAATTTTGGTGTTTAATTATGGTTCTAATTGCAAACTTGAAATTTCAAGAAAAGGGTTTGAATTTAATTTAGGTTTTTATCAATAAATCAAGTTAACTAAGTGTAGGTTATCATCTTAAGATTTGCAAAATCTAAACTAGTTGCTCATTTGTTAATTGTTACTTTTAATTTATCTTAATTATATAATCTTGCAAACTAAAATTTTGTGATTTAGGGTAAAAAGGTGAGATTAAAATATAGTTAGTAATTGTGTAGCCTAATTAAGATTTTAAGTGAGCTTTGTGGCCACTAGTTTTATTAAAATATCAAGATTTGAACTAAAACGGTTAATGGCTGCTTACTAGGTTTTTGGAATAAATCGATTTGAATTAAGTTTGAGGTTTTGACGGTTTACTACCTATTTCATATAAAATTTAGTGTGTTGTGAATGCGCGATTGGTACGATTGGGTTTTAGGTTTGGGGTTTGCCACGTATAGTGACCCTAGTTATAGGCTGTGGCGTTGTCGCGAGCGGTGCACCAAGTGCGTGCGCGTCTAGTTAGTGCGCGTGGTTGACTTGTATTGTTTGTGTCCGCGACTATTTATATAACTACCATCTTATTTACTTATGTGCGATTCTAGGATCGGGTGCAGAGGCGTCGGACGTGGCGCAGAAAGATAAGACCGAGATTGGATCAGATTACCCGAGGCGTCTCGGTGAGTAGATGTACACATCTATGGGGGGATCGTTTGGATGGCGTGATGCGCCCGATGGTTTCGGATTACTTGCAGTACTTGCATTTTATATGCGTAGTTTCCTAGTTATTAATCTTATTGCATCGCACCATCTTATGTGTGTGTGTGTGTGTGTGTGTGTGTGTGTGTGTGTGTGGATATTATCTCATAGGACGCTTGCACCATTACCATTGGTTCATGCCGCACGTGCACTATTCATGTGAACACACATGCCATTGGTAATTGCTATACCACGAACACTATAGACTTTGCTTAAATCAGTATCTAAAACATTTGCATCATATGTGATATGTAAATTGGTAGCTGTGTTCATTTCATCAAGATTGATACGTAGGATGGATAGTCACTTATACATACCTCATTGCATCATACTTCATACATGGTTTCTGGTTATATGTCGCATGGTATATACTATCGTATCATAGACATTCATCATCACCGACATGTTTACATATTGTGATCTTCTTGAGAATTTCAATACTTATAAGATTTTTGGATTTTGGGGAAAACCACAAGGATTTTAAGAACTTATTACCATTTTAAAAATGGAAGTTGCGGTTTTCTCGTGATATAATGTATGTGTTGTCCACCATAAGTTTTCCTGATCTCTTTTGGTTTTTGAGACCCGATTCGAGGAGTAAGATGAACTGTTTTAGGTACATGGTGGGCCTGGTAAAGTACCCCGGGGCAATAAGCTTGAGTTGTAGACGATGAGCTTGGCAGGGGCAGACTACCTACCGGTGATGTCTGGCACGACGGATATCCGGAGGATACCGACGTGGTCGTGAGATTTGATGATATGAGCCGATCCGGACTGACGGAGCCCGAGATATTGAGATATTAAGATATTGAGACATTGAGATATTGAGATGTTGAGACATTGAGATATTGCGATATGTATATATTGTGTCGATGCTTGACACGGATTTTCTGTTGATTTCATTGGTGATGTTTCAGTTTGTTGCACAGGGTTTTTTCTAAGATAAGAACAAAGATTTTCTCATACCAGACTTGTTCAAGTTTCGTGTTAATTATGCATTCATGTTAGTACATCGTATCATATCGATATGCGTAGGTTGAGACGCATTTCCGTGCATACTTACGATAGACTTATTGATGTTATTTACTACTCACGAGTTGGCAACCCACCCCCGTTGTGCCACAGTATCTTGCAGGTCTGACCTGTCAGAACAGTAGTGGCGGGCGTACTTCCTCTTTTTCCTTCGTTGCATCGATTTGCAGTTTTGCTCGTAGGTGGGTTGCGAGGATACTTTTATTCCATCTTGTATTATTATTTATATCTAGTGTACTCCATCTACCCTTGTATATTGGACTAGACAGTGAGACTCGTGAGACTTGTATTTGTGTTTTGGTGTCGATGCTCACTTTAGCTGACGTGGTGTTTCTCATTTCTTGCTTTCAGATGCTTATTTTGCACTTTTGATATACATATTGCATGTGGTTGTGATTTAGCTTTTGGCGAAGAGCTAGCTCCCGCTTGGGGATGCTTTTATTCATTATTTATATGTATTTTCATGTGTTGTACCCATTTGGGGGCCAATATTTACAAAAAAGACTCTGCCAAAATTTTCGGGAAAATATGATGTTGCTTTTAAATATTTAATGCCACTTATTTTGTTAAAACTACTTACTTTAAAACAAGTTTTGCTTCACTCTAATTGTTAAACGGTTTAGTTTTCTGGGCTTTAGCTTACTTAGATTACATTACGCCTTTAGATGTTTCGTGATTTAAGTGCCAGTCACGTTCCGTACCTTCGGATCGTGACACAAAGACAGCCCATAAACCCTTACTAGCTAGTTTAGACGTGTTTAAAATATCGATCGACAAAATTTTTCCAATATCGAAATTCCATGTTCATGCTTGCTGCCAATTTTAAAAATTGTTCAAAAAATTATTTAGAGCATCTTAAAACTACGTGCAGGCGATATTAGAAGGCCAGAAGAAATTTGGGCACATAAGCTTTTCATACGGCCGTGGAACCATCGCATAACTTGCTTGTTTGCGGCGGTTCCACGGTCGAAGTAGGGCCGTTGTGCACCAAAATTCTTTTGGTACTCTATTGTTTGGAAATGTGATTTTTGGGATGTATGATTTTGGCCCAGATTTGTTTGAGTACTGGTTAGCACTTAGGGCCAATATGGAAAAGTTTTTTGTCGATCGAAATTTTAAATACGTGTTTATCAGTACATATATCAGTATCTGTGACCGTGAATATCATTGAGCGGTATAACTCGACTAATTCCTATATGTTCTATTAGACGGGTTTGCGAACATAATATTCACGTTGATGCTCTGTAATGTGCTGATATTGTGGTTGGACTGTCGTGGTGGATAGCCTATGGTGCAATAGTAGTAGTACAATTTAGATTTATTTATGTATTCGTTATTGCGGGGCGAGCGTCCGACATGTAGACAACCGTCTCTGCCAGATTGTATATTATTTGATTGGGGCACGACCGGGTTGAGGTCGATGTCACTATTATATATATATTTTAATTTTCTGTGCCAGGATTACCCCGCACGGTGTGTTCGAATAGAAGGGTTCTAGAGGGAAATGGGCCCTCAACTCATGGCGTTGAGATGGAGGGGGCCTCACTCTAGAATTGGCGGGCTATTCGTTGCACTCATAGGGGTATAGGATGACCCATGGAGGGGCGCTAAAGTTACCAGATCCCGTGAAGTGCTGGGTGACCCATTCATTTTGTTGATTGGGGTTGACTCACTTCTAGGATTGGCGGGTAACTTGCTGCACTCGTAGGGGCCCAGTTTTTCATTGCACGGGCTATCTATACGACCAGGAACGTCGGGTCTTATTTGCGGCTCAAATGAGACCCGAGGCTCCAAAATTATCCACCATTTTGTGTTGCTTGTTGTTGATCTATGATGTTGCTTATATATGCATGGGACGAATGCTATATATATATTTATATATACTAGTAGATGTTGTATATGTTTTGCACCCGCGCTAGTCCAGCTCCCGCTCTGCCGTTAGTTAAGTAACCTAACGGTGCATGAAGGGGCTCTGTGGCAAATTCGGATGGCATATACGTACATTGTATTTCATGCTTTTCTGGTTTTATAGGGATTAATTGATGGGACCACATTAATTTTGAAAAGTTCGTCCTCTATACTCTGGGTCCATTCTTCAGCCTCAAGAGGACTCTCTTTCTTTGAAAAGTTCCTTGGATGCAACGCACGAAATTGCTTTACTCCAGGTGCTTCGGCTTTCGGACGGTTCATGAGAATAGCAGTCTGCTACTGCTGGCCCTCTAAAAGACATTTGATGGCTTCTAAAAGCACCGTTTGTTCATTGATTGGAGCAGTAACGGTAGGGAGATGTGGTAAGGTAGGTGGTGGTGTATTGCCATTGACGTTGGTGCTGGTGTTGTTGGGAGAATCAATTACCTTGATAGAAAAGGAAAGGTTAGGATAGAATCAAGAAATTTGAAATGTAAGGAATGTATAGTTTCTAATTCTTATAATTCTTATGATATATTGTTTAAGACTTCATGCAAAACTGGCCTGCATGGGCCGCCAACAAAACCTGTCACACCCCGCTTCCCATTAGATTGAAACGGTGACGTGGCAAGCCCGCAACGTATTACTATAAAAACACGTTAAGCGTAATTAAGCAATATAATAATGAGCAAGAATGATAAGAGTAATAAAATGAAATAAAAACTTTATTTACTTTCAACTTTACATACAACTATTTGAAAGAAATAAAAGATGCAATAATAAAAGCAAATGCCTAACCAATGGCATACTGAAGGTAAGTGAAGAAAGAACTAGTAGTCAGGCTGAGCTGCAAACTGGTCAAAATCCTCCTGGCTCGGCTTTACGTCTTTAGAGTCCAGTCTTCCTGATGAACATTCCAAATAAAGAAAATAGAGAGGAATGTCATCAGTGAACTAGCGCTCGGTAATTCCCAAAAGAAGAAAGAGAAGATAGTATATAATGTGAAATGAACAGAAAATAGGTAAAGTTATATATGATCATTCACATGTATAAGATAATTATTCTAACATGGTTATTTGTAGTTTGATAAAAAATGTATTCATGTATACGAGAGGAGTCCATCTTACCCCGTGGACTATGGTAACATGTAGTACAAGGCCACGTCATAACCCACGGGACAACGACACGTGAATTCATGTAGGTGTCTTTTAAAGGAACCTCTCGTGCCACGATATATGTTCCGTACCAATCTGCCTTTTTATCCTCGTGTATTGTATTGTATAAGTTAAGATTATAGGTCTTGTCCGAATCCATGGATATAAAATGTACAAGTTCATGTTCAAGATATAATCATGTATTCAGGTAGTCATGTCAAGTTCATATCCAGTTATAACCATGGTTCGGTCAAGTCGAGTCAAGTATTCAAGTTTGAGTTTGATATTTGAATTCGTGTGTTCAGGTTCATGATCAAGTATTCAAGTTTGTGTTTGATTTTGGATTCATGTTGGAGTTAGAATCTTATGAAAGGATTTTGTTCTTACAACATCTTAAGTTCGAGAGTAATCGACAACTGCTGCACATAGACGGCATGATTTATGTATTTTTCTAAGACAATTGCCATTGATAACTCCGTTAACTTGTCTAACCTGAATAGGCAAGCACTCACTTTCTCCGGCTCCCTCCGGCTCAAGAGAATTGATCCCTCTTAAATCTATATTAATCTAAAGTTCTTAAATATTGGTTGCATATCTCAAGGGGGTTTTATGAAAAATACTTTAATATCATTTTAAAAATAAACCTCGAGGGTGATTTATAATATTTATGGTTTTCATGAACATGTATTTTAATTTAAATGGTATTTTGGTGATAAAATTTAACCTTTTTAAAAGTTTATGGTATTTTATTGAAAACTAGCTCTTTTGGAAACTTGATGGTATTTTATTAATTTTTAAAAATATAGTTTCATAACATATTTTTATTGAAAATACGAATTCATAGTTTTATATATTTTCCAAATTTTATTTTTTATTTAGAAAATTCGTATTTCTTAAAAACTGTATTTTTATTTCCTTTCGAAACCGAATACTCTGTAAAGAGTTCTGCATCTCGATCTATTGTCCCAGGAATGCGCGATAATCCACACCATTCATTAGCTGGTCAAGGGTTGTAGAGGCGTAATTTTCAGGAATTATAAAATACCGATTAAAAGAAACCCGTTTTTGAAAAGTGTGGTATTTTAATGAAAAAACTATTCTTAGAACCAACCATATATATATATATATATATATATATATATATATATATATTGAAAGTGTATCCTAGCACCACCACAAAGTTTTAACCGGTATCAAGCACGCAATTTTAAAAATTTCTTGGTGCTAAACTATACTAACCTAGAATCTAACTAGAATATTAGGGTTAACATGATCATAGAGTAAAATCTATACTAAGAGAAAGAAAACTACAACCTTTGTAGACCAAGTCTTTCTATTCTAAAGCTCCGGATAGTAGTCCCTACGACTCCTCATAGCTCCACTTGAAAATGATCGAGCTTGCTTAATAACCTTCGTGTTGAAGATGATCCACCCGAAATTCCTCTAGGTCAAGTTACCTCTTCACTAATCTAGTATTAGTGAAGTAAAACACCCTAATTTAAATGGATAATCTAAAGTAGGATGATGAAGTAGGGGTTTAGCTCACTTAGTATCTTCTAAAGCCCTAGGGTTCACAACACATGTGAGGGTTAGGGCTAGAAGCAAGAGAAAGAAGAAGAAGGAAATGGGAGAGAGTGTAAGAAAAATGAGCTAAAGAAAAAACTCAAGTGAGTGAAGAATGAAGAATGGCTCACATATAATTGAAGCATGAATAAAATTGCAATAATAAATTGCAACCATGCTTGTATAGTGTAAAGCAAATGAATAAAAAATTGATCAAGCCATGCTTCACCCCTTCCACAAATATCTCCCCATTTTCCACCTCATTTTTATTTTCTCAAAATAGAAATTCAACCATGCTTCATAATACACACACACACACATATCATATATATATATATATATATTAATATATATATTAAGAGAAGAAAATAATTAGTGAGCAATAATATTAGTTAATATATAATTATATCAAATATAATATATATCATATTATTAAATCAACACTTGATTCAATAATCCATTTATATCATATATAACCGACTAATATCATTTATCAGCAGATTAGAATACGGTATCACATACTCGTATTTAATCAAGCCCCCGCGCATATCATCATATGTACTCTACTTCATTTCGCTTGAACTAGGAAATCTCTGTGTGGGATTCTAAAGACTCGTCAATACGCCAACAGCAGGTAATGATCATATCAGTTACCTACAAGCCGTCAGCGGTACTAGTTGGACGTAACGGCTACCCAGGTATTGAGCAATTAGAAGATCAACAAGCAAGCTTGTCCAAACTCCCATGAAGCCTATAAGTAACACTTACCGTACAGTCCGGTCTCTTCATCTGATATGTCGCATATCGAGTCTAGGGGTGGAATCGTCAGACCCCAGTAACTTGATAAGTCATGCCGATATATGGCTCATAACGGTTCGAGAAACTACTGATAACACTTACCAGTATATTTTATCAGTCCTGGCCAGGGATTTACTGTTATAGCCAATCGAGCATAGCGCAACATCAACTCCCAATACCGAGAGAGAAGAAACCCCTCCTATCGCTCACTGCGTCCACATGACTCGAGACTGTACCTAAAATCCACCTGTTTGCATGACTCCTTTGAGCCATGGTAGTGAGGAAATCAAAGCACAGTGGGAACCATAAAAGACACTATGGCGATCTCGGGTCTACAGACTAACCTGTACCAGTGTCACCAGAGAACTGCTATCTGATGATAGGTATAGTACCATCTAGGAGTTCTCGGCAAGTCCTGTTCGGTGTACCCATTCTCTAATGAGCACCTGTGTACAATCTTTGATGTCAAACACCAATGGTTATGCGATCAACCATCACCCCCTAAGGGTCAAGAAATGTACACACTAGTCTACACTGGAATATCGATACCCTATCTCGATATCTTCTCGACTAGGAACAATTAAAGGATGTGCTTGTGGACTACACAAGTCCCAGTAGTATTATCCACATCATAGTCCTGGTAGTCAAGCAAACATCCTAAGGGTTTTATCAATATGTATCAGAGAGACAGTATAATAATACAAGTGTATATGTTAAGATAAAGAGCAACCAGATAGCATACTATCATGTCGAGCAGGTCCTGGTTGATTGAAGAAGGTCAGCATCCACTATATTATACAATAATGGCCTCTAGGGCATACATATTCCTAACAATTTCCCACCTGCACTAAGGCCAGTTGTTGTAGTATATCATACCCAACATCCTAAAAATTCTCTCAAACTGTGTCTGGGGGAGGGCTTTTGTGAGTGGAACCGCTGCGTTGTCCTTCATGTCAACTCTCCTGACCTCGATCGCCCGTCGATCTACTATCTCCCGGATCAGGTGATACCGCTTAAGAATATATCTGGATCGCTGATGGGACTGGGGTTCCTTGGCCAAAGCCACATCTCCATTGTTATCATAATACACATGTATTGGATGCTCAATGGATGGATCCACACCAAGTTCAGCTATGAACTTCTTCATTCAGACAGCCTCTTTGGCAGTATCGTTGGCAGCGATGTATTCAGCCTCCATCGTCGAGTCTGCTACGGTATCTTGCTTAGAACTCTTCCAATATACCGCCCCTCCATTGAAGGTGAAGAAAAACCCGAGACCGACTTACTGTCTTCCTTATCACTCTGGATGCTCGAATCGGTAAAGGACTCCACCTGGAGTCCTCCGTTACCATACACTAAGAACATTTTTTTGTCCTTCTCAAGTACTTAAGAATGTTCTCCCCAGGATCTGATTGATACCCACTCACTACACCTAGTGAGTAAGCTACATCCGGTCTGGTACATAACATCGCATATATGATAGACCCGGCTGCCGAAATATAGGGTATCTCTTGTATGCGAGCCCTCTCCAAATCATTCTTGGGAGACATCTCTTTGGAGAGAGTGATTCCTGAATAAGCGGGTAAATTACCACGCTTAGAATCTTCCATACTAAACCTCTTTAGTATGGTGTCAATGTACCTGGATTGGGACAATCCCAACATTCCCTTAGATCTATCTCTATAGATCTTTATCCCCAGGATGTAGGAGGCATCACCTAGATCTTTTATGGAGAACTTTTGTGATAAGAAGAGCTTGACCGAGTGTAGCATAGGAACATCGTTTCCTATCAAGAGTATGTCATCCACGTACAATATGAGGGAGACAACCTTACTCTCTACTACCTTTTTGTATATACATGGTTCATCCATGTTCTTGATGAAGTCATACTCTTTGATCGCTCATCAAAATAGATGTTCCAGCTCCGCGATGCATGCTTTAATCCGTAAATGGATTTAAGCAGCTTGCATACCTTTCTGCTGCTCCCACTGTCTACAACGCCCTCTGGCTGTGTCATGTACACGCTTTCTTCTAAATCACCATTTAGAAAAACGGTCTTGACGTCCATCTGCTAGATTTCATAGTCATGGTATGCAGCAATGGCAAGTAGGATCCTGATGGACTTATGCATAGCTACTGGAGAAAAGGTTTCATCATAATCGACACCAGGTTGTTGACGAAAACCTTTTGCAACAAGTTTAGCTTTGAAGGTCTCAACCTTTCCATCTACACCAATTTTCTTCTTAAAGATCCACTTGCTCCCGATGGGTTTTACCCCTGCAGGAGCAACTTCCAAAGTCCATACTTTGTTAATGTACATGGATTCCATCTCAGATCGCATAGTATCCAGCCATTTCACAGAGTCCCCACTTATGATGGCCTGCTCAAAACTAGTTAGGTCATCATCTTCCACGATGCAGTCCTCGCTCCCACTGTCTATGAGAAAACCGTAGTATCTCTCAGGTGGATGAGGAACCGTACTAGATCTGCGAAGTGGCTGAGCTTCGTCGGGGACAATTGAATCCTCTGGTTCTACTAAATTGTCAGTTATAGTTTGTGTAGCTGGAACTTCTTCCAGCTCTACCTCATGACCACTAATTTCTTTCACAAGAAATTCCTTTTCTAAAACGGTGGCATGTTGAGAAACAAACACTTTTTGTTCCTCAGTATGGTAGGAGATATATCCATATGAATCCTTTGGATATCCCACAAACTTGCACAAAACAGACCTTGCTTCGAGCTTGTCTGGATTTTGCTTTTTAATATAGGCCGGACAACCCCATAGCTTAACTCGTTTAAGAGATGGTCTTTTACCATTCCATATCTGATATGGAGTGGTAGGCACGGATTTGGTCGGAACCCTATTTAATAGGTATGCAGCTGTCTCAAGTGCATAACCTCAAAAGGAAATAGGTAACTCAGCATTACTCATCATAGAGTGCACCATATCTAATAGGGTGTGATTCCTCCGCTACGAAACTCCATTGTGCTGTGGTGTATACGGAGGAGTAAGCTAAGAGAGAATCCTATTCTTTTAAGTAGTCTCTGAATTCCGTGCTCAAGTATTCTCCTTCCCGATCAGATCGTAGGATTTTAATACTTTTACCCGTCTGGTTCTCAACTTCGTACTTATATTCCTTGAATTTCCCAAAAGCTTCAGATTTGTGTTTCAACAAGAACACATATCCGAATCTTGAGAGATCATCGGTGAATGTAATAAAGTACGAGAAACCATTCTTGGCATGTGTAGACATAGGACTGCATACATCACTATGTATCAGTCCCAAGAGTTCAGTAGCTCTTTATCTGTGTCCAGTAAACGGAGTTTTAGTCATCTTTCCTTTGAGACATGACTCGCAAGTTTCATAAGATGTAAATTCGAACTGATTCAAATATCCATTTTTATGCAACTTAGCTAGTCTTGTCACATTGATATGACCTTGTCTACAATGCCATAAGAATGCTTCGTTGATTTCTGAACTTTTCCTCTTGTGTCTGTTCTGTATGCTTAGAACTGTCGTTTGATTTAGAACGTATATACCATTATATAACGTACCAAACCCAATCAACACTTGATTTAGGAAAATGTTCATAACATTATCCTCCAATACAAAATTATATCCTTCTTTATGTAATAAAGAAACTGATATAATATTGCACATCATATTTTGTACGTAATAACAGTCGTTCAGAATCAATGTATTACCATTTGGTAATACTAGGTGATATTCGCCAACTGCTTTGGCTGCAACAATTGCACCATTTCCTACTTTTAGAGACATATCACCCTTTCCTAATTCTCTACCTCTCCTTAACCCATGTAACAAATTACATACGTGGGATCCTGATCAGGTATCCAATACCCAGGACGTAGAGCAAACTAAGAAACAGTTCTCGGTAACGAACACATCCGAAGAAGATGCATCAGCATGCTCTTTCTTCGTTTGGGTTGCGTGGGAATCCTGATATTCCCATATTCCTTGCTCAGACTTATGACAATCATAAGAAAAAGTAGAACCAACGTTCCACAGCTCAGTATAATAAGCGGGTTCGGTCAATACATCCATATTATTATCTTGATTAAGGCGTGTCATGGTTGCTACCTGGAGAGAGAGAGAGAGAGAGAGAGAGAGAAGGAAACGCTTTAGCATGCGCTCTTTGCAAGATTAGATTGGTTATTATCCTATCTAATCAGGATGGTTCCCACCATTTTTATCAAATCTTCTTTCAAACAATAAAAGGTAAGATTAGCCGGGATTAATTACACCCTACAAGTTCGCCAATTGGTCAGCCAGGCAGGTATTGGTACTCCGAGAGAGTCTCCCCATGCTTTCGCATGAAACTAATTAAATAACCTCGTTTCTACAGGGGCATAACCCTGCTAACACCTTTCTTAGACACCTACTAGATCAGCTAATTATAAAGTGGAAAACTCTCCTATGAGTAACACTTACTCGCAGTGGGTATCGGGATCCAAATATTTCATAGAAGGTATGCAATCTCATTGCAAATTTCAATACTTGAAATACCCAATATCTGTTTTTACCCCTATCGACTTATGACGTTGGCTATGGTCAACAAATTATAAGTGCTAGCCAAGTTTGACTCATCATTTCGTGATTGAATTAAACACACCCGTACGACCCTTGGCTAAGATCAACAAAGTCGTACGACTACCCTAATCCAATTGCATCACATGCGATAGATAAGCACTAATCAGCTACCGTACACTGCGCCTTGGCTATGGTCAACAAACGCAGCACGAATACTAAATAGCACTTATCTGAAATAACGGAGGGTTACGACTGGTTTTGAAGAAAACCTTTATTATATTGAACTTGATATCGTTGTCGAATCTAGTGATTTGAAAAGGAGTGTTTTTGTAGCATTTGCTAGTTTTGCTAAAGAGGTCACTCCCGGTGAAGGGATCTCGGCTCTTTCCTCATCGAATGAGGTGCTGGATATTCATTAAGGAATACCACTATGCAAAGCAAGAACTAGTGAAGCTATCAAAACAAAACCGAGTGGGTTGTAGCATTTGCTAGTTTGGCTAAAGAGGTCATTCCCGATGAAGGGATCTCGACACTTTCCTCATCGAATGAGGTGCTGAATATTCATCAAGGAATACCACCATGTAAAGTAAGAACTAGAGCTACCTTTTTAAAAACTTTGATTCTACAATATCTTTAGGTTTCTTTTCTTTCCAATAATCTCATTAATGAAGTCCCATCATTTATATTACCCTAAACATCACAGAAAAGAAATGAAAATAGAATGTACGCTTATGACATCCGCATTCGCCACAGGGCCCCGTCATGCACCGTTAGGTTACTTAACTAACGGCAGAGCGGGGGATGGACTAGCGCGGGTGCAAAACATAAGCAACGTTTATTTTATATATATATATATATATATATATATATATATAGCATTCGTCTCACGAAGTTATATGATCACATCACAGAATTTAAGTAGCAGAAGTCAATATATGAAATATTGGATATACTAGGAGGTCCGTGTTTTAAATTCAGCCAGTAATGAAAAACACGGATTCCACGGTCGTGATGAATAGACAAACCCACATCCCTAGATGTTAGTTATATGTATGCCCTAGAGGCCATTATTGTACATGATTGTATATTATAGTGGATGTTTGGACATATATAAAGAGGACTTTCTTGCTCGACATGATAGTATACTATCTGGTTACACTTTATCTTAACATGTATACTTGTATTGTTATACCGTTTCTCTGATACATGTTGATAAAGCCCTTAGGATGTGTACTTGACTACTAGGACTATGATGCAGATCATACTAGTGGGGCCAGGGTAGTCCATAAGTACACCCTTTAATGGTTTCTAGTCGAGGGAGTATCGAGACAGGGCATCGATATTCCAGAGTAGACTAGTGTGTACGTTTCTTGACCCAGTATGGGGCGATGGTTGATCCCATTTCCATTGGTGTTTGACATCAGAGATTGTACACAGGTGCTGAGTACACCGAACAGGACTCGCCGAGAACTCCTAGTTGATATTATACATATTGTCAGATAGCAGTTCTCTGGTAACACTGGTACAGGTTAGTCTGTAGACCCGAGATCGTCATAGAGTCTTGTGTGGTTCCCACTGTGCTTTGATTTCCTCCCTACCACGGCTCAAAGGAGTCGTGCAAACAGGTGGATTTTGGGTACAATCATGAGTCACATAGAGGCAATGAGCGATAGGAGGGGTTTTGTCTCTCCCGGTATTGGGAGTTGATGTTGCGCTATGCTCGATTGGCTATAACAGAAAGTCTCTGGCTATGGCTGATGAGATTTACTGGTAAGTGTTATCAGTAGTTTCTCGAATGGTTATAGGCCATACATCGGTATGACTTATCAAGTTATTAGGGTCTGACAATTCCAACCCTAGACTTGATATGCGATATATCAGACAAAGAGACCGGCCTGTATGGTAGTGTTACTTGTAGGATTCATGGGAGTTTGGACAAGCTTTCTTGTTGATCTTCAATTCACTCAATACCTGGGTAGCCGTTACGTCTAGCTAGTACCTCTGACGGCTTGTGGGTAATTGATATGATCATTAGCTACTGCTGGTGTATTGACGAGTCTTTAGAGTCCCACAAAGAGATTTCCTAGCTCAAGAGAAATGAAGTAGGGCACATACGTGATATGTGCGGGACCGAGATTAAATACGTGTATGTGATACCGTATTCTAATCTCGTGATATAGGTTATCTGTGATATAACCAGATTATTGAATCAAGTGTTGATTCAATGATTTGTTATATGCATATTTGATATACATATACATGATATTAGTCGGTTATATATGATATAACCGGATTATTAAATCAAATGTTGATTTAATAATTTGATATATATTTATATATTTGATATATTAATATATGTTAACTAATATTAGCTCACTAAAGAATTTATTCTCTTAATGTATATATGTTGATATATATATTTATGTGATATATATATATATATATATATATATATTTGTATATATATATATATATTACATATACTATTGTGTCATGCTAGATGATACATTGGACACGGGTGTATGAGATTCACACTAAACTAAAGATAATTTGAGTGATTTAATTATGAAGGGAAAAACCAAAATTAGGTGGAAATTAGCATGGCTTACGATACTTGTGGAAGCATGCAGAAGCCTTGACTAATTCCACTAATTTTGTTTTACTCTAGTTATTTTATAATCCAACTATTATATTTAGTCATAGTTAACTCTCTACGAATATCTATGAGATATTTTCTACACAAAGGTTCACTACTTGATCATCTTCTTCATCTCATTCTTTTGCTCTCTAGCTTTTCATGAGTTGAAAAAGAAAAAGAGAAACAAAATTCTAAAGTGAGCAAACTTCCTACTGCATCAATCCATACCAAACTAGCACTTTAGTATAGGTTGTTTCCTTCACTAATTCCTTAGTTAGTGAAGATGTAGATTGAGTTAGAGATTTCTCAAGGTGGATCATCTTCAGCCTCGAAGATCCATAAGCAAGCTTGTTCCTTTCGCCTAGTGGAGCCTAAGACGAGTTCGGGGGACCACTACTTGGAGCTAAGGGACTACTACTTGGAGCTTTAGAAGTGAAGGACCGGTCTATAAAGGTTGTATTCCTTGTTCACTTAGTGTAAAGCTTGTTTACTAGTTTAAAAACCCAAATTCTCTAGTTCGATTCTAGGATAGTATGCAATAGCACACTAGATTTTTTAAAATTGCATACTTGATACTTTTGAAAACATGTAGTGGTGCTAAGGAATACTTTCATGGTATCAGAGCCAAGCTAGAGCATTAGGAGTGGCCCAGACGACGTTAAAGTGTTCGATCGAACATCGAAACCCGTATTTCCTAAGTTTCTGGAAAATTTTTCAAAAGTTGGAATTTTTATGATTAAAAATATGCAGAATATTGTGCAGGGTTTTCTATGGATCCCCAAGAAAAACGAGAGCCCAACTCGACCAAACGGCCGTGCAACCGTGGCAAAACCATGGTTTTAGCCGCGGTTCCATGGCATTGTTGGCGAGTCAGGGACTCCCGTCTCTTGTGTTTCTCCATAGGGATATTTGACACTTTCTGGGCATTTTTAAATGAGACTCAAGTGTTGAGGTCTCTGAGATTTGTGGGTGTTTGATGAATCGATCGAAATGTTTAATATCATCTAGATATATTTGATATGTGATACAATATTTGGAATCCAAAATAATTAGTTTTGTGAAAACTAATTAGTGTTTTGTAAATCAAGCAATCTAGTCTCTTTTGATAGATTGCCTCGGAGTTTCGATTCGGATAAAAAATCCGTCGCAATCTCATATTGTACGCGGATAGTTGCCGGGTAACACTACTAGATGGCCATTCCCTATAGCCCTGACCAAATTACTGTAAGAGAAATCCGTTGCCAAAAACATCCGGTTGGGTGCTCGCGGCCACAATGTTCCGCTTAAGTGCACTTCGTCGACGGTATCGGGGGTGTGGCCATCTACTAATGTTTCCGATAAGCATTTGATCAGGTTGTCGAGAATCTTGTTGAATTACCCAACTGGTTATTGAAAAGTGTTTTCAATTCGAGACTAAAGTGCAAGATTTATTTGGTTAGGCATGAAATCCGAAGTATGAGATATTCCGGGTTTATGATGTCTAAGGTGTTGTGGATTCTAATTATTGTAATTTTCATTTCTTTTCTGCGACCGTAAGTGTAATATGTGGTGTATCGCCGGTTTCGTTGATATATGTCAACGACAATTGGGATACGCATATTTACTTGCGTTGATGACATGTGATGTTATGTGTTGCTGTAATATGTTATATTAGATCGTCGTAATTGAATAGCCGAGGGATTTTGCGTGAGATGTGAGTTTTTCATTTTCATTCATATAAAAATTTTGTATGTAATATTCTTTTATTGGGAAACTCCCGGGTTGAGGATGATATCACCATTGATGTATATTATTTACTTTTCCGCATTAGGATTGACCCAAGGAGGGGAGCACAAGTAACCGGGTTTTAGAGTCCAGTGGGAGACCATCTCGAAGAGTCGAGACCGGGTCTCCTAACTCTAGAATTGATAGGGTTGCTTCGTAGGGGTCTAGGGATGTGGGTTTGGCTATTCATTACGACCGTGGAATCCGTGTTTTTTATTGGCTTGATTTAAAACACGGACCTCCTAGTATATCCTACATTTCATATGTTGACTTCTGTTGCAATGTTCTATGATTTGATCATATAACTACGTGAGACGAATGCTTTATATTATATATATGATATATAATGAATGTTGCTTATGTTTTTCATCCGTGCTAATCATGCCCCCGCTCTGCTTTTAGTTAAGTAACCTAACGGTACATGACGGGACCCCGTGGCGAATGCGGATGGTATAAGCGTACATTCTATTTTCGTTTCTTCTGTGATGTTTAGGAAACATAAATGATGGGACTTCATTAATGAGATTAATGAAAAAGAAAGAAAACTAAAGATGTTGTAGAATCTAAATTTTCAAAAAGGTAGCTCTAGTTCGTGCTTTGCATAGTGGTATTCCTTGATGAATATCCAGCACTTCATTCGATGAGGAAAAAGCCGAGATCCTTTCACCGGGAATGTCCTCTTTAGCAAAAGCTAGCAAATGCTACAACCCACTCGGCTTGTTTTGAAAACTATTCAATTTTAAAAGCGGAGCTTAAACCACTCCTTTTCAAATCACTCGGTTCTTCAACGATATCAAGTTCATTATGCAAAAGGTTTTCTTAAAAACCTGTCATAGCCTTCCGTCATTTCAGATAAGGACTATTTAGTATTTATGCTGCATTTGTTGACCTTGTCAAGGCGTAGTGTGCAGTAGCTGATTAGTGCTTATCTGTAACCATATGATGCGATTGGATTAGGGTAGTCGTACGGCCTTATTGACCTTGTCAAGGGTCGTACGGGTGGGTTTAATTCAATCAGGAAATGAACGAGTTGAACTTGACTTACGGTTTATGGTTTATTGACCTTGTCAAGGTCATAAATCTCTTGAACAGATATTGGGAATTTCAAATGTTGAAATTTGCAATGAGATTGCATACCTTCTATGAGATAGTTGGATCCCGATACCCACTGCCAGTAAGAGTTACTCTTGGGAGAGTTTTGCACTTTACATTTAGCTAATCCAATAGGTGTCTAAGAAAGGTTTTAACGGGGTTACGTCCCTACGGAAACGAGGTTATTTAATTAGTTCCATGCAAAAGCATGGAGAGACTCCCTCGGAGTACCAATACCTGACTGGCTGAACGATTGGCGAACTTATAGGGTGTAATTAATCCCGGCTAGTCTTACCTTTTATGGTTTGAAGGAATATTTGATAAAAACAGTGGGAGCCATCCTGATTAGATAAGATAATAACCAATCTAATCTTACAAGAGCATACGCTAAAGTATTTTTCTCTCTCTCTCCAAGTAGCGACCATGACACGCCTTAATCAAGATAATAATATTGATGTATTGACCGAACCCACTTGTTATACTGAGCCGGGGAACGTTGGTTCTGCTCTACCTTATAACTGTTATAAGTCTGAGAAGGAAATAGGGGAATACCCGGATTCCCATGCGACCCGATTGAGTAATGAGCATGATGATCCATCTTCTTCGGGTGTGTTCATTACCGAGAATTGTTTCTCAGTTTGTTCTACGTCCTGGGTATTAGATACCGGATCAGAATCCCACATTTGTAATATGTTACATGGGCTAAAGAAATGTAGAGAAATGGGAATAGGTGATCATTCTCTCTGAGTAGGGAATGGTGCAATGGTTGCAGCCAAAGCAGTTGGCGAATATCACCTAGTATTACCTGAAGGTAATATATTGATTCTGAACGACTGTTATTACATACTAAAAATATTGTGCAATTTAATATCAATTTCATTATTAGATAAAGAAGGATATAATATTGTAGTAGAGAAAAATGTTATGAACATTTTCCTAAGTATTTGGTAATGAGGTCTCGCAGGTGCTGTAGTTGCTCTTCGTGAAGAGCTTCGCCTTCCGGTTCAGGTCCGGCTTAAGAGCTAAAGTTGTTGACCAATTCCTCATTGTGACATTAAGTGATTTGACTCGCAAGAAAAGAGTGCGTATCGTATAGATATCCCTTCTGCACAACAAACGAAACTAAGAGTGCCATTACAACACAAGAACCAGACCAAACTTCCCTGTCCGGTGAGCTCGGACAAGAGAGTGGTTGCCTAAAGGCGACTACGAATGAGAGGGCAGTGACCGAGTATGCGATCCTATCTGTGCAGATTTTCCAGCATCACCAATAAGAAGTAAAATACAAATCAGGTGGCGTGGCCTTCTCACTATTAATTCAAAAAAGGGGTGTGTATTCATGTCAGGATTTCACGCTGAGGAGGCCTTCGCTCTGTTGGGACGAGTTGGTCGAGATGTGGTGCCTTTCTTCGCTTCACTCGAGATAAAAGAATGTCACTTGCTAAAGGCTTAAAGGCTACGCCTACCTTCTATAGGCTTAACGCATGCACGGTATGAGTTCTCTGTGACTTTGACTAGTCCACCCGTCTTCCTTTTCGGACAGGTATTCCCGCCAAGGAGACCCGCCCCGACCTTGACTAGCTAATCAAGTGTTGATTGGGTTTGGTATGTTATGTAACGGTTTATACGTTTTGCATCAAACTACAGTTCTACATATACAGAACACACACAAGAGGAAAAGTTCAGAAATTAACGAATTCTTCTTGTGCCATTGTAGATTAGGTCATATCAATGCGACATGACTAGCTAAGTTACATAAGGATGGATATTTGAATCCGTTCGAATTTACATCTTATGAAACTTGCCAGTCATGTCTCAAAGGCAAAATGACCAAAACTCCGTTTACTGGACATAGAGAAAGAGCTACTGAACTCTTGGGACTGATACATAGTGATGTATGCGGTCCCATGTCTACACATGCCAGAAATGGTTCCGCATACTTTATTATATTCACCGATGATCTCTCAAGATACGGACATGTGTTCCTATTGAAACATAAGTCTGAAGCTTTTGAGAAATTCAAGGAATATAAGTGCGAAGTAGAGAACCAAACAGGTAAAAGTATTAAAATCCTTCGATCTGATTGGGGAGGAGAATACTTGAGCACGGAATTCCGTGACTATTTAAAAGAGAATGGGATTCTCTCTCAGCTTACTCCTCCGTATACACCACAACACAACGGTGTATCGGAGCGGAGAAACAACACCCTATTGGATATGGTGCGCTCTATGATGAGTACTGCTGAGTTACCTATTTACTTTTGGGGTTATACGCTTGAGACAGCCGTATACCTATTGAATCAAGTTCCATCAAAATCGGTGCCTAAAACACCATATGAGATATGGAGTGGAAAAAGACCATATCTTTAACGAGTTAAGATATGGGGTTGTCCGGCTTATGTCAAAAAGCAAAATCTGGACAAACTCGAGACAAAATCAGTTCTTTGCAAATTTGTGGGATATCTAAAGAATTCATATGGATATCTATTCTACCACAATGAGGAACAAAAGGTGTTTGTCGCTCAACATGCTACCTTTTTAGAAAAGGAATTTCTTGTAAAAGAAATTAGTGGTAAAGAGGTAGAGTTGGAAGAAGTTCCAGCTACATAAACTACAGCTGGTGATTTGGTGGAGCTGGAGGATTCAATAGTCCCCGAAGAACCTCAGCCACTCCGTAGATCTAGTAGGGTTCCTCATCTGCCTGTGAGATACTACAGTTTTCTCATTGACGGTAGGAGTGAGGATTGCATCATGGAAGATGATGACCCAACTAGTTTCGAGTAGGCTATCACAAATGGAGACTTTATGAAATGGCTGGATGCAATGCGATCTGAGATGGAATCCATGTACACCAACAAAGTATGGACTTTGGAAGTTGCTCCTGAAGGGGTAAAACCCAACGGGAGCAAGTGGATTTTTAAGAAGAAACTTGGTGTAGATGGAAAGTTGAGACTTTCAAAGCTAGACTTATAGCAAAAGGTTTTCGTCAATGACCTGGTGTCGATTATGATGAAAACTTTTCTCCATTGGCTATGCTTAAGTCCATCTGGATCCTACTTGCCATCGCCACATACCATGATTACAAAATCCGGTAGATGGACGTCAAGACCGCTTTTCTAAATGGTGATTTAGAAGAGAGCGTGTACATGATACAGCCAGAGGGCTTCGTAGATAGTGGGAGCAGCGGAAAGGTATGCAAGCTGCTTAAATCAATCTACGGATTGAAGCAGGTATTGTGGAGTTGGAACATCTGTTTTGATGTGGCAGTCAAAAAGTTTGACTTCATCAAAAACGTAGATGAACCTTGTATATACAAGAAGGTTGTAGAGAGTAAGGTTGTCTTCCTCGTATTGTATGTGGATGACATACTCTTGATAGTAAATGATGTTCCTATGCTACACTTGGTCAAGTTCTACTTATCACAACGGTTCTCCATGAAAGATCTTGGTGATACCTCCTACATCCTGGGGATTAAGATATATAGTGATAGATCTAAGCGGATGTTGGGATTGTCTTAATCCAGGTACATTGACACCATACTAAAGAGGTTTAGTATGGAAGATTCTAAGCGTAGTAATTTACCCGCTTGTTCTGGAATCACCCTCTCCAAAGAGATGTCTCCTAAAACTGATTTGGAAAGAGCTCGCATGCAAGAGACACCCTATGCTTCTGCAGTAGGGTCAATCATGTACGCGATGTTATGTAGAAGACCGGATGTAGCTTACACACTTAGTGTGGTAAGTAGGTATTAATCAGATCCCGGGGAGAAGCACTGGACAGCCATGAAGAACATTCTTAAGTACTTGAGAAGGACTAAAGAAATGTTCTTGGTGTATGGTAACGATGAACTCCAGGTGGAGTCCTTTACCGATTTGAGCTTTCAGAGTGATAAGGACGACAGTAAGTCAGTCTCGGGTTTTGTCTTTACCTTCAATGGAGGGGCGGTATGTTGGAAGAGTTCCAAGCAAGATACCATGGCAGACTCGACGATGGAGGCTGAATACATCGCTGCCAACGATGCCTCCAAAGAGACTGTCTGGATGAAGAAGTTCAAAACTGAACATGGTGTGGTTCCATCCATTAATCATCCAATACTTTTGTATTATGATAACAATGGAGCTGTGGTTTTGGCTAAGGAACCCCGGTCCCATCAGCGATCCAGACATATTCTAAGGCGGTATCACCTGATCCGGTAGATAGTAGATCGCCGGTAGATCGAGGTCAGGAGAGTTGACACAAAAAATAACATGACAGTTCCACTCATCAAGGCCATTCCTCAGAAACAATTTGAGAGACTTTTTGGGATGTTGTAGGAATGCCTAGCATGACAACAAGGCTTCGGGAGGCATCGTCCATGCCATTTTCAAAAATTTGCCATGCTAAACAACCCTAACTCTAGAATCTTAACTAGAGAATTAGACAATACAACATGTAAACAACTTTACATCTAAGTGAACATGGAATGCAACCTTTGTAGACCGGTCCTTCATTTCAATAGCTCCGTGTAGTAGTCCCTTCGCTCTAGGTAGTGATCTTCCGGACTCAAGAATGGCTCTACAAGATGAAAGGAACAAGCTTGCACGAAGTCTTCGAGGCCGAAGATGACCTACGTCGAGGAGACACAAACCCAAGCAAGCTCTTCACTAATTAGGGATTAGTGAAGCTAACACCCTAAACTAAATGGCTAATCTAGTAGAGGACGATGAAGTAGGATTTTTTCTCACTTTAGAATTAATTGTTTCACCAATTTTCTTCACCTCTCCAAAACCAAGAGAGCTCTCTTAATGAAGAAGAAGATGAAGAGAATAATGTTGTGAATAATGAATCATGAGAGAGAGGTAACCATGGGTGAGAAATATCTCTTATAACTCTTGTAGAGACATAACCATGGCTAATTACAATAATTGGGTTAATAAATATCTTAAGTAATACAAAATTAGTGGACTAAGTTAATGGTTCCATAAGCTTCCACAAGCTTCAATCATGAGCAAATTTCCAATTAATTTTTAATTTACTTTAAATAAATAAACCCTACATTATAATGATCATGGTGTGAGTCTCATACACCCATGTTGCATGTATCATCAAGCATGACACAAAAAGAAACACAATTAATATATATCACACATATATTAAATGCATAAGTGAGAAACAGAGATGCTTAAGTGAAAAAATATTAGTTAATGTAAATTAATATATCAAATATACAATTATACATTAAATTATTAAATCAACACTTTATTTAATAATCCGGCTATATCACATATAACCGACTAATATCAAATGTATCATTTTATCGAATCAACACTTGATTCGATAACCCGGCTATATCACATATAACCGGCCGATATCATATATCGCAAGAATAGAATACGGTATCACATACCCGTATTAATCTCGGTCCCGCACATATCATATATGTGCTCCTACTTCATTTTGCATGAGCCATGAAACCTTTGTGTAGGACTCTAAAGACTCGTCAATACGCCGGCAGTAGGTGATGATCATATCGGTCACCTACAAACCGTCAGCGGTACTAGCTGGACGTAACGGCTACCCGAGTATTGAGCGATTAGAAGATCAATAAGCAAGCCTGCTCATACTACTGTAAAGCCTGTCAGTAACACTACCGTACAGTCCGGTCTGTTCGTCTGATATATCACATATCTAGTCTAGGGGTGGTAAACGTCAGACCCCAGTAACTGATAAGTTATGCCGATCTGAGGCTCATAACGGGTCGAGAAACTACTGATAACACTTACCAGTAGATCTCCGTATTAGCCCTGGCCAGGGACTTCCTGTTATGGCTAATCGAGCACAGCGCAACATCAACCCCCAATTCCGGGAGAGACGAATCCCCTCCTATCGCTCATTGCCTTCATGTGACTCGGGACTGTACCCAAAAACCAACGTTTTGCACGTTCTCTTGAACGTGGTAAGGTGAAAATCAAAGCATAGTGGGAATCACACAAGACTCTATGACGATCTTGGGTCTACAGACTAATCTGTACCAGTGTCACTAGAGAACTGCTATTTGACGATAGGTATAATACCAACTAGGAGTTCTCGGCAAGTCCGTTCAGTGTACCCAGTCTCCACTGAGCACCCATATACCATCTTGATGTCAAACACTAATGGATATGGGATCATCCACCGCCCATCATATGGGTCAAGAAGCGTATACGCTAGTCTACTCTGGAATATCGATGCCCTGTCTCGATACACCCTCGACTAAGAACAATTAAAGGATGTACTTGTGGACTATCCTGGCCCCACTAGTATGATCTGCATCATAGTCCTGGTAGTCAAGTACACATCATAAGGGCTTTATCAACATGTGAGAGCAAGACAGTATCACAATACAAGGCTACATGTTAAGACAAAGGGCAACTAGATAGCATACTATCATGTCGAGCAAGAAAGTCCTATCTATATATGTCCAAGCATCCACTATAATATACATCATATGTACAATAATGGCCTCTAGGGCATACATATAACTAACAATCTTCTACTTGCACTAAGGCCAGTTGTTGTAGTATCTCATACCCAAAATCCCGAAGAGTCTCTTAAATTGTATGTAGGGTATAACCTTTGTGAGTGGATCCGCCGTGTTTTTCTTCGTGTCAACTCTCCTGACCTCGATCTGCTGGCGATTAACTATCTCCCAGATTAGGTGATACCGCCTCAGAATATGCCTGGATCGCTGATGGGACCTGGGTTCCTTGGACAAAGCCACAGCTCCATTGTTATCATAATACAAAGGTATTGGATACTTGATGGACCGATCCACACCAAGTTCGTTTATGAACTTCTTCATCCCGACAGCCTCTTTAGCAGCATCGTTGGCAGCGATGTATTCAGCCTCCATCATCGAGTCTGCCACGGTTTCCTACTTGGAACTCTTCCAACAAACATCCCTTCTATTGAGGGTAAAGACAAATCCCGAGACCGATTTAGAGTCTTCCTTATCACTCTGGAAGGTCGATTCGGTAAAGGACTCCACTTGGAGTTCACCGTTACCATACACCAAGAACATCTACGTAGTCCTTCTCAACTACTTGAGAATGTTCTTCACAGCTGTCCAGTGATTCTCTCCTGGATCTGCTTGATACCTATTCACTACACTTAGTGAGTATGCTATATCGGGTCTGGTACATAACATCGCGTGCATGATAGAGCCTACTGCCGAAGCATAGGGTATCACTTGCATGCAAGCTCTTTCCAAATCAGTCTTGGGAGACATCTCTTTGGAGAGAGTGAGTCCTTAGATCATGGGTAAATTCCCACGCTTGGAATCTTCCATATTAAACCTCTTTAGTATGGTGTCAATGTACCTGTATTGGGATAATCCCAACATCCGTTTAGATCCATCTCTATAGATCTTAATCCTTAAGATGTAGGAGGAATCATATAGATCTTTCATTGAGAATCTTTGTGACAAGAAGAGCTTGACCGAGTGCAGCATATGAACATCATTTCCTATCAAGAGTATGCCATCCACGTACAATACGAGGAAGACAACCTTACTCTTTGCCACCTTCTTGTATATAAATGGTTCATCTACGTTTTTGATGAAGTCAAACTCTTTGAATACCACATCAAAATAGATGTTCCAACTCCGTGATACCTGCTTTAACCCATAGATGAATTTAAGTAGCTTGCACACCTTTCCGCTGCTCCCACTGTCCATGAAGTCCTCTGGCCGAGTCATGTACACGCTCTCTTCTAAATCACCATTTAGAAAGGCGGTCTTAACATCCATTTGCCAGATTTCATAGTCATGATATGCAACGATGGCAATTAGAATCCGGATGGCCTTAAGCATAGCCACTGGAGAAAAGATTTCATCATAATCCACACCTGGTCGTTGACGAAAACCTTTTGCAATAAGTCTAGCTTTGAAAGTCTCAACTTTTCCAACTACACCAAGTTTCTTCTTAAAGATCCATTTGCTCCCAATGGGTTTTACCCCTTCGGGAGCAACTTCCAAAGTCCATACTTTGTTGGTGTACATGGATTCTATCTCAGATCGCATTGCATCCAGCCATTTCACAGACTCCCCACTTGTGATGGCCTACTCGAAGCTAGTTGGGTCATCATCTTCCATGATGCAATTCTCGCTCCCACCATCAATGAGAAAACCGTAGTATCTCTCAGGTGGATGAGGAACCCTATTAGATCTGCGGAGAGGCTGAGGTTCGTCGGGTACTATCGAATCCTCTGGTTCTACCAAATCTTCTGTTGTAGTTTGCGCTGTTGGAACTTCTTCCAGCGCTATCTCTTTGCCACAAATTTCCTTTACAAGAAATTCCTTTTCTAAAAAGGTAGCATGTTGAGCAACAAACATCTTTTGTTCCTTACTGAGGTAGAAATGATATCCATACAAATTGTTTGGATATCCCATAAACTTACAAAGAACAGATCGTGCCTCGAGTTTGTCCGGATTTTGCTTTTTGACATAGGTCGGACAACCCCATATCTTAACTCGCTTAAGAGATGGTCTCTTCCCATTCCATATCTCATATGGAGTGGTAGGCACTGATTTGGTTGAAACTCTATTCAATAGGTATGCTGCTGTCTCAAGCGCATAACCCCAAAAGGAAATAGATAACTCAGCAGTGCTCATCATAGAGCGCACCATATCCAATAGGATGCGATTCCTCCGCTCCGATATACCATTGTGCTGTGGTGTATACAGAGGAGAAAGCTGAGAGAGAATCCCATTCTGTTTTAGATAGTCACGGAATTCCGTGCTCAAGTATTCTCCTTCCCGATCAGATCGAAGGATTTTAATACTTTTACTCATCTGGTTCACGACTTCATGCTTATATTCTTTGAATTTGTCAAAAGCTTCAGACTTGTGTTTCATCAGTAACACATGTCCGTATCTTGAGAGATCGTCAGTGAATGTAATGAAGTATGAGGAACCGTCCCTGACATGTGTAGACATAGGACCTAATACATCACTATGTATCAGTCCCAAGGGTTCCGTAACTCTCTCTCCGTGTCAATCAAATGGAGTTTTGGTCATCTTTCCTTTGAGACATGACTGGCAAGTTTCATAAGATGATAATTCGAACGGATTCAAATATCCATCCTTATGTAGCTTAGCTAGTCGTGTCGCATTGATATGACCTAGTCTATAATACCACAAGAAGGATTCGTTCATTTCTGAACTCTTCTTCTTTTGTGTGTTTTGTACGTTAAGACTGTGGTTTGATTTAGAACGTATATGCCATTATTTAAAAAGCCTGATCCAATCAACTTTTGATTCAGAAAAATGTTCATAACATTATCCTGTACTACAAAATTATATCTTTCTTTACTTAATAAAGAAACTGATATAAGATTGCATATCAGGTTCGGTATGTAATAGCATTCATTCAGAATCAATGTATTACCATTTGGTAATACAAGGTGACATTCGTCAACTGCTTTGGCTGCAACATTTGCACCATTCCCTACTCTTACAGAATGATCACTCATTCCCAGTTCTCTACCTTTTCTTAGCACATCCAACATATTACATATATGGGATCCCGATCCGGTATCTAATACTCAGGACGTAGAGTGTACTGAGAAACAGTTCTCGGTAACTAACACACCCGAAGAAGATGCATCAACATGCTTATTCTTCGTTTGGGTGGCGTGGGAATCCGGATATTCCCCTATTTCCTGTTCAGTCTTATAACAATTATAAGAAAAAATGGATCCTGCGTTCCCCTGCTCAGTATAAGAAGCGGGTTCAGTCAATACATCCATATTACTATCTTGATTAAGGCCTGACATGGTCGCTACCTGGAAAGAGAGAGAAGAAAACACTTAGCATATGCTCTTGCAAGATTAGATTGGTTATTATCTTATCTAATAAGGATGGCTCCCACTATTTTTTATCAAATCTTCCTTCAAACCCTAAACGGTAAGACTAGCCGGGATTAATTACACCATACAAGTTCGCTAATCTTTCAGCCAGGCCAGTGTCGGTACTTTGAGGGAGGTTCTCCGTGCTTTCGCACGGACCTAATTAAAATAAACCTCATTTTCCTAGGGGCGTAACCCCGTTAACACCTTTCTAGACACCTACTTGATTGGCTAATTGTGATGTGTAAAACTCTCCCAGGAGTAACTCTTACGCGCAGCGGGTATCGGGATCCAACTATCTCATAGAAGGTATGCAATCTCATTGCAAATTTCAACACTTGAAATTCCCGATAATATTTTTCCCCAAGCGTCCCATGACCTTAACAGAGGTCAACAAACCATAGTGCGCTAGTCAAGCTCAACCGGCCATTTCATGATTGAATTAAACTCACCCGCACGACCCTTGACAGATGTCAAAAAGGTCGTACGACTACCTTAATACAATCACATCACATGCTTTACAGATAAGCACTAATCAGCTACCGCACACTACGTCTTGACAGAGGTCAACAAACGCAGCACGAATACTAAATAGTACTTATCTGAAATGACGGAGGCCTACGACAGGTTTTTAGGAAAACCTTTTGTGTAATGAACTTGATATCATTGTAGAAATAAGTGATTTTGAAAAGTAGTGTTTTTTAGGCCTTTGCTAGTTTCGCTAAAGAGGTCACTCCCGGTGAAGGGATCTCAGCTCTTTCCTCATCGAATAAGGTGCTGGATATTCTACAAGGAATACCGCTATGAAAAGAAAGAACTAAAAAAGCAATCAAAAAACAAAACCGAGTGGGTTGTAGAATCTTCTAGCTTTTGCTAAAGAGGTCACTCCCGGTGAAAGGATCTCGGCTCTTTCTTTATCGAATGAGGTGCTGGATATTCTACAAGGAATACCGCTATGCAAAGCAAGAACTAGAGCTACCCTTTTTGAAAATTTGATTCTACAACATCTTTTTAGGTTTCTTTCTTCATTAATCTCATTAATGAAGTCCCATCATTTGTGCTTCCTAAGCAACACAGAAGAAACGAAAATACAACGTACGCTTATGCCATTCGCATTCGCCACAGTGTCCCGTTATGCACTGTTAGGTTACTTAACTAACGACATAGCGGGGCGGGACTAGCGCGGGTGAAAAACACAAGCAACGTTTATTATATATCATATATATAATAATAAAGCATTCGTCTCAAGCATATAAAGTGATCACATCACAGAATATGAGCAGCAGAAGTCAACATATGAAATATTGGATATACTAGGAGGTCGTGTTTTATATTAAGCCTGTAAAAAACACAGATTCCACGGTCGCGATGAATAGCCAAACCCACATCCCTAGACCCCTACGAGAGCGGAAAGCAACCCTACCAATTCTAGAGTTAGGAGAGCCGGACTTGACTCCTCGAGATGGTCTTCCACTGGACTCTAGAACCCGGTTATTTGTGCTTCCCACCTTGGGTCTATCCTAATGCGGAAAAGTAAATAATATACATCAATGGCGACATCATCCTCAACCCAGAAGTACCCTAATAAAAGAATATTACATACAAGTTTTTACATGAATGAAAATGAAAAACTCATCTCACATAAAAACCCCCAGCTATTCAAAACACGACGATCCAATATAACATATCCCAGCAATACATAACATCACATGTCATCAACATAAGTAAATATGCGTATCCCAATTGTCGTTGTCATATAGTAACGAAATCGGCGATACACCACATATTACACTTATGGTCGCATAAAAGAAAATGTCAAACTACAACATTTGGAATCGACACAGCTCTTAGACATCATAAACCCGGAATATCACATACTTCGGATTTCATGCCTAACATTGTAAACCTTACATTTGGGTCCCACTCAGGAAAAACACCTTTTCAAAAGAAATCGGGTAATTCAAAAAGATTCCCGATTCCTACCGAGACCGAATTGTTAAATTTACAAGCAACTAATCAATTTTCACAAAAGTAATTAGTGTAGATTCCAAATATTGTATCACATTCCATAAATAGCTAGACGATATTAAACATTCCGATCGAATCAACAAACACCCAAAATTTCCCAAAGAGCTCAACACTTGAGCATAGCTTAAAAATACTCAGTACATGCCACAGTACCTATGGACCAACCGTAGAAGGGCCAACCCTTGCGTCACCTATGGCGCCGTGGAACTTCTGCAAACCCTAGGGTTTGGTGACGGTTCCGACGGTCATAGAATCGAGTTAGGGTTTCATTCTTCTAGAAGATCCATAGAATTACTTGCATGATATTTGAATGTTCTTTAACTTGGAAAAATCCAACTTTTGGAAAATTTCCAGCGAGGGAGAAAATTGGGTATTTGATATTCGTTCGAACTTTTAACGTTGTCTAAAATACCCGAAACGATGTTAGAATTATGACTATGAAACACTCCGAATTGCCTTTATAGAAAGTTAACAACACATGCAATTTCAGTAAAAACAAGCAAGACCTGAAACACCAAAACCCAGAGCCTGGAACACCACACCAAAACGAACCTAAAAACTCAACATTGGACCGTCCAGGCCGGAAAAATAGTGCATGTCGCCGGTCAAATTCCGGCGATAGGGGTTCGTTTTCCTGTGGTGTTCATATAACATCTCATGTAATATTCTGCAGTTGCTTAAAAAAATTTTAGACGACTTAAAAATTTCGACAGAAACTAGGTTTTTGTTTCGAGTGTTTCGGAGTTGTTTTGGTTTCGTAATTTTACAAATATCGTCTAATTCTCTAGCTTGGCTCTGATACCACTGTAGGAATGCCTAGCACGACAGCAAGGTTTCGGAAGGCATCGTCCATGCCATTTTCAAAAATTTGCCATGCTAAACAACCCTAACCATAGAATCTTAACTAGAGAATTAAACAATACAACATGTAAACAACTTTACATCTAAATGAACATGGAATAAAACCTTTGAAGACCGGTCCTTCACTTCAATAGCTCCGTGTAGTAGTCCTTTCGCTCCAAGTAGTGATCTTCCGGACTCTAGAATGGCTCCACAGATGAAAGGAACAAGCTTTCACGAAGTCTTCGAGGCCGAAGATGATCTACGTCAAGGAGACACCAACCCAAGTTACCTCTTCATTAATTAGGGATTAGTGAAGCTAACACCCTAAACTAAATAGCTAATCTAGTATAGGATGATGAAGAAGGATTTTCGCTCATTTTAGAATTAATTTTCTCACTAATTTTCTTCACCTCTCCAAAAACCTAGAGAGCTCTCTTAATGAAGAAGAAGATAAAGAGAATAATGTTGTGAATAATGAATCATGAGAGAGAGGCAACCATGGGTGAGAAATATCTCATATAACTCTTGTAGAGACATAACCATGGCTAATTACAATGGTTGGGTAAATAAATATCTTAAGTAAAACAAAATTATGGACTAAGTCAATGGTTCCACAAGCTTCCACAAGCTTTAACCATGGGCAAATTTCCAACTAATTTTTGATTTACTTTAAATAAATAAACCCTACATTATAATGAGCATGGTGTGAGTCTCATACACTAATGTTGCATGTATCATCAAGCAAGACATAAAAAGAAACACGATTAATATATATCACATATATATTAAATGCATAAGTGAGAAATAGAAATGCTTAAATGAACAAATATTAGTTAATGTAAATTAATATATCAAATATACAATTATACATTAAATTATTAAATCAACACTTGATTTAATAATCCGTCTATATTACATATAACCGACTAATATCAAATGTATCATTTTATCGAATCAACACTTCATTCGATAACCCGGCTTTATCACATATAACTGGCCGATATCACATATTGCGAGTATAGAATACGATATAACATAATCATATTAATCTCGGTCCCACACATATCACATATGTGCTCCTACTTCGTTTCGCCTGAGCTATGAAACCTCTGTGTAGGACTCTAAAGACTCGTCAATACGTCGGCAGGTGATGATCATATCAGTCACCTACAAGACGTCAGCGGTACTAGCAGGACGTAATGGCTAACCGGGTATTGAGCGATCAGAAGATCAACAAGCAAGCCTGCTCATACTCCTATAAAGCCTGTCAGTAACACTACCGTACAGTCCGGTCTCTTCGTCTGATATATTGCATATCTAGTTTAGGGGTGGTAAACGTCAGACCCCGGTAACCGATAAGTCATGCCGATCTGAGGTTCATAACGGGTCGAGAAACTGCTGATAACACTTACCAGTAGATCTCCGTATCAGCCCTGGCCAGGGACTTCCTGTTATGGCCAATTGAGCACAGCGCAACATCAACCCCAATACCGGGAGAGACGAATCCCCTCCTATCGCTCATTGCCTCCATGTGACTCGGGATTGTACCCAAAAACCATCGTTTTGCACGTTCTCTTAAACATGGTAATGTGGAAATCAAAGCACAGTGGGAATCACACAAGACTCTATGATGATCTCGGGTCTACAGACTAACCCGTACCAGTGTCACCAGAGAACTGCTATTTGACGATAGGTATAATACCAACTAGGAGTTCTCAGCGAGTCCGTTCAGTGTACCCAGTCTCCACTGAGCACCCATATACCATCTTTGATTTCAAACACCAATGGATGTGGGATCATCCATCGCCCATCATATGGGTCAAGATGCGTATACGCTGGTCTACTCTGGAATATCGATGCCCTGTCTCGATACACCCTCGACTAGGAACAATTAAACGATGTACTTGTGAACTACCCTAGCCCCACTAGTATGATCTGCATCATAGTCCTAGTAGTCAAGTACACATCCTAAGGATTTTATCAACATGTGAGAACTAGACAGTATCATAATACAAGTCTACATGTTAAGACAAATGGCAACCTGATAGCATACTATCATGTCGAGAAAGAAAGTCCTCTCTATATATGTCCAAGTATCCACTATAATATACATCATATGTACAATAATGACCTTTAGAGCATACATATAACTAACAGATGCTGGGTATGCGATACTATAACAACTGGCCTTAGTGCAAGTGGGAGATTGTTAGTTATATGTATGCCCTAGAGGCCATTATTGTACATGATTGTATATTATTGTGGATGCTTGGATATATATAGAGAGGACTTTCTTGCTCGACATAATAGTATGCTATCTGGTTACACTTTATCTTAACATGTATACTTGTATTGTTATACTCTCTCTCTGATACCTGTTGATAAAGCCCTTAGGATGTGTACTTGACTACACGGACTATGATGCAGACCATAAGTACATCCTTTAATGGTTCCTTGTCGAGAGAGTATCGAGACATGGCATCGATATTCCAGAGTAGACTAGTGTGTACATTTCTTGACCCTGTATGGGGCGATGGTTGATCCCATAGCCATTGGTGTTTGATATCAGAGATTGTACACAGGTGCTCATTGGAGAATGGGTACACCGAACAGGACTCGTCGAGAACTCCTAGTTGGTATTATATATATCGTCAGATAGTAGTTCTCTGGTGACACTGGTACATGTTAGTCTGTAGACCCGAGATCATCATAGAATCTTGTGTGGTTCTCACTGTGCTTTGATTTTCTTTCTACCGCGGCTCAAAGGAGTCATGCAAACAGGTGGATTTTGGGTACTGTCCTGAGTCACATGGAGGCAATGAGCGATAGAAGGGGTTTCGTCTCTCCCGGTATTGGGAGTTGATATTGCGCTATGCTCGATTGGCTATAACAGAAAGTCCCTGACCAGGGCTGATGAGATTTACTGGTAAGTATTATCAGTAGTTTCTCGAATGGTTATAGGCCATATATCGGCATCTCCACCTAATCTCAGTGTGATCACAACAGTAAATAATCACACATAGGCACTAGGGTTTCTGTTTCTAGGGCTATTTAAAGGACCAAGAGTTTCATATGAAAAATTATCACCTTTTACATCACCAAAATCACTGACAAGATCAAAAGATCCATGACTGGTCCATGAATCGACGTGATCAATCAACTGAACATCTACTTCCTACGAGATAAAGATCGAGAGCAACATGAGAGTTCTTTGTATTCTAATTTCAAAGGATTTGTACATGTTAAAGTTGATTAATAAAGATAGATCTTTAGTTTAGTTCTTTGCATTTTACTTTCTGCATTTAATTTCTGTATTACCTTCTGCATTTACATTATGATCTCTTTCTCTATCCTTTCTTCTTCTCCTCAAAACATGCGTGAGTAATTCTACGCTTGCTAGGGTTCGTAGGATTATGGTAGATCAATAGATGATAAAATCTCTTAATTTTTTTTTAATCTTTTAAAGTTTATAAACTTTAGCAAAACAATTGTTAACATCCTTATAAGGCGCGCTACTAATTTATTGATAGTCTAGACCGCGATTTGAGATTAGATTAACAATTGTTTTGCTAAAAGCTAGACATGAATAGAGGTCAATGAAAAGATAAGGGTTAAGAGTGGGAACCATATTCCCTCCAAAAACCCTAATCTTCATTCACCACTATCAATCTAGTTTTAAATCTATTAAAAGATAAAAGGAGACATCTTTAATTAATCATCTATTACTACCAAATTCTATGAACCCTATAAGCCTCTTCTTCATAAAATCTACATCCGTATATCGTAGATCTAGAACAAACCATCCATATTTCAATCAACTCGTCTAAGGAAAAATAAAAGTTCGACGTTTCCCTGAGGACGACCCGTACTCATCTCGGCTAGCTACGAGCAACACCGTTATTGATTGCGGTTACTTTACTTTACACAAAAACTCTTTAAACACACCAATCAAATGGCGCCGTTGCCGGGGATACGTGCATAATTTTTTTCTTGCTATTCGTGTTGAATTCTTATAACATCCATAACATAAAAATTAAAAACCGCATTTTTAACGATTTGTGTGTGCGTTTTGCGAGAATATGGAGTGACTGGAACAAGGAAACAGATATTTAGATACTTTCAACAAAGCCAGAGGAGCAAAGGAGGTCACTGTAGAAAAATTGGAAGAAGATCACATCGAAGCGCCGCGGATCCACGGCGAAAGTGACAGTTTGGCCGCAGAACCGCGGCTCTCTGGTGGTGTTGTGCCCCCAAAATCTTCAAGTAATTTTCTCAGATTCTTTTCTCTCCTCTAAGATCTAATAATCTAATCTTTTCTGTAGGATTCTTTGCAAATATCGCTGCTACAAATCTTTTTGTGTGTTTTGATTTCGGGTTGTTTTTGCATATTTTAAAATGGACTTTAAGGGGCAATAACCCAAATCCAGATTAGGTGGAGATTTCATCACCCTTCCTAGGCCCCGCAAATCACAGAACGAGCATACTTTCACCCTACATTAATTAAAAATATCTAGACCAAGCCTCTAAGGACCGCCGCGCTTAATTAGGACAGAGGAGGATGGTGGGTAATCTATCGCTTATCCGCATTTCTTTTATGGTGTCTAAGGCAAGTGCGACTAAGGAAAGTGATTACTTAATTAAGCCCGCTATTTTTGGTGATTCGTATAGCTGATACCTCCTACTTACCTGGCACTTACCTGGCCACAAGAGTGATAAGGAGATGGTAGAGGATTGATCCTGCGACTTGTCCTTTGGAAGTCTAGGAGCGGTCTAGTGACTTGACCTAGGTGACCTTATCTCTAGAGTTGTTTGTGCATTTTTATGATTTGTTGAGTCAAACCTCAAGTCCCTCTTTCAAACCAAAACAATCCAAATAGTGCTTAAATCTTTCCCCTTTCACCCTCTTTTCTTTTCACCTTCTCACAATGGGTAACCCAAACAGACGAACTCTTGCCGAGCTTTGTTATCCAGAACCAGATATCTCGTTTTTTTGTAATTGCTTCGGTAAAAAATCCGACTCTACCATGTCTTTAAGAGATATGATAGAGCAAGCGGAAAGAAACAATTGGACACCTCACTCACCGTCCTATCAACCGCATCAAAATTCAACATTTTCTTATGTTGATAATTCGTTTAAAGCGATTGAGGAACCTTCTAAATGCATGTCCATCGCTGAGCATATTACGAAGGCTGAAAGCCAAAGTTTGAATCCTTTCAAACCGTTAGGACAACAAACACCCTCATTTTCATATGAAAATATTGATACTCGTTTTGTGGCGAATATGACATCTGTTACACCCATGACCATTGCTGAACGAATAGCAGTTGCCAGTCGCCAACTAACCAACCAATCTTAATATTTTCATATCACAATGCCGATCCTACTCCTTTTCCTGAAACTTAGGTCCTCCCTTCTAATGCTTATCCGCAGTACCAAAATTTCACACGCTCTCAAGTTGACACTTCTCTCGAGGCTAATGGGACAAGTCATAGACGCACGTCGATTGCGGAACACATTGAACTTGCCCAAAGCCAACAAGTTAGGGCATCTCTTCTTAGAATTTCTTTTCAGGCTAATACGGTAAATTATAAACGCATGTCAATTGCGGAACATATTGAACTCTCCCGTAGACAACAATCAGACACTATCCAACCTTACTCAACTTCCTCTCCTTATCTAGACAGTGCTTCGGAAAATCAATTAGGAATTTCCACGGTTCAAAGAGAATCCTTCATTAGAACTTCTTCACAAATCATGTCTAGTTCGGAAGAAGAGTTGGAATTGAATAGTGAGAAAGAACAAGAGATCCTTTAAAGTCAAAACAAAACTGATTCTTTTGATCTCGACACCTTCCAACCTATATTCGTTGTTCAACCACTTCCTAATCTTAGTGATGACGTGCCCGAGAGTAACATGTTTGACTTTTCCAATAATGAGTGTGCACGAGAGCCTTACTCCCTTCCAAATCAAACCGATCCTTATTCGACTCCACTTGATATTTCAAACCTTCCAACTCCATCAAGTGAACCAAGTGATTTATCGATTTAGGATAGCATAATTGATGAATTTTTAAATACCTATTCATTTGATTTGACCGAAGGTGATAGTGAGAGCGGTGATGAGAATATCGTTGAAGACGAACCCGTTATGTTAAATGAGTTGGATTCTCCGACCCATCATGTCACTTCTATTGAATACGAACATTTTCCTGTATAATTAATCGATCTTATTCTTACCATCGACCTATCCGATATGCAAAACGATTTTCGACCTTTATCTCCTACATCTGGTTCAACAATGCTCGACACCCAAATTTGTTTACCCATTTTATCTCCCACTTTCTTTGGTTATTCTTCTAATCTTCCTTTAATTCTATCGAGTTTTATTGAATCACACTTCGATATTTCGAGTTCGATGATTCTTGACAGACCACTTGATTTAGACTCTTTTGAGAATAAGGTAGATGAGTGCTTCGAGTCTCCTAGATCCATAATTTTTGACAAATCAAGTGTGTTGAATTCGGGTGCGACACTTTTTAACATTGAAATGTTCACTCGGATCATCGATGAAAGTTTCGAAGATATTTTCGCTGACGAACTCGCATTCCTAAACAACACAGATGTTGTGATAAATCAACCTCCACCCGAAAAAGTTGAACCGCCACCCTTTCTTCTTATCCCATATGAGAATGTAACTATTCTACCCATTCCTAATCATTCACATTCTCGTTTTCGTTCACAATCACTGTTTCGTCTCTACCAATTGAGACGTAAACCCGATTGATTACGTGTCTTATCTCCCACTTCTTCAAATCTCTGATCTTCCACCAACTATGTAGTTACATTGATAAAATATTCGAATGGTTGGTGTTGATTTTTGGTCTTTGGAAAGCTTTGCATAGACCAATAATTTTACCCCATCTTATAATTTTAAATGCTTAATACCATTTTACTCAAGTTGGGGGGGGGGAGAAAATATTTTGGCTCTTTGAAAAAAAGAAAATTTATACACGATTGTGAGCCAAAAATAAGTTTGGGTGAGGATTTCACTGTCATTAATTCTTGTCCCCTTTAATAACTTTTCTCCCAAGTCTACAGATTTTTGAGCTTAAAAGATGACATCAGTGAGGACACTGCTGCAAATAGGTTGGGGGAGGTTTGTGCTTATTCACGTATCGTTTTGCATTATCATAAATCTAAGCACAATTTTTTTTAATTGATAATGAAAGTTAGAAAGTGGAAAATTACATATGAAAGAAGGAAGAGTTTGAGAAAAGCAAGAAAGTTAGATGTTTTCTTAAACAAAACTAGTAATAAGTAGTCATGAGCCATTGTCCCAGGGGTTAGTAAGATGAAGGAAATTACTAATCTGAGAATAAAAATAAGTCTAAAAAATAGTCCTTATTCTTGAGTCCAAACATTTGAACGTTGATACCCTACTATACGCACTTGCACACATCTTTAAACTTGGGATAGTAGAGAATATCTTGAAATGCTCTTGTCTAAAAGCCTTAGTATGAAAGAAACAGAAAATATAAATGGTGAAGAAAAAAATGAATACTGGTTTTGTAATTACTTAAGGCAATATAAAAAATAGAGCGAGGGTGCTTTATCACCTAGTGTCTTAGACCAACTGGTTTGGGAGTCACCGCTAAGCCTTAGGTGTTGCAAGACGAGAATAATTACGCCTTAACGAGTGAGCACATTTAGTAATCGGTCGGTTAGTATCTCAAGAAGTATTAACGGTCGCATGAAGAATGTGTGAGCAATTCCATATGAAAATATTCACCGACTAAAAAGTATTAAGGAAGATGGACAAGTGTATGATAGCTTGAATTGAATTCTGTAAGTGTAAGGATGTATTTTACACACACGTAGGGGTATATGATCGATTTTTGGAAGAAAAGTAGGGAGGAAGACTAAAGGCGACGTTTTATTGAGGGATGATATGATTTCTGACATTTTTTCATGATTATTAAGATAGGTCCTATGGCAACTAAAAGCAAGTGTAGTTTGAAACCCTCATTTTCAAGTTCTTTCTTTTATATGTTCTTATCTTTGTATGTAACTTTCATCTTCTTTCTTTCAGTATGGAATTTTGTGGGTGTAATCCGCTGAAAACCCTCAGGAGACAACACTCCACCTACTAGGGACACCTAAAGGTTTAAAAGCTTGTTGCATGTGCTAAGTGCAATCGTGGTGCCTACGAAAGTGTACTAGGTTTTTCTTTTCCTTTTCTCCCTCTCTTGAATAACTAGTTTGCTCGGGACGATCAAAGTTAAGTTTGGGGGTATTTGTTCAGTCGAAAATATTGCACATTTGATGGAACATTTTACTTAATTTTGTTAAGTACTTAAGGGTGTTTATTGTAATTATGGAACATATGTGGGTTTATCTGCAAAATACTCTTTATCATATGTTTATATATTATGATTAACATTATGAAGGAAAATATATGCATATAATATTTATATGATATTTTGATAATTTAAATATGCATATCATATCAAATAATTCTAATCAATATTCTTAAAATATCATATCATACTAATTGTTAGGATAATATCTTAAAATAAATAACAAATACAACTAATACTATGAATTGAGATATTGTGCAGATCTGAGCTCAGGTCTGGAGATCGAGATATCCGAGATGTCGGGAATAAAATCTGCCGATAAAGTTGAATCAAATCGTAAAATCAATAATGGCGGAGACTCAGAGAAAGATTTAAAGAATCTCGACATCAAAAAAATCTCTACGTGTCAACACCTAGAAGCCCAAGAATTTTCAAACCCTAATCTCACCATGCCGCCGCCCAACCGCAGCCAAATATGCATATCTGCGGCGGATCCGCGGCAATATCATGGCTATAGGATCTGAGATTTTCTCAGTGTAATCACAATAGTAAATAATCACACATAGGCACTAGGGTTTCTGCTTCAAGGGCTATTTAAAGGACCGAGAGTTTCATATGAAAAATCATCACCTTTTACATCACTAAAATCACTGACAAGATCAAGAGATCCATGACAGGTCCACGAATCGACGTGATAAATTGACGTGATCAATCGACTGAATATCTACTTCCTACGAGATAAAGATTAAGAGCAACATGAGAGTTCTTTGTATTCTAATTTCAAAGGATTTGTACATATTAAAGTTGATTAATAAAGTTAGATCTTTAGTTTAGTTCTTTGCATTTTACTTTCTGCATTTAATTTCTGTATTACTTTCTATATTTACATTATGATCTCCTTCTCTATCCTTTCTTCTTCTTCTCAAAACATGCGTGAGTAATTCTATACTTGTTAGGATTCGTAGGATTAGGGTAGATCAATGGATGATAAAATCTCTTAATTTCCTTTATATCTTTTAAAGTTTATAAATTTTAGCAAAACAATTGTTAACATCCTTATCGGACACGTTACCAATTTATTAGTCTCGACCGTGATTTGAGATTAGATTAACAATTATTTTGGTAAAGGCTAGACATGAATAGAGGTCAAGGAAAAAATAAGGGTTAAGAGTGGGAACCATATTCCCTCCAAAAACCCAAATCTTCTTTCACCACTATCGATCTAGTTTTAAATCTATTAAAAGATAAAAGAAGTCATTTTTAATTAATCATCCATTACTACCAAATTCTATGAAACCTACAAGCCTCTTTTTCATAAAATCTACATCCCTATATCGTAGATCTAGAACAAACCATCCATATTTCAATCAACTTGTCTAAGGCAAGATAATGGTTTGACGTTTCCCTGAGGACAACCCGTACTCATCTCGGCTAGCTACGAGCGACACCGTTATTGATTGCGGTTACTTTACTTTGCACAAAAACTCTTTAAATACACCAATCAATACTATACGAGATTGCGACGGAGTTTTGATCCGAATCAAAACTCCGTGGCAATCGATCAGTAAAGCTAAAGTACTAGATTTATGTTGGAGATAGTGCCCTCAAAATCAATTATTGGATCGCAGGTACGTGATTGCAATGATTGAGGCAGGACCTATACCGATATGACAGTCTTGCTCAAGATGATAGCATGCTATCTGGTTTGTCTTTATCATCGTATACATGCGTTAGTTCACTATTGCATGATGATAGAGCCCATAGGATTCTTGCTTGACTACCAGCAGTATGATGGCGATCATATACATAGGAGCTGGGGTCTGTAAGCAGATCCTTAAACGTATCCCTAGTCGTGGGAGTTTCGAGACAGGGCATCGATACTCCAGAGTAGACTAGTGTATACAGTCGAGACCCCGACGAGGGGCGGTGGCCGGTCTCATAAGCCACTGGTGTCAGTTGGATCACCTAAGATGTATACAGGTGCTCATTAGGTTATGAGTACACCGGACAGGACTCACCGGGAACATGCTAGTTGGTATTATACATATCATCAGATAGCAGTTTCCTGGTGACATGTGTACAGGTTAGTTCATCGACCTGAGATCGTCATTTGTCTCATGTGAGTTCCCACTGTGCTTAGATTACTACTCTACCACGCTCAAAGGAGTTGTGCAAACATGTTTTAGTTGGGTACAGTCCCGAGCCACATTGGAGGCAAGTGAGCGGATCGTCGGGGGTTCGTCTCTCCCGGTATTGGGGGTTGATGTCGCGCAGTGTACGGGTGGCCATCACTAGAAATCCTTGGCCAAGGTAGTGGAGAATTACTGATTTGGATCAGTAGTTTCTCAGGTGGTGATGGGCTTTATACCGACACGAATTATCGCGTTATTAGGGGTCTGACTTTATCCACCCCCTAGACTCGATATGCGATACTCTTTAGACGAATGGACCGGACTGTATATATATTGTCACTGTTAGACTCAGTAGGATTCATAGATGAGTTCGCTCGTCAGCTTCCCTTCCAATTAATACATAGGCAAACCGTTACATACAGCTTGTACCTCTGACGTGCTAGAGGTTATACCCAGTGCCAGTGTGTTGATGAGTCATTAGAGTCCCCCACAGACACTTTCCCAAGTTCGGGCGAAACGTTGTAGAAGCCGTATGGGTTTATGGCAAGGTTCGGAAAAGGCACGTGCGTTTTCGCACGTGTCGTTTTTCGGGCAGATAATACTGGTCGGCTTTGGTTTAAGCCGGATCCGAGTATTATACTGTGTAGATATAATATCTTTGTCTCAGTTGCATTTGTATTCGGTCGTAATACAAATGCGGGTATGTTTATACTAATACGGGGTTATCCTGAAATTCGTTTCAGGATCACTTTTGGAAGTTGCCAGTTTCCAGTTTTCTATCAGCCGTATTTAACAGTCGGTTAAATACGGATTTATCTTTTCTTGATAAGGGTGAGTCATGGTTTTAGAAGGTTCTAGATTTAGGTGACAAGGCTTGATGATTCATTGTTAGCATTAATTGTGCATTTAATGAAAGGGTGACTAAGGTTAATGAGTCATCCTTTACATTAATGCATTTTTGTTTATGCTATGATATTTTGATCAAGATCTTTTTCTTACACTCACCCTCCTTGCTCCTACACTCACCCCCTCCTCTTTATATGGCCGGCCACCCCTCTTGTTCAAGGATCATGGTTGTTAGAAAAAAGAATAAGGTTTTTGGTGCATGGAAATTAGAATAGACAATTCTCATTTCACCCGATTCCAAAAGGCAATTTCATTAACCGTTCGTCCATATCTTTGGACGTAACGAGACAAAGTGTTCTACTCATTCTCTACATCATCTTGGTCATCTCTTCTAGCAAACTTGACGATCGAGTTGCCTCGGTTCAGAGACGGAAGCCCGTTTAAAGATCCGTCGACGTGGTGCCACCTGGACGACGAGACTGGAGATTCAGGAGATCGGAGCAGCCGCAACAAGCGTGGGATGATGGTTGAAGACCGAAGGACTCGGATCATTCGGTATAACGTTTCTACCCACTTTGTAGTTTGTTAGGTTAGCTTTAATGGCAGATCCGGGTTACGGTACACGATAGCGCCAGTTTGTAAAAAGTTTTTGTTCCGCATTTGGCGTCTGTTAGACGGCCGGGGCGCTACCGTGGACTTACAGTGGTATCAGAGCCTCACCATTAAGCTATACTAACTTGTGCTAACGCGTTTAAAACATCGATCGATCGGATTTTGAAAAATCGCAATTTCATGTGATAAAGTTTCTGTTATTTTAAATCTGTTCCAAAATTCATTTTGACCATACCAGAAAATCATGCAGGCTTTTATTAGAACATTGAAGAAAAATGGCTTAATGATCTGTCCGTACGGCCGCAGATCCGCCGCCAAAGCCATGCTTTGGCCGCGGAACCGCGGCCATATTGGTGAATCATTAGGCCATCTTTCTCCAGTAGCTTCTACACGTGGAATTATGGTTTATTCTACTGTTCTTTTGGGCCCAGTTTTTGTTACTGTACAGCAGATGTTTGTGGGGCCCACTTCGGGAAATTTTGTCGATCGAAATTTGAACGTGTTAGTTTACAGTACTTACTTTATATCTCCGACCGTGAATGTCATTTGATCGGTAAACCGCGTCTGATTGCTATAGTTCTTTTAGACGGGTTTGCGAACGTGACATTCGTGTTGATGATCTGTGTGCTGTATTGTTGCGGATATGTCGTGGTGGATAGCAGGGTGCAATGATAGTGTAGTTTGGATTTATTTGTATATTTGTTATTGCGGGGCGAGCGTCCAACATGTGGACTGCCGTTACTGCCTGTTTGTATAATATTCTTTTGGGGCACGACCGGGTTGAGGTCGATGTACCCGTTGTACATATTTATTTCTGTACTAGGTTTATCCCGCGAAAGAGTGCACGGATAGCCGGGTTCTGGAGGGTAACGGGTCCGTATCTCATGGCTTTGAGAGGCAGAGGGACCTCACTCTAGAATTGGCAGACTATTCGCCGCACTAGTAGGGGGTACAGGTTGACCCAAGGAGGGGTGCTCAATTTACCGGATTCCGTGAAGTGCCGGGTGTTCCATTCACTATGCTGTGGGGGACTACCTCGCTTCAGGTTTTGGCGGGTAACTTGCCGCACCAGTAGGGGTCTAGGTTTCATTGCACAGGCTATCCACACGACCAGGGGAACGTCGTGTTTCAGTAGCGGCTCTGTGAAACCCGGGGATCCCAGATTATCTGTATTGTTCTGTGATGCTTATTACTTTTCTGTAATGTTGCATATTACTCGAGATCCCTTCACCGGGAGTGACCTCTTTAGCAAAACGTTTTCGCCACTATATTTTTATAAAAAGCTATCAGTTTCTTTCAACGAGATCAAGTTCATTACGTTAAAGGTTTTTCGCCAAAAACCAGCCGTAGCCCTCCATCATTTCTTATGGATGGTCAGTAGTATTCAAGCTATGTTTGTTGGCCCTTAGTCAAGGCATAGTGTTTGGTAGCTGCTGGGTATTCATTTGTAGCATAGATGAATGCGTTGGTTTGGGACAGTCGTATTACTTTGTTGGCCCTTAGTCAAGAGTATGTATGGGTGGGTTCAAATCAACCAGGACAATGACGGGAAGAACTTGACATGTGACTTATGATTTGTTGGCTCTTAGTCAAGGTCATAAAAGCATGGGGCAAAAATCACATCGGGAGTTTCAAACATACAGGAAACTTGCCAGACATGCGCATACCTTCTGGAGTGTGATAACTTGAGTGGCTTCCATCAAGTTATCATGCGATGATAGTTGGATCCCGATTCGCACTGATGAGTTGGTTTACTCTTCAGGTGATCCCGACTAATTTTTCTTTCAGGTTTGGAAGAGAATTTGAGATTACAATGGGAGGTTTCCTGATTAGATAAAGTGATAACCATTTTGATCTAGGTTAGAGTGCACGCAGAGTGTTTCTTTTCTCTCTCTCTTTGGCAGCGACCTTTGACCGACCCTAGACTATGACTCAGTGACCAAGTTGACCGAACCTTCTTAAAATACTGGCTTTTGGATTGTCTGAGTTGCATAAGTCATTGTCGCTCCTTCTTTTACCCTTTGTATTTCTCAGAACACACCGTATTACTACGGACATCCACTTCCATTGGATAGATCCATCGTATGGTTATATACGAACTCGAAGGTACTACTTCGAGGATGGATCCAGGTTCAGGAGAAGTAGAATTGGTTTATTTAGTTGTCTTTTGTTATCACCTTCTCTCAGGTTGCGAGGGCTCCTTAGTTTAGGAGAGCACACCTATTACGCTTATTGGATAGTCTTATTCCAAACCATAGGCAGGTGTCGAAAGGTAGGGAATGAAGAAAACCAATTAGCCTAAGTAGGGTGTGTAGAAAGTAATATGTAAAGACAAGATAAAGGGATTAGAAAGAGGGCAAAGTAAATTGCGACTGTTATCATTCACGACCAAACCGCGTAATTCATCGCCACTCTTATTTCACCTTTGATTTTTTCCCCAGTTCGGAAGAAATAGAATAAGGTTTTATTCAGTAGTCTTTTATCATCACCTTCTCTCAAGTTACGAGTCCTCCTTGGTTTTTGAGGGTGCACCTATTATGCTTACTGGATAGTCTTCTTCCAAACCATAGGCTGGTGCCGAACGGTAGGGAAGGAAGAAAACCATTTAGCCTAACGAAGGTGTACAGAAGATAACGACTAAAGACAAATAAAGGGATTTGGAGAGATGGCAAAGAAATATACGGTTACAGTCATGAATAGGATTATGGAAGAGGCATTACTAGGAATACCAGGATACCCCTACGAAACATTTTCATGTTTCAGTTACACTGTGCATTGTTAAAAGAAAACTGATTTCCCGATTAGATGCTTACTCCAGGGTATGAATTTACCAGGTGAGATTCTCACATCTGTATGGTTTTACAGATGATGAGTGGGAGTAACTTATTGGGAATTAGGTGATCATCCTTATTATATCGGAATTCGTTGTAATTGGTAATATTTAAGGAAATCTCTTGGGTACAGTTTTCAACCTACGATGCACAGATTTTGAGTTATTCAACTCATCGGACTTATACAGAGTATTGTATGTTGTCCAGTGTCCGTCAGGACAAAAGGGGTAGGTCCTCGTACTATATTCTGTTTACTTGTGACTTTTCTAGTTTTTAGACAAGTGTTTCGTAGAAATACAATGTCTAAGTTTTGAGAAGTTATGGGTATAAGAATAAAGTAGAGAACCAGATGTCGCAAGTATCAGGATTCTTCAAAGAGATCGAAGATGTAGATTCTTGTGATTGGTATTCAGATGATAGTAATGGTTTTGAGAAACTTGTTTCTCTTTCAGGTTACTCATAATTGGATGGATTCCTAAGTTGAGTAATGCTGATTAGCCTTTCTTCATTAAGTTGTTATGCACTGGAGACAGCTGCATGATTTGAATTTGGTTCCAATTAAATTAGTGCCTCTGTTTCTATATTGGATATAAAATGGTTCATATCTTAACGATGTTAAGGTAAGGGGAGTTGTCCAGCTTATGCTTAAAACCAGACACTGGATAACTCAAGGCACGTTTCTGTAATGACAGTTTGTGGGTTGACCCTGGCTTTGACGAGGGTTGACATTTCTACCATCTGGAAGATCAATAGTGATATTGTTCTTGACTCGCCACAGTTTTATTAAAATGGATTTTTTCAGAAAACAGTAGTGGGAGTATGGTAGAACTGGAAGTGATTCCAGAACCGCAAACGATTACGGAAAATTTAATAGGACCTATATATTCAATCAGGTTTGACATTCCATTAGCCACTCCGCAGATATGGTGGGTAACCTCACACACCCGAGAGGTATTTCGGTAGCCTCAAGGACGGTGACAGGGAGGTTCTTGTTTACCCAGACTTGACACTACTGTTGTTCCAGACTATGAAACCCGGCAAGAGGATAAGTATAGCGTCGTTCTAAACTAGCTTTAGAAGTGTACGTGTATATTATTCTGCCAGAGGGTTGTCGTAGTTAGTGGGAGCAGCGGAAGCGTAGTGGGCAAGTAGCTTATGTCTATTTATAGGCTAGAGCAAATATAGCGGAGATTAGATCATCTAATTTTGATGAGACAGTCATAGCTTTGACTTCATCAGAATAGGGGATGGATCTGTTAAGAAGGTAGTAGTGTGTGATGTCCTGGTATTTGGATGACATACACAGAGTAGGAAGTAAAATTCCTATACTACGATCGGTTGTACTGTGGTCGTCACACAGTTGTTTCTCCAGACAGGATATGGATATAATAACAGACATTCTGCTTACTAGATCTATGGTTTTAGATCTAGATTTGGATTGTTTCCCAATATGGGTACTTTGACAATATTCTAATAGTATTTTAGAATAGATGACTCCTGCCATGGTAGTATACTTACAGGTGATGGAGTCACCCTCTCTAAAGGTGTCTTAGAGACTAAAGAAGAGAGGGATGTGCATGATTGACAGATCACTTGCTTAGGCAATTGAGTCAATCATGAAATGTCAAATACCACACCAGATGTTGTTTTTGCACTAGATGCGATAAGTTTATATTAATCCAATCCTGAAGAAACATAAGGAAGCAGTTTTAGAACATAAGTGTATGTTCTACGGATTTGATAACGGCAGCCTCCTTCGGGAGACGGTTATCATTCCAGGCTTCAAGGGTGACATGGATGACAGAGTGATTGTCAGAGTTATAGTTTTCCCTATGATGAGGGACAGTATTATGGACAGGTGGTCCAAGAGGATACTGTGGGAGGCATGGTGCTGGATACTGATTAGGTTCAGTTATCAATAAAGTCTAAGAAGTTTGGATTTGGAGTTCATTTATGAACTAGGTCCCATCAGATATTCAGACATATTCTAAGATAGGTATTACTCGATTCGGGAGATGGCTTTCTCCGCGAACTTGAGATTAAGAGAGACATAGAAAGAAACAACAGGGCGGATCCACTCACTGAGGCTATTTCTCGAACACAAGAGTTTTACAAACTAGTTTTATGAAACTGATTAGTAGAGGAGTTGGATGTTCGGTATCACACGGGCTGTGAGTATGCGACATCGCAATAATTAGCCTTGAGTGCAAGTGGGAGATTGTTGGAGATAGTGCCCTCAAAATCAATTATTGGATCGCAGGTACGTCATTGCAATGATTGAGGCAGGACCTATACCGATATGACAGTCTTGCTCAAGATGATAGCATGCTATTTGGTTTGTCTTTATCATCGTATACATGCTTTAGTTCACTATTGCATGATGATAGAGCCTATAGGATTCTTGCTTGACTACCAGCAGTATGATGGCGATCATATACGTGGGAGCTGGGGTCTGTAAGCACATCCTTAAACGTGTCCCTAGTCGTGGGAGTTTCGAGACAGGGCATCGATACTCCAGAGTAGACTAGTGTATACAATCGAGACCCCGACGAGGGGCGGTGGCCGATCTCACAAGCCACTGGTGTCAGTTGGATCACCTAAGATGTATACAGGTGCTCATTAGGTTATGAGTACACCGGACATGACTTACCGGGAACATGCTAGTTGGTATTATACATATCGTCAGATAGCAGTTTCCTGGTGACATGTGTACAGGTTAGTTCATCGACCTGAGATCGTCATTTGTCTCATATGAGTTCCCACTGTGCTTAGATTACTACCCTACGACGCTCAAAGGAGTTGTGCAAACAGGTTTTAGTTGGGTACAGTCCCGAGCCACATTGGAAGCAAGTGAGCGGATCGTCGGGGGTTCGTCTCTCCCGGTATTGGGGGTTGATGTCACGCAGTGCACGGGTAGCCATCACTAGAAATCCTTGGCCAAGGTAGTGGAGAATTACTGATTTGGATCAGTAGTTTTCAGGTGGTGATGGGCTTCATACCGATATGAATTATCGCATTATTAGGGGTCTGACTTTATCCACCCTCCTAGACTCGATATGCGATACTCTTTAGACGAACGGACCGGACTGTATATACATTGTCACTGTTAGACTCAGTAGGGTTCATAGATGAGTTCGCTCGTCAGCTTCCCTTCCAATCAATACATAGGCAAACCGTTACGTACAGCTTGTACCTCTGACGTGCTAGAGGTTATACCCAGTGCCAATGTGTTGATGAGTCATTAGAGTTCCCCACAGACACTTTCCCAAGTTCGGGCGAAACGTTGTAGAAGCCGTATGGGTTTATGGCAAGGTTCGGAAAAGGCACGTGCGTTTTCGCACGTGTCGTTTTTCGGGCAGATAATACTGGTCGGCTTTGGTTTAAGCCGGATCCGAGTATTATACTGTGTAGATATAATATCTTTGTCTCAGTTGCATTTGTATTCGGTCGTAATACAAATGCGGGTATGTTTATACTAATACGGGGTTATCGTGAAATTCGTTTCAGGATCACTTTTGGAAGTTGTCAGTTTCCAGTTTTCTATCAGCCGTATTTAACAGTCGGTTAAATACGGATTTATCTTTTCTTGATAAGGGTGAGTCATGGTTCTAGAAGGTTCTAGATTTATGTGACAAGGTTGATGATTCATTGTTAGCATTAATTGTGCATTTAATGAAAGGGTGACTAAGGTTAATGAGTCATCCTTTACATTAATGTATTTTTGTTTATGCTATGATATTTTGATCAAGATCTTTCTCTTACACTTACCCCCTTGCTCCTACACTCACCCCCTCCTCTTTATATGGCCGGCCACCCCTCTTGTTCAAGGATCATGGTTGTTAGAAAAAAGAATAATGTTTTTGGTGCATGGAAATTAGAATAGACAATTCTCATTTCACCCGATTCCAAAAGGCAACTTCATTAACCGTTCGTCCATACCTTTGGACGTAACGAGACAAAGTGTTCTACTCATTCTCTACATTATCTTGGTCGTCTCTTCTAGCAAACTTGACGATCGAGTTGCCTCGGTTCAGAGGCGGGAGCCCGTTTAAAGATCCGTCGACGTGGTGCCACCTGGACGACGAGACTGGAGATTCAGGAGATCGGAGTGGCCGCAACAAGCGTGGGATGATGGTTGAAGACCGAAGGACTCGGATCATTCGGTATAACGTTTCTACCCACTTTGTAGTTTGTTAGTTTAGCTTTAATGGCAGATCCGGGTTACGGTACACGATAGCGCCAGTTTGTAAAAAGTTTTTGTTCTGCATTTGGTGTCTGTTAGACGGCCGGGGCGCTACCGTGGACTTACAGTGGTATCAGAGCCTCACCATTAAGCTATACTAACTTGTGCTAACGCGTTTAAAACATCGATCGATCGGATTTTGAAAAATCGCAATTTCTTGTGTTAAAGTTTCTGTTAATTTTAAATCTGTTCTAAAATTCATTTTGACCATACCAGAAAATCATGCAGGCTTTTATTAGAACACTGAAGAAAAATGACTTAATGATCTGTCCGTACGGCCGCGGATCCGCCGCCAAAGCCATGTTTTGGCCGCGGAACCGTGGCCATATTGGTGAATCATTGGGCCATCTTTCTCCAGTAGCTTCTACACATGGAATTATGGTTTCTTCTACTTTTCTTTTGGGCCCAGTTTTTGTTACTGTACAACAGATGTTTGTGAGGCCCACTTCGAGAATTTTTGTTGATCGAAATTTAAACGTGTTAGTTTACAGTACTTACTTTATATCTCCGACCGTGAATGTCATTTGATCAGTAAACCGCGTCTGATTGCTATAGTTCTTTTAGACGGGTTTGCGAACGTGACATTCGCGTTGATGTTCTGTGTTGTGCTGTATTGTTGCGGATATGTCGTGGTGGATACCAGGATGCAATGGACGTAATGGTTACCCAGGTATTGAGCGATTAGAAGATCAACAAGCAAGCTTGTCCAAACTCCTATGAAGCCTATAAGTAACACTTACCGTACAGTCCGGTCTTTTCGTCTGATATCTCGCATATCGAGTCTAGGGGTGGAATCGTCAAACCCCAGTAACTTGATAAGCCATGCCGATGTATCGCTCATAACGGTTCGAGAAACTACTTATAACACTTACCAGTAAATCTCATTAGCCCTGACCAGGGACTTACTGTTATAGCTAATTGAGCATAGCGCAACATCAATTCCTAATACCGGGAGAGATGAAACACCTCCTATCGCTCACTGCCTCCATGTGACTCGGGACTGTACCCAAAATCCACCTATTTGCACGACTCCTTTGAGCCGTGGTAGGGAGGAAATCAAAGCACAGTGGGAACCACACAAGACACTATAACGATCTCGAGTCTATAGACTAACATGTACTAGTGTCACCAGAGAACTGCTATCTGACGATAGGTATAGTACCATCTAGGAGTTCTCGGAGAGTCCTGTTCAGTGTACCCATTCTTTTAAGCACCTGTGTATAATCTTTGATGTCAAACACCAATGGTTATAGGAACAACCATCTCCCCCTACAGGGTCAAGAAAGATACGCACTAGTCTACACTGGAATATCGATGCCCCGTCTCATTATCCCCTCTAGGAACAATTAAAGGATGTGCTTGTGGACTACACAAGTCTCAGTAGTATGATCCGCATCATAGTCCTGGTAGTCAAGCAAACATCCTAAGGGCTTTATCAACATGTATCAGAGAGACAATATAATAATACAAGTATACATGTTAAGATAAAGAGCAACCGGATAGCATACTATCATGTCGAGCAAGAAAGTCATCTCTATATATGTCCAAGCATCCACTATATCATACAATAATGGCCTCTAGGGCATACATATTCCTTATATATAGACATCGTGGTATGAAACCATAGTGTGCGTATGGGGTAGGTCGTTACCCCGTGAAGTTTTCCCTAAGGTATATTTAACAATTATTAAAATAAAGGTTATACTAAAGTTCATGGTATTTTAATGAAAAGTTCGTTATATGCTTGTTTCATATGAAAATTTTGGTTAAATTCAAAGCTAAATGGTTGTAAACAAAGTTACAAGTAATATGAGAAAGTTAGTTTGATCTATTTTGTTAAAGAAAAGGTTTGTTCCAAGTTTAAAATAACATGTATCGTAAGTAACTCCACTTTACCGATATATTTTTAGGAGATGATTTGAGATGAAAGAAAAGAGAGAAAGGGGGGCTTAGGGCTTTATAACATCGAGAAAGAAGTAAGGAAAAGAGAGGGGGCTCCGCGGCATCGCGGAAGCTCCAGAAAGGCTTCGATCTTCGATTGGAGGAGCTTGGTTGCTAACTCCACTTGCACTTAGGAACCTTTGGGATAATTTTGCTTGAAATTTTCAGAATAGAGGGGAGCTAGGGCATGGGGTGGTATGTAGAGTGAAGAATTAGGGTTTAGGAATTAAAAATGCGGATTAAAAGAATTTAAATGGTGTTAAATGGTGAATTGAAGAGTCTCTATTTGATTGCAGGAAAATCAAACAGTGCAGGGGAGTTGAGGAGAGTCGAAGGGACATGTGTGCAAAGCACAGGGTGATTTGGAGCTCCTTGGACCGTCGATGCCGGTCATTTGGGGAGTTTAGCCGGTCGAATTTGATTGGGTTGTCTTGAGATTCATGCCACGTGGTTTAGTCAGGGTTTACTCATATTTGCGCATGTTTGATTTTTCTGAAACTTTTCGTTTCTCCCTGAATTGCACGTGCAACTCTTGGGCTTCCGAAAAATTAACAAGAAAAATCTAAAAATAATTGAGTCTGATGGGAATCGAACGCACAAGCTATGCCACAGCAGTGTAAAGGGTTTACCAGTGAGCTACAAGTTGTTTCTTGCTTTTATTTAACTAAAATAACTTTTAACTCTTACACAGGCTGAAATACCTGTAAGTCTATATCGCTCACTCTGCAAGCTGGCAAGGATGTGGAACAAGTAAAAACCAAACTTTCTTACAAAAGCAACATAGACTAAGCTAAGGATCTTTGCCAAACCATATCTAACGAACTACAAGAGGTTTAATCCACTGTGATAGAATGATTATACCTCATGATACCGGTCTTTCGGTTCTTCTCTGCTGTCCTCCTCGTCTACGTGAGCTCCGAGGATCGATCCGGATCTTGGTCACCTCCACGGCCTCCTTGAGTCGAAGACGATCCACCCGAGAGTCTATAGTCTGAGCTCCACCTCCAAACCGAGTTAACTAGGGCAACAAGTTTGCTATGCTTGATGTCCTAGGTGATGTATAGTAAGAAGATGGTTTTGTTTGTCTATCTAGATTCTATTTTTCTCAACACATGAGAGCTGTAGAATTTTCTAGTGAGGAGGAAGAAGAAGCAACCATGGGAGCTCTCTTTTGATGAGAGAGAATGAGAACAAGATAATGAACCATGAGGAAAAATAAAACAAATCTTTTATTATGATAATTGTGATGGCAACCTTGATTCGACCATTATCATGTCAAGTTAAATCCAAGCCAAGAAAATATCTAGTGCTCACAAAAATATCTAAGTCAACAATGGTCAACTAGGTCAAATGGTCAACATGGTCAAACCAATTAGCCATGACACAATTATCATTAAAAAGATTAGTAAATATTTTCCTCTACCTCATAATGGTTTTAATCAAGTCAATGGTCAAAATCCTAATGAGGCATCTCCTTCTTCTCTCCTTACATCCGTGCATATACACCCGCATCCGCATTCCGTAGAACACGAATACTAGAAGACAAAAATTGATCCATCTGTACAATACTAGGATCCGACTTAAACCAAAGCCCACCAGTATTTTCCGCTCGAACATCATACACGCACAAGTGCACGTAAGTGATCGTATCCCTGCCGTAAAACCATACGGCCTGTACACCTTTTGCCCAGTGCAGGGAAACTCTCTGTGTGGGACTCTAAAGACTCGATACTATGCTGGCAGTGGGTTTAACCACATGCCGCAAGCGGTACTAGCTGTACGTAACGGTCCCCAGGTAGATTTCGATAAGAAAGCCGATGAGGAAAACCCATCCGAACTCCTACTGAGCCTGAATGTGACAATCTCCGTACAGTCCGGTCTGTTCGTCTAAGAATATCGCATGTCGGGCCTAGGGGCGGTAAACGTCAGACCCCTAATAGCGGTACAAGTCGTGTCGGAGTGTAGCCTAGAACACCTTGAGAAACTACTGGAAACACTACCAGTAAATCTCGCTTGCCCTGGCCAGGGACTTTGTGTAATGGCTCTCCAGACACAGCGCAATATCAACCCCCAATACCGGGAGAGACGAATCCAGTTTAACCCCTACTGCCTCCAAGTGCTTCGGGACTGCACCCAACTACTACCTGTTTGCACAAATCCTTTGAGCCGTGGTAGGGTAGTAATCAAAGTATAGTAGGAACACACTCGAGGCGAAGTAACAGTGTCAAGTCGGCGGACTAAGCTGTACTCATGTCACCTGGGAACTGCTATCTGACGATAGGTATAGTACAAACCAGCAGTTCCTGACGAGTCCTGTCCGGTGTACTCGTAACCTAACGAGCACCTGCATACTATCTCCAGTACGACGTACTAATGGCTGTGGGACAGACCATCTCCCCTGCTGTTATGAGAAGTGTATACACTAGTCTACTCCGGAGTATCGATGCCCCGTCTCGATAATCCTATGACCAGGGACCTGTATAAGGATGTGCTTGTAGATTACCCAGCCCCCACTAGTGTGACTGCCATCACAACGCTGGTAATCAAGCAAAGATTCTGAGGGCTCCACTAATATGTATAAGCAATATGCTAAAAGAAACACATGCACATATTGAAGTAGAAACAAACCAAGTAGCATACTACCATTTTGAGCAAGACTGTCAATACAACCGTGAATATCCCAAGCATCCATTAAGTAATATACAAGCTAGTATGATACAGTAATGGCCTCTAGGGCATATACACTAACAATCTCCTACTTGCACTAGGGACATGTACTGGCGTATCGAAGATCTATCATCTCGATCAGCCGCTCGAACTGAGTCTGGGGTATGGCCTTCGTGAGTGGATCTACAGTGTTTTGAATCTACTCTCCTCACCTCGATCTCCCGGCTATCTACGATCTCCCTGATCAGGTGGTACCGCCACAAGATGTGCCTGGACTTCTGATGGGACCTGGGTTCCTTTGCTAAGGCTACATCGCCGATGTTGTCGCAATACAACGGTATTGGATCAACAATGGTTGGAACCACATGAAGTTCTGTGAGGAACTTCTTCATCCAGACAGCCTCTTTTGCGGCATCGCAAGCAGCTATGTACTCCGCTTCCATCGTCGAGTCAGCAACGGTGTCCTGCATGGAGCTCTTCCAACAGACCGCCCTTCCATTGAGGGTAAAGACATAACCCGACATGGACTTGGAGTCATCTTTGTCACTCTGGAAGCTGGAGTCAGCAAAGGCCTCGATCTGGAGGTCTTTTCCGCCATACACCAAGAACATCTCTTTAGTCCTTCTCAGGTACTTGAGAATGTTCTTTACTGCTATCTAGTGCTTCTCCCCTCGGTCCGACTGATACCGGCTTACAACGCTTAATGCGTATGCTACATCTGGTCTGGTACACAACATCGCATACATTATAGAGCCTACCGCAGATGCGTAGGGTATAGATGACATGCGAGCTCTTTCCAAATCAGTCTTGGGAGACATCTCTTTGGAGAGGGTGATTCCATGACAAGCCGGTAGATTACCGCGCTTTGAATCTTCCATACTGAATCATTTCAGTATGGTGTCGATGTACCTGGACTGTGAAAATCCCAACATCCTCTTAGATCTATCACGATCCCCAAAATATAGGAGGCATCACCCAGGTCCTTCATAGAGAACCTTTGTGACAAGAATCCTTTGACTGACTGTAGCATAAGAATGTCATTACCTATTAAGAGAATGTCATCCACCTACAAGACGAGGAATACTACAGCTCTCCCTACAATCTTACTGTAAATGTATGGTTCATCTGGATTTTTGATAAAGTCGAATTCTTTGACAGTATCATCAAAGCAGATGTTCCAACTTCACGATGCCTGCTTTAGTTCATAAATGGACTTAAGCAACTTACACACTTTACCGCTGCTCCCACTCTGAATGAAACCCTCCGGCTGATCCATATAGACCCACCATTCCAAATTACCATTTAGAAAAGCCGTCTTTACATCCATCTGCCAGATTTCATAATCGTGGAAGGCAGCAATGGCAAGAAGGGTTCGAATGGATTTGAGCATAGCCACTGGAGAAAAGGTTTCGTCATAGTCCAAACCAGGTCTTTGACGAAAACCCTTCGCAACAAGTCTAGCTTTATAGGTTTCAACCTGTCCATCTACACCAATCTTCTTTCTGAAGATCCATTTGCAGCCTACGGGTTTTACCCCTTCTGGAGCAATGTCCAAAGTCCAAACTTTGTTGGTGTACATGGACTCTATTTCGGTCCGCATTGCATCCAGCCATTTTACCGAGTCGCCGCTCTGGATGGCTTGCTGGAAGCTAGTAGGCTCATCATTTTCAATGATGCAATTCTCTCGATCCCCGTCTATGAGAAAACCGTAGTATCTCTCGGGCGGATGAGACTGCCTACTACTCCTGCGGAGGGGCGTTGGAATGTCCGGTTCTTCTGAAACCTCTGGTTCTACCAAGCCTTCAGTAATAGTTTATGGTTCTGGAATTTCTTCCAATTCTATTACGCTCCCACTTATCTGATTTTCTAAAAATTCAGTTTCCAAGAAGCGAGCATGACGAGAAACAAAGACCTTTTGCTCCTCTGCGTAATAGAAAACATACCCCTTGGAGTTCTTTGGGTATCCAACAAACTTACACTGTACTGAGCATGCCTCGAGCTTGTCCGCATGCTGCTTTTTAACAAAAGCTGGACATCCCCATGTATTAAAGCGTTTAAGACAGGGTTTCTTCCCAGTCCACATCTGATATGGTGTGGTAGGAACTGACTTAGTAGGAACCTGCTTCAAAAGATATGCAGCTGATTCTAGTGCATAACCCCAGAAGGATCGCGGTAACTCAGCCTTACTCATCATGAAACGAACCATATCCAATAGAGTTCGATTCCTTATTTCCGATACACCGTTGTGTTGTGGTGTGTATGGAGGAGTAAGATGAGAGAGAATACCATTCTCTTTTAAGTATCCCAGGAACTCGGCACTTAAGTATTCACCACCTCGATTAGATCTCAGTGTCTTGATACTTTTTCCTGTTTGTTTTTCCACTTCATTCTTATATTCCAGGAATTTCTCAAAGGCCTCGTATTTATGCTTCATCAAGAAGACATGTCCATACCTAGAGAAATCATCCGTAAAATTAATGAAGTAGGAATAACCACCTCGTGCATGTGTAGACATTGGACCGTACACATCACTGTGTATGAGTCCCAAGTGCTCGCTCGCTCTTACTCTGTGTCCAGTGAATGGAGTCTTTGTCATCTTTCCCATGAGACAAGATTGACAAGTAGCATAAGATTGATATTCGAACGGATTCAAATATCCTTCTCTATGTAACTTCATCAATCGTGTTTCATTGATGTGACCCAGTCTATAATGCCATAAGAAAACCTGATTTGTTTCCGAAGACTTTCTTTTAAGTGTGTTCTGGACATTGAAAACCTGAGCTTGATTTAGTACGTATATACCATTTTCTAATGTACCTGACCCAATCAGAACTTGATTTAGGTGGATGTAGACCACATCGCTTACACATGTAAAATCATATCCTTCTTTAGAAAGTAAGGATACGGATATGATATTACAAGCTAGACTAGGCACATACAAACAGTTACGTAGAATCAATATCTGCCCACTTGTCAATCCAATGTGATATTCCCCTATGGATTCAGCGTCCACGCTCATTCCGTTAGTAACCCTGAGAGTCATATCTCCTAACCTGATAACTCTACGGTTTCTCAAAGCCTGTAATGAATTACAGATATGAGATCCTGATCCGGTATCTAATACCCAGGAAGTAGAGTTAATTGACATACAATTTTCTATTACAAACACACCTGAAGCCGAAGCCATAACATGCTTCGAATCCTGGCTACTGGCTTTGCTAGCCCTGCAAACCCTCTGCAAATGTCCTTTCCCGTAACAATAGGGACGTCCCTCCTTCCCTATATCTAGTCCCGAAATTTTTTCCCTTCCTTTTTCTTCTACCTTCTTGGTTTCCTTCAGGGTGTAAGTAGAGGGTAGGGACTATAAAAACAAGTCAGTATTTGACCCGTTCTTCAACGTGGTCTTCAGGTCTGTGAGCTCATCAAAATAGCTAGTCTCTGTATGGACGCTGTCCCCTATAGATGACCCGACAGCCAACCTCGCTTGAAGTAATTCGTTCGAGGTCTCATATCTTGCGATAAAATATTGCTCTCCATATAAATCTTTGTTATGGAGGAAGACAGAAACTAAGTCCATCTTCTCGTGCTGCCTCTGGTATGTACCATCAACTGGGGCCAACACGAGGCACTTGGCATTCGTACATTCCTTTTCTGATATCTTATGGATATTAATGTCCATGACGGTGGAAACTGGTCCTGAGACGGCGGGGGTTTGAGTAGTGAAGAGGTGTTCCAGCTTGTCATGGGTAATGGACATCTGGACAGACTTTTGCTAGTCATTACAGTTAGATTCAGTCATTTTATTATCTAGATATAACCTATGTCTGGTCACTGGGTCGTTGCAATTAAGAGAGAGAGAAGAAAACACTTAGCATGATGCTCTTGCAAGTTTAGATTGGTTTTTAATTTATCTAAACAGGATGGCTCCCACTGTTTCTCGAATCCTTCCTCAAACCATAAACGAAGAATTAGTCAGGATTAATCTCACCGTACAATACTTGCTTAACCGTTCAGCCAGGCTAGTTTCGGTACTTCGAGGGAGGTTTTACGACGCTTTCGCGAAGTTCCTTAATTAAATAACCTCTTTTCCCTGGAGGCGTAGCCCCGCTAACACTGTTCTAGACACCTACTTGGTTTATAGCATTGATCGTTAAGTGAAGAAATCTCCCGAGGAGTAGCGGATACTCACAGTAGGATTGGAATCCAAATATCATTGTGTGATAATGCTGAAGGAATCCTACCAACATCATCAAACTCCAAATGGTATGCAGCACTAGCAAGTTTCAATTTCCTTAGAAACTCCCGATGTGGATTTTTGCCCCATGCTCTTATGACCTTGACTAAGGCCAATAAATCATAAGTCACATGTCAAGTTCTACCCGTCATTGTCCAGGTTAATTTGAACCCACCCGTATATACCCTTGACTAAGGCTAACAAAATAATACAACTGTCCCAAACCAACGCATCTATCTATGCAACATACGAATACCCAGCAGCTACCAATCACTATGCCTTGACTAAGGCCAACAAACATAGCTTGAATACTATTGAATATTCATATAAAATGACGGAGGGCTACGAATGGTTTTGGCGAAACCGTGAACGTAGTGAACTTGATATAATCGAAGGAACCTTGATAGCTTTTAAAAGGGTGGTATAAGCTCCGCGTTTTTAAAAGTTTTGTTGTTTTGAAAAAACCGAGTGGTTTTGAAGTTGTTCCAACGATTCAGTTTTGGTTTGTTTTCTTTGCATTAATATAATGCGTCCCATCAATTAATCCTACTGTTGTAGAAAACAACGAAAATATAATGTACCCTTATGCCATCCGTATTCGCCACGGGGCTCCGTCATCACCCGTTAGGTTACTTAACTAACGAGCGGGGGCTGGACTAGCGCGGATACAAAACATAAGCAATACTTACTAGATATTATATATAGATATATACATTCGTCAGAAGCAATGATAGCCATTCCAGATCACAGATGAACACATTGGATATACTAGGAATCCGCGTTTCGTTTGAGCCTGCAACGAAAGACGGATTACACGGTCGCGATGAATAGCCAAACCCCACCCTAGACCCCTACGGGTGCGGCAAACTACCCGCCAAATACCCGAAGTGAAGCAACCTCCCTCAACAACATGAGTAGGCCACTCAGCACTTCAAAGTACCCGGTAGTTTGTGCACCACATCTTGGGTCTATCCTAAGAGCAAAAACAGTAAAAGAAATAATATACAATGGTGGCTACAACCTCAACCCGGATGTGCGACCATAAAATAATATTATATCAAATTACAAATTTACATCGAATGAAAAATGAAAACTCTCATCTCACATCCCCGTCTATTCATCACGACGATCCAACAAGTTCATATCCACAAACCAATATAACCGACACAGATATGTACAACCCCCACTAATCGACGTATAGCGATTAGTACACATTCAGTACATATATCATTTCACAAACTCAGAAACATTAAACTACTTTAAAGTTACGACTTCGAAACACCCGCAGTGCCACAGTGAATATTTAACAGAAAAAACAAAATTGGCAAAAACAAACAACTCCAGAAACCCAAGATTTAAGTCAAAAAGCCACATGCAAAAAATGAAGCACTTCCTCCCTACTGAGGCCGAGCACGCCGGAATAATGGGGAATGTGGCCGGCCCGTTTTACGAGAAAGCGTCCCAGTTTTGTTCTGTAGTTTTGTACAGTTCAAATAACACTCTGTACTTGTTTAAATAATTTTCAGAGTGCAATAAAAAATCGACAGAAACATAATTTTTGGGTTCGTTGTTTTCGGGCTGTTTCGGTTTCGTAGTTTAACTCGTCGTTTCAACTGTTAGCTTTGGTTTAGCTAGGCTCTGATACCACTGTAAGTCTATGTCGCTCACCCCGCAAGCTGGCGAGGAGGCAGAACAAGTAAAAATCAAAACTTTCTTACAAAAGCAATATAGACTAAGCTAAGGATCTTTGCCAAACTACAAGAGGTTTAATCTACTGTGATAGAAAGATTATACCTCATGATACCGGTCTTTCGGTTCTTCTCCGTTGTCCTCCTCGTCTACCTGAGCTCCGAGGATCGATACGGATCTTGGTCACCTCCACGGTCTCCTTGAGTCGAAGACGATCCACCCAAGAGTCTATAGTCCGAGATCCACCTCCAAACCAAGGTAACTAGGGCAACAAGTTTGCTAAGCTCGATGTCCTAGGTGATGTAGAGTAAGAAGATGGTTTTGTTTGTTTATCTAGATTCTATTTTTCTCAACACATGAGAGCTATAGAATTTTCTAGTGAGGAAGAAGAAGAAGCAACCATGGGAGCTCTCTTTTGATGGGAGAGAATGAAAACAAGGTAATGAACCATGAGGAAAAATAAAACAAATCTTTTATTATGATAATTGTGATGGAAACCTTGATTTGACCATTATCATGTCAAGTTAAATCCAAACCAAGAAAATATCTAGTGCTCACAAAAATATCTAAGTCAACAATGGTCAACTAGGTCAAATGGTCAACATGGTCAAATGGTCAAACCAATTAGCCATGACACAATTATCATTAAAAAGATTAGTAAACATTTTCCTCCACCTCATAATGGTTTTAATCAAGTCAATGGTCAAAACCCTAATGAGGCATCTCCTTCTTCTCTCCTCACATCCGTGTATACACACTCGCATCCGCATTCCGTAGAACATGAATACTAGAAGACAAAACTGATCCATCTGTACAATACTAGGATCCGGCTTAAACCAAAGCCCATTAGTATTGTCCGCCCGAACATCATACGCGCACAAGTACACGTAAGTGATCGTAGCCCTGCCGTAAAACCATACGGCCTCTACACCTTTTGCCCAGTGCAGGGAAACTCTCTATGTGAGACTCTAAAGACTCGACACTACGCTGATAGTGGGTTTAACTATAGGCCGCAAGCGGTACTAGCTGTACGTAACGGTCCCCAGGTAGATGTCGATAAGAAGGCCGATGAGGAAAATCCATCCGAACTCCTACTGAGCCTGAATGTGACAATCTCCGTACATTCCGGTCTGTTCGTCTAAGAGTATCGCATGTCGGGCCCAGGGGGCGGTAAACGTCAGACCCCTAATAGCGGTACAAGTCGTGTCCGAGTGTAGCCCAGAACACCCTGAGAAACTACTGTAAAAACTACCAGTAAATCTCGCTTGCCCTGGCCAGGGACTTTGTGTAATGGCTCTCCAGACACAGCGCGATATCAACCCCCAATACCGGGAGAGACGAATCCTGTCTAATCCCTACTACCTCCAAGTGCTTCGGGACTGCACCCAACTACTACCTATTTGCACGACTCCTTTGAGCCATGGTAGGGTAGTAATCAAAGTACAGTGGGAACACACTCGAGGCGAAGTAGCAGTGTTAAGTCGACGGACTAAACTGTACCCATGTCATCTGAGAACTGCTATCTGACGATAGGTATAGTACCAACCAGCAGTTCCCGACGAGTCCTGTCCAGTGTACTCGTAACCTAACGAGCACCTGCATACTATCTCCAGTACGACGTACTAATGGCTGTGGGACATACCATCTCCCCTGCTGTGATGAGAAGTGTATACACTAGTCTACTCCGGAGTATCGATGCCCCGTCTCGATAATCCTATGACCAGGGACCTGTATAAGGATGTTCTTATAGATTACCCAGCCCCCACTAGTGTGTCTGCCATCACAATGCTGGTAATCAAGCAAAGATTCTAAGGGCTCCACTAATATGTATAAGCAATATGTTAAAAGAAACACATGCACATATTGAAGTAGAAACAAACCAAGTAGCATACTACCATTTTGAGCAAGACTGTCAATACAACTGTGAATATCCGAAGCATCCATTAAGTAATATACAATCTAGTATGATACAGTAATAGCTATATACACTAACAATACCCTTTTCTATACAATAACAGGAAATTTTTGTACAGGGGTTTCCGAGTCATTACAATATACACCGCTGTGTATGAGTCCCAAGAGTTCACTGGCTCTTTTTCCGTGTTTTGTGAACGGAGATTTGGTCATCTTTTCTTTGATACATGATTGACATGTTTCATATGATATATATTCGAACGGATCCAAATATCCATGTTTATATAACTTAGTCAACCTTGTTTCATTAATATGATCAAGTCTACAATACCATAAGAATGCTTGGTATGAATCTGGAGGCTTTCTTTTGAGTGCGTTTTAGACATTGAAAACTTAATGTTGATTGAGTATGTATATACCGTTATCCAGTGTGCCTGACCCAAACAGTTCTTGAAGGTGAATGTTTATGACATTTCTTTCAAATGCAAAATTATATCCTTCATTAGACAATATAGATACTGATATAATATTACACATCATACTTGGTACACAAAAACAGTTATACAACGCTAAAATGCGTCCACTCGTCAAACCCAAGTGATAATCTCCCACTGCAACAGCATCTACGTTTGGTCCGTTACCAACCCTGAAGATCATATCATCTGCCTTCAACACTCTACGGTTTTTCAGTGCCTGCAAAGAATTATAGATGTGAGAAACAGAACCGGTATCTAGTACTCCTGATGTAGAGTTAACTGAAAAATAGTTTTCAATCATGAACATACCTGAAGCCGAAGCATTAGCTTGCTTCGTGTCCTTTCCCTTGGCTTTAAAAGCACCGCAATCTTTCTTCCAGTGACCCTTCTTGTGACAGTAGTAGCACTCTTCCTTTCCTGCTTTCACTCTCCCCGAATTGTTCGTTCCTTGCACCTTTTTGACACTTCCTTTCAGCTTAGTAGGGTTCTTCTTCTTCCCCTTTAATTTCTCTTTAGATTTAGAAGAGGAAGATTCACCAATAGTAAGAACAGGCGTCTTCTCCTTTTTCAAGGAGCTCTCAGCTACCCTCAATATATTGAAAAGCTTTGGAAGATCCGTTTCCATCCTGTGCATGTTGAAATTCAGCACGAATTGAGAGAAGGCGTGAGGAAGGCACTGCAGAATCAAGTCAATGTATAACTCGTTCTCTAACACACATCCCAGGTTAGCGAGTTTTTCAATGAGACTGATCATCTTTAGGACGTGTTCTCCTACAGGTGATCTGACAGCTAATCTCATCTGGAATAATTTCTTTGAAGTCTTGTACCTTGCGATACGAGAGTTCTCTCCATACAAATCCTTGCAATGGAGAAAAATGGATTTAATGTCCATTTTTTCATGCTGCTTTTGAAGTTCATTATTCGTTGAATCTAGCACAATGCACCTAGTTTTTTTTGCAATCCAGGTTCCACATTTTGCGGACCTCAATGTCCGTAACCGTGGCCCGGCCCTGGGACAAGGGAGAGGTACTGATGAGGACATATTCCACTTTGTCATAAGTGAGTGCAATATTGACGTTCCTCAACCAATCTTTATAGTTTGGCCTAGTCAGTATATTTTTTTCAAGTAGTAGTTTAAATCCCGTCATGGTTGCTGCCACACACACACAGAGAGAGAGAGAGAGAGAGAGAGAGAAGAAACACTCGGCATATGCTCTTACAAAATTAGATTGATTTGTTATCTTATCTAACTAGGATGGCTCCCACCGTTTTCTCGAATTCTCCATCAAATCTTAAAAAGAGAATTAGTCGGGATCATTAACACCTTATATGTCACGACCCGAAATGGCACGTGACTGGCACTTGAATCATTTGAAGTCTATAGGACCCTATCTAATTCAAGTAAGCCAAGAAATCCCAGAAATCTAAACCATTTAAAGAAAGAAGTGAAGAAAATATGTTTTAAAACAAGGGGTTTTTAAATAACATAAGCTGAATGTACATTTTAAAATCTCAAGTCTTTTCTGAAAATTTCGGCAGAGTTTCCTTTGTAAATACTGGCCCCAAAAGGGTACAACATGCATAATATGAATAAAGGTATCCCCAAGCAGGAGCTAGCTCTTCGTCAATCGACGGTCACAACCACACAAGCAATATAATATACAACGCCGAAGGGCGAGGATCAAAACCCAAAAAAACTTGAAATCATCAAGAAAACCATAATACTACAACGCACGACTCTAAAGTTGAAATAATACACAACTGGTTTCTAAGTCTGAAACAAATATACAAGTCTGGTTGATGGAATTACTAGATACAACTGATTAAAATAAATACAAGGGTGGTCATGATGCGAGTGAACCCACCTACCAAAGCAATCACCCAGAAAGGAAGCAGTGTGCCAGAAAAGCCGCAATGAAACCTGTACGGCAAAACCTGCAAGAAACTGTGGCACAATGGGGGTGAGTTGCCAACTCGTGAGTAGAAAACATCACAGAGCAGAAATCGTATGTATTACTCAATCCTAGGTCAAACAATCAGTAAAAATATATCCTCAATATGATAAAGTCTGAAGCATGATAAGGTGGCAAGGGTAAACATCTATACATCAGTGTAATACCAAGTGCTCGTGTCAGTGCCTCAGGTAGCAACATATCATAAATATGAGGTATCATCAATGTAATCATCATGAAATCAGTGTCAACTATATCATGAAGTCTAAATATGTGGATATCATCCAACTATGTAGTCAATGTCTGTATGTATGTGGATCTCGTCCACGTGTCAATCATTGACACAAAACATCATGCATGTAAATATCATAAAGCATATGCATGGAAGTATGAGGATATAAATCAACGTGTGTCCCTCGCGACACATCAAAATCATGGAACCTGAGTGTCCAGCATCAACACTCGAAACATCATGAAACCCGTGCCCAGCATCGGCACGTAAATCCTCATATATCGGGCTCCGTCGGTCCGGATCGGCCAACGGGCTCCGTCAGTCCGGATCGGCCCATATCATCTCTCGACTCCGGTCGGTATCCTCCGAATATCTGCCGAGCCCAAATACTATCACCGGTAAGTAGTAGTCCCACTGCCAGGCTCACCGTCTGCAGCACAGCAATCCGTTCTCGCCCAGGGATACCATACCGGGTCCACCACGTACCCGCAATCGGCCTCATCCAACTCCTCGAATCGGGTTTCACATGTCATACGTCTCAGAACCGAGAAAACACATGGTGGACGCACTGAAATATCATATCAAGGGAAACCGGTTTTTAAAACAATACATACTCTCTTTTGAAATAACCACGGTTCCCAAATCAAGAAATCTCATGAAAACAAATATCTCAATGCGTATAATCTAAAGCATGATGTATGCGACATATAACAGAAATGTAAGCATATCTGTATATCATGCAACATGGAACAGTAATATGCACATATCGAGGGAAAACCGCTCTTTTAAAATGAATCCAGTTTTAAAATATATCTTGCGGTTCCCAAATCTCCAAAATCGAGCCAGAATCATCTATGTATGTGCAAATACGTATGTATGCAAATATGGGTGTACAATATGTGTGTACGCAAGTATGAGTGTACAATATGTATGTACACAAGTATGTCATGTAAGGGGTCATATCCTGATGCAACAATCCTACTGTGTAGTGACATGGTAATTATTGATGATGAAGTGTGTGAGCCGGCAAGAAAGTGTACGTAGAGCATACGCATCATCGATAATGGTGCTGGTGTCCTGACAGCATGGTTTTAATATAACAATAAACACATTTAAACATACAATGCGATGCGAATAGCAAGAATATGCGGAAAATGAATAATAAATACAACAGTGAAGAATCTACATCAATATGTATATATATATCATACAGTTTTGCCATTTGAAATAACACGAATCGTGGTGTTTAGAAAAATAAGAGCTACGGTGTTTTTAAGAAAGATGCGTCTTTTGAAAATATCCGTAGAATCCCTTGACCTGTCTTTAAAATACTCACGATTCGTTAGTTTTGAAATAGGTATGACCCGGGTCTAGTCTAACATCTACTAAGTACTACAGAACTAAACGAAAAGTCTAACCGAAAGGGTATGGGAAACCACCTAAATCTGAGTCGATATACATATAAATATAATAGTCGGCGATCCTGCCTTAATAGTATCACATACGATACAATATACAATATGAAATCCTCGAGTCAAGAGTGCAGATCTATCATCAATATATAGCTCGTACGTAAATCCGTCGTACGGCATCCCAATTCTGGGTATGGGTCGAATCTCACATTTATCTCATCAATTATATGGTATCCTTATCATCATATCTCATGAAATAGGGGTACTGATCTATGTCTAGTACAATTGATACCATCGAGATATATATGTGTGTGTGTGTGTGTGTGTGTGTGTGTAAAACACACGTCCAAAGGACCGCTAAAATCTCATGTCGTATCTCATAATACAAACCACATCATATCACCGATCTCATGGCACCATGCCCAATCTCATCGACTCATCTCCAAATACCATATACAATCCTCATCATCCATGTGTAGGTATACGTGTATATATATATATAGTCCCATACCTATGTGTGTATATGTATATACGTATCCTCCTATACGCACAAGTATAACAAAGTAAGCGTATGTGTGCATGTGGGTGTAAACCTATTCTAGGGTTCGTGACTAAGAAGCTATACTAGTTCACTTCTAATAACCCTAAACTAACCATGAACACAATCATATCTTGAATATCCATGTCACACATAAAAGATATCATATATATATATAGTATATATATATATATATATATCATACTATACATCGAACTGCGGGGGTGCTATATGCCATCCACCCGACTTCCCCCGTAGATATAATCTACTCACTTTGCTCTCACTTGCCGTTGCCGACGTCGCTACTCGCTTGCTTGTCGTCTCGAAGTCCTCGTGGGGTACCTACACATCATAATGTATCGTGTCGCATTAAAACCCAATTCAAAACCAAAACGACACGCTAAAAGCCTATAGGTTAGAACCTAAGGACTACGCTTTCAAAACCACCAAATAACACTCGATTTCGACGTATAAACGTCAAGTGATCGAATACCACACAAATTACAAAAATCCAGAATTCAAAATACGCAAAACGAAACCCCGAATCAAAACAGTAACTCTTGAAAATGGTCCCAGATTTTACCCGAGGTCAAATTAGTCAATTTTGCATATGCCCAGGGTCTAGTTTTCAGGAGATGGAGCTACAGACGAAGCACGAAGCCCAATGCTCAAGATCTGGTCGCAAATTGCGGCCAGAAAGGTTTTATTTGCGGACCAGAAGTGAGTGTAGGGGCTGGGGTCTTAGGGTTAGCTTCCTAGGTGCCTGCATACTCCTCTGTACTTGCTAAATATTTTTCAGAGGCTCCGGATGATAGCAGATGTCAAAATACCCTCACAGAATTCACAAAATACGATGTCGGGGATTTCTAAGTTCGCTAATTGGGGTTCTAGTCTCTAGTTTAGGTCTCCAATCAATCACCACAGGGGTTGTATAGCCTCTACTAACCTTAATTTCACCTTTGGGTTCAACTAAAACCCTAATCCTCAATTCAAAGTTTTCAAAGTTCCCAAAACCACACAATATCGGTTCTAATTTAACATGGATGCTAAAGGAATGGAAATTCTACACTAATGATGGAATAATTACCTCATTTTGCACTCATGAATCCCCTAGGGCACCAAAATCAAATTTTTCTTGGTCCATAGTGTAGCTTGTGAGCTTGTGCACAAAATTTGTGAAGAGGAGATGGGGTTTTAATGGGTTTATTGTGATGGATTGTGAGGAGGTAGAGAGGCAAAGGGAGAGAGGGCAGCAGCAGCAGCAATGAGTGAGGGAGAGGAGAGAAAATGATGAAGAAATGAAGTAGGAATGGGAGCTTGGTCCAAGATTTGACCCCTCACCCTATCATTCTCTCTTATGCCCATCCCTCCATTCTTTATTCCATTTTCTTTTGTTTTCTTTTCCTTTTCTTTTCTCTTCTAAAAAAACCAAAGGCATGAATGAAAAATGAAGGGAAAGCATGTAGGAAAATGTAACACAAGTGTAAAAATGATATGGTGCATGTTTTGCACAAAACAAGCTTAATGCGCGATTAGCGATATTGAATCGCGATTAGCACTAAATAGTGTATAATTAATCATAAAAACTTATAATTTGCATAATTCACATAAAACACCCTCTTTTTAGTAATTTCCATAATTTTCTAAATTTTTCCCAATTTTATCGGTATTTAATTATACCGCCCTATTAAAATATTCAATATAATATTATTTAATTATAAAAATTCCCAAAAATAATATTTTTTTTGAAATGTTACATTATAAGTCCAGCCAGGTGGGTGTTGGTACTCCGAGGGAGGTTTCTCGTGCTCTCGCATGGACCTAATTAAAATAAACCTCATTTCCGCAGAGGCGTAGCTCCGTTAACACTTTCTAGACACCTAATAGGTTAGCTAATTGTGAAGTGAAAAATATCTCCAAAAAGTAATCTTACTCATCAGTGGGACTGGGATCCAACTATCATTACGTGATGACCTAGATGGAAGCCACTCTCGTCACCACACTCCAAAAGGTATGCTCAATCTGCAAGTTTCCTTAAAGTTTGAAACTCTTGATTTGGTTTTTACCCTAAGCTCTTATGATCTTGACGAAGACCAACAAATCATAAGACACAAGTCAAGTTCTTCCCGTCATTGTCTGATTAATTTAGGCCCACCTGTACTTGCCCTTGACGAAGGCTAATAAAGCTGTATGACTGTCCTAAACTAATGCATCTATTTATACTACAAACAAGCAACACATCGCTACCATTCACCATGTCTTGACGGAGACCAACAAACATAGCATGAATATGATGTACCACTCATTTGAAATGATGGAGTGCTACGGCTGGTTTTTGCAAAAAACTTGAACATAATGAACTTGATATCGTTGAAGGAACGATAGCTTTGAAAAGGATTGGTTCAAGCTTCGCTTTTTAAATGAGTGTTTTGAAAAGAACCGAGTAGTTTTTAAAATTGTTCCAACAACATCTTTTCAGGTTTATTATCTTGCATCAATTAACATTAATGCGTTCCCATCAATTTAAATTCTATCACACCCAACAAAAATAGAATGTACGTATATTCCATCCGCATTTGCCAGGGGGCTCCGTCATGCACCGTTAGGTTACTTAACTACTGGCAGAGCAGGGGCAGGGCTAGCGCGGATGCAAAACATATACAACATTTATTAATATATATATATATATATATATATATATATATATATATATATATATATATATAACCATTCGTCGTAGGCATGATAAGCACCACAGATATCAACATCACAGAGAATGGAAAAATAGATCAATTAGGAACTTTGCATTTCCTCGAGCCACCTATGAAATACAATCCTCCACGGTCGTGTGAATAGCCGAGTGTGAACTATCCTAAACCCCTACGAGTCCGACAAGCTACCCGCCAATCTAGAATTGGGTGACCCAGGTCTCGACTCCTCGAGATGGCCACCCACTGAATTCTAGAACCCGGTAGCTTGTGTACTCCTTCGTGGCTCAATCCTAGATGTGGAAATGAAAAATAATATACAGCCGGTGACATCATCCTCAACACGGATGTGCCCCAATAAAAGAATATACATCAATTATTTCATGAATTACAAAATTCACTCACATCTTACATCTAAATTCACACCAGGCCGTTCACACGACGATCCATTAAATCATTCGCAACACAGAACATCACATGATATGTGCAACCCCTTCTAATCGATGTACGGTGATTATAAGATGTTTAAAAACACATATACGCATCACAAAAGTAAGTAAAGAAAACCATGATGCTAGAATTCCGCGCACAATTAGCGAATGAAACCAATTTCCAAGACTTGAAAAAAACAGTTCACTAAAGTTCCCCAAAAAAATCGTTTTAAGCCAATCCGGGAGTCGTAACGAACTTGAAACTCGTCCAAATCTTCGCAAATGTGAAGTGGCAAAAATTAACTGTCAATTCGGAGGCCTAGGGGGGTACCCACCCTCGGGGGCCACCACGAGGTGGCCCCCAAGGGTAGGCAGACCCGAGAGCACCCTTTTGGGGTGCTCTCAGGTCACCACCCCTAAGGCCGCCTTGTGGTGGACTTGGGGAGTGGGCCCGACCTTCGGTCCCCCTGGGTATCCCTGGTGTGCCCATGCTTTACCCTGCGGCTTCTCAGTTCAAACCGTGAGCCCGCGGGGTGTGCAAACATATCAAAACATCATTTTTCGGGACTGTTTTTGTTGGCAGTTCGTGCATGACAAAAACGACGGATTTCTAACGTCGCTATGAGCTATCTAAGGCTTATGGAATGGCTCTGATACCATGTAAGTTTATGTTGCACACACTACGGGGTTTGTAGAGAGGCAGAATTTTCAAAAATTGATTTTGAAGCATGCAACAAAGACTATAACCTAAGAACTACCATAAGCTCTAATAGCAAAAACTTCATAGATACTTAATCTACTATGATAGAAGTTTTATACCGATAGACAAGTGTCCTTTGGGTCTTCTTTATCCTCTTCTTAAGCTCCTTTCCTGTCCTAGATCAAGCTTGGTTGTCGTCCTCTTCGATCCTTGATGATCCACCTGAAGGTTCTTGATTCAAACTCGTACTTCAAAAACAAGCAACTAAACAAACTAGTTTGCTAATCTAGTTTGTTTAGGAGATGTGGAGATGGTTAGTTGTATTTTTTCTATCTCAAAATCCCATGGCTCTCAATACATGAGAAGGTTTAGGGTTGAGGAAGAAGAGAGGAGAGAGAAGGAGCAAAAGAAAATGAAGTGAGGGTGTGAAAAAATCTCATGACCATTTTAGTTTTGTGAAACATTTTTCACAATTAAAAATGGGAACCATACTTTAATAGTAAATCCAAATAAACTAAAAATTCATTTGGCTATGCCTCACACCATTCTTATTTTCCCCATAACCCTCCACCTCATTTCCAAATATCAAAATAAATGGTTAATACATAAATGATGTGTCCTCTTCTAGAAGGTATTTTGTATAAATACAAAATACATTCTACCGTATATACATACCTGCGAATACCCAAGAGATATAATACTACTACTAATATAATACTAGCATTAAATCAATATCTGATTTAACAAATCGGCTGAATTCTAAGCCTGCTAGTATTATAATCCATCCGATTAAATTCCGCCTAACTAGTATACGTAATTAACCGGAACCCTGCACGTATAAACATATGACCTCCACATCGTTTCGCCTGAACCAGAGAAACCCTTTATGTGGGACTCTAAAGACTCGATAGTATACTGGTAGTGGGTTTAACCACAAGCGCGTTAGCGACACTGGTTGTATATAACGGCTACCTAGGTATCTGTTGAAAAGAAGACCGATGAGAAAACTCATCTGAATCCCTACCGAGCCTAACTATAACAATATCCATACATTCCGGTTTGTATGTCTAACAGTATCGCATACTGGGTCTAGGGGTGGTTAACGTCAGACCCCTACTAACCCGATAAGTCGTGTTGGTGTGGCTCAAGACCATCAGAGAAACTACTGATCTAACTATCAGTAATTCCCAACTGCCCTGGCCAGGGACTTATGGTGTTGACCAACCAAACACAGTGCGACATCGACTCCCTATACCGGGAAAGATGGATCCCTATAATCACTCACTGCCTCCTGTGGCTCGGGACTGTACCCAACTAAAACATGTTTGCACGACTCTTTTGAGCCGTGGTAGGGTAGTAATCAAAACATAGTGGGAATTCACACGAGACAAATGATGATCTCAGGTATACAGACTGCCTGTATACATGCTACATAAAAACTACCATCTGACGCTTGGTATAATACCATCCAGCAGTTCCTAGTGAGTTCGTCCAGTGTACCCATCCACAATGAGCACATGTATGCAATCTTAGGTGAAACACACCAATGGCTATGGGACTAACCATTGCCCCTCGTTGGGGTCTAGAAACGTATACACCAGTCTACTCTGGAATATCGATGCCCTGTCTCGATATTCCGATGACTAGAGACACTTTAAGAATGTGCTTATAGACTGCCCAGCTCCCGTAAGTATGATCGCCATCACAACTCTGATAGTCAAGCAATAATCCTATGGGCTTTATCAACATGTATAAGCAATACGTAATAACTAGTAAAACATACGCACATGTTAAGATAAATGCAAACCAGATAGCATACTATCATTTCGAGCATGATTGTCATGTACATACATACATACATACATACGTACATACATATCCATAGCATCCATTACAAATAATAGCTTCTAAGGCCTACATATCCTAAACGTACTTGGGTTGAATACTGTCAGCGAGTGGAAGCCCTACTTCATGAGCTTGAATGCAAACGCCTTCCTTTGGACATCTCATTTCTCAAGGTCGGATTGAATGAATGGATTGAGAGATGTGGTGCCAATCTCCGGTCTTGCGAGAAGAGGCTGACCCAGAAATTTTCAGAGCGGGAGCTAGCTTCGAAGGCCTTGGAAGACCTCTAAGCTCAACTTGTGGCTAATGCCACCCGGGCTTATGAGATCTGACAAGCTCTCTAACAAGGCGTGACGGAAGTGGTGGCTCTTGATAGGGCCGTTAACTTCATGAAGGAAATGGTGGAAGGTCACAAAACTGCCGAGGAGGAGCTCAAGCGCCGATTCCCCTCGTATCAACAATTGCAAAAAAAAGCAGGGGCTTAGCTTGCTGCGCTGATAGTGCTCGAGATGAAGGTTCAATGGAAGAACAATGATTTGGCTGGCCTGTTGAATAATCCACCGTCTTAGACCTTTTTCTTTGTTGTATTCCCTTTCTTTTTTTAGATTGTATCTTTTCACTATTTTGATTTATGAATAAAAGATACTTCTTTTCATATTTGCGCCTCTTTGTTTCTTGATTGTCCTGAGTTGGCGTGGATTAGTTTATTTACTCATTTCAGATTGTTTAGTTTACCTTTCCCTTAGGCTTATAGGCAAACTTGTCCTAACATTAAATATAGATAACCCCTTTTTATGATAGGAGTCTGTTAGGTTCGTGATACTGGGTTAAGTCCATCGTACCGTCGCGTTGACTGATATTTTTCCTGTTGGATATGTATGCCCTAGAGGCCATTATTGTATAGTACTAGTTTGTATATTACATTTTAGAAGCTTGGGATATATACATGGATTGACGACAGTCTTGCTCGATATTGTAGTATGCTACTTGGTTTGTATCTATCTTAATATGTGTATATGTTTCTTTTAACATATCACTAATACATATTGATGGAGCCCTTAGGATCTTTGCTTGACTACCAGCGTCGTGATAGCGATCACACTAGTGGGGGCTGGGTAGTCTATAAGCACATCCTTATACAGGTCCTTAGTGGTAGGATTATCGAGACAGGGCATCGATACTCCAGAGTAGACTGGTACATATGCTTCTCATCCCATCAGGGGAGATGGTCTGTCCCACAGCCATTGGTACGTCGTACTGGAGATAGTATGCAGGTGCTCGTTAGGTTACGAGTATACTGGACAGGACTCATCGGGAACTATTTGTTGGTATTATACCTATCGTCAAGTAGAAGTTCCCAGGTGATATGAGTACAGCTTAGTCCGTTGACTTGACACTGCTACTTCGCCTCAAGTGTGTTCTTACTGTTCTTTGATTGCTACCCTACCATGGCTCGTTTGAGTCGTACAAACAGGTAGTAATTAGGTGCAGTCTCGAAGCACTTGGAGGCAGTGGCGGTTAAACAGGATTCGTCTCTCCCGGTATTGGGGGTTGATATCGCGCTGTGTCTAGGAGAGCCATTACACAAAGTCCCTGGCCAGGGCAAGTGAGATTTACTGGTAGGTGTTCCAGTAGTTTCTCTGGGTGTTCTGGGCTACACTCCGACACGACTGATACCGCTATTAGGGGTCTGACGTTTACCACCCCTAGGCCCGATATGCGATACTCTTAGACGAACAGACCGGACTGTACGGAGATTGTCACATTCAGGCTCAGTAGCAGTTCGGATGGGTTTTACTCATCGGCCTTCTTATCGAAAGATACCTGGGCAGTCGTTACGCACGGCTAGTGCCGCTGACGTGCTTGTGGTCAAACCCACTGCCAGAGTACTGTCGAGTCTTTAGAGTCCCACACAGAGGGTTGTTCACCTTTGGGCGAAACGATGTAGAGGTCGTATGGTTTAACGACAGGGTTCGTTAACATACGCGTACTTGTGCGTGTTTGGTGTTCGGGCATTTGATACTAGTGGGCTTTGGTTTAAGCCAGATCCTAGTATTTGGTTTTGGGTTGGTTCAGTTTCAATGTATTCGTGTTTCTTCGGAACACGGATGCGGGTATGTATGTACAGTTGACAGAGGCAGAGAGGGAGACGCCTCATTAGGGTTTTGACCATTGACTTGATTATAAACCTAATGAAAAGGAGGAATTTTTTTAATAATTATTATTATGGATAATTGTCATGGATAATTGGTTTGACCATTTGACCAAGTTGACCATTGTTGACTTAGATATTTTCTTGAGCATGCTTAGCATTTAATATGATATGATAATGGTCAAATCAAGTGAACCATCACAATTATCTTAATAATTCTAATTATTCTTTGATTTCTCATATGAGAGCTTCATCCTCTCATTATCTCATGATCTTTCTCTCTCATGGTTAGCTCTCTCCTCTTCCTCTCTTAAGGCTCTCTTTTTTCATGAGTTGAAAATAAAGAGCCTTTGAGATAAAACCACCAAAACACTTCTCTACTTACTCTAGGGTTCTTAGTGTAGCAACCCAAGCACTCTAGTTACTTCATTGTTGAAGTTGGAGCTCAAGGTAGAGGCCTTCGGGTGGATATTCTATGATATAGAGAAGCCGGTTAGGAGGAGCCATCCACACAATTCCAATTAGCTCACAATAAGGAGAAGAAGGAATTCAAGACTTAGGTATAACTTTCTATCATAGTAGATAGAACTCTTTTGTGCTAACTAGGTTTATGGTAAAGATCCGGTTTAGTGTAATCCTAGCGCCAAGTTTGTTATCGTAGTAAAATTTTTGTTCCGCATTTGGCCAAGGAAGTTGGCCGGGGCGCTAGTGTAACCCTTCATGGTATCAGAGCCTACCCACAAACTCTACTAGCTTGTTTGCACAAGGTTAAAATCTCGATTGACAAATTTTTCTGATTCACGAATCTATGTTCATGAGCTTGCTGTCGATTTTCAAAGTTGTTCTAAAATTTTTTTGGGTATCTTAGAATTATGTGTAGGCGAAACTGTTGCGCCACGGCAGCGCCCCGGCCGTCTATCCGAGGCCAAATTGCGGAATCAAAAATTTTCTTAACTTGGAACCGGCGCTACCGCGGACAATAAACCCGAATCGTAACCATTAACCTAATCCTAGCTATTAAGAGAATGGGTAGAGAGATATACCGAGCGATCCGTGTCCTTCGGTCTTCTCGTCGTCGTCCCGATCTCCCGCGGAATCACCGTTCGTCACCTCCTCGTCGGAAAGGGCACCACGTAGCCGATTTCTTTTACGGGCTCCCACCTCTGGACCGAGGCAACTCGGGCGCGAAGTTGGCTAGCCGACGCGTCCAAGGGTACTGTAGGTTGTAGTGTAGAACCTTTGTCTCATTGGGGTTTATGATGCCATTGGTGATGGAAGAATCAAAGAACTTTGGAGAGGGGTTTATGATTTTGGAGCACGAAAATGAGATGATCTAATTTCCCTCATCAAAAATGAAAACCTCTCTATCTCTCACTCAAGTGGCCGGCCATATCAAATATGGTGGAGGAAAAACAAACACAAGAAGGGAGGTGAGTGTAGGAAAAGTAGAATGGTGACCACACCCCCAAGCAATGATAACAAGGTCAAATCTAAATCAAGATCAACTCTAATCACAAAGAAATGATGTATAGAGCATCTCATGATGATAGAAGCCACAAATGCAAGAAACCCCCTCCACAAATGTTATTTGCAAACTTGCAAATAACCCCCTCCATCGAAAAATTCCGGCCGGAAAGGAACAAAGGAAAACCGGCCGGAACGGAATGCAAACTGGCAACATCAGAAAACTGATCCCGTAATAAATTACTGGAAAACCCCGCGACCGCATATACATGCCCGCATTTGTATTCCCACTGAACACAAATGCAAAGAGACAAAATCTACACTGTCTAATACTAGGCTTAAACCAAAGCCGGCTAGTAAAAACCGTCCGATCACGATCCGTGCAATACCGCACGTATCTGATCGAACCCTGCCATATCTCCATACGGCCTCTACAGCGTTTCGCCCGAAACTTGAGTAACTGAGTGTGTGGTGGACTCTAAAGACTCGTCAATACTATGGCTATGGATTTAACCACTAGCACGTCAGAGGTATTAGCCATACGTGATGGGCTACCAGCTATTGACCAAAAGGGACGTCGATGAGCGAACTCATCCTGACACCCTACTGAGCCTGTCAGTGACAATATCCGTACAGTCCGGTCCGTTCGTCTATGAGCATCGCATGGCAGGCCTAGGGGGTTGGTAAAAGTCAGACCCCCAAAAGCGGTACAAGTCGTGTCGGAGTGTAGCCCAGAACACCCTGAGATACTACTGGAATACCTACTAGTAAATCTCCTGCCTCGGCCGAGGGCTTTGTGTAATGGCTCTCCTAGACACAGCGCGACCTCACCCCCAATACCGGGAGAGACGAACCCCTGCAAATCCGCTCACTGCCTCCATGTGGTTCGGGACTGTATCCAACTAAAACCTGTTTGCACGACTCCTTTAAGCCGTGGTAGGGTAGTAATCAAAGTACAGTAGGAACTCACACGAGACAAATGACGATCTCAGGTCGATGAACTAACCTGTACACATGTCACCAGGGAACTGCTATCTGACGTTTGGTATAATCCCAACTAGCAGGTTCCCGGCGAGTCCTGTCCGGTGTACTCATGACCCAATGAGCACCCGTATACATCTTAGGTGAACCAACTGACACCAATGGCTTGTGAGACCGGCCACCGCCCCTCGTCGGGGTCTCGACTGTATACACTAGTCTACTAATGGAGTATCGATGCCCAGTCTTGAAACTCCCACGACTAGGGACCTTTTAAGGATGTGCTTATAGACTCCAGCTCCCACGTATATGATCGCCCTCATACTGCTGGTAGTCAAACAAGAATCCTAGGGGCTCTATCAACGTGTAATAGCGACTCGTAAGGTCACCTAAAGCAGTACACGATGATAAAGATAAACCAGATAGCATACTATCATCTTGAGTAAGACTGTCCTACTGGGACAGGTCCTCCCTCAATCATTGCAATCACGTGCCTGTGATCCAATAATTGACTCTGAGGGCACTATCTCCAACAATCTCCCACTTGCACTCAAGGCTAATTATTGCGATGTCGCATACTCACAGCCCGTGTGATACCGAACACCCAACTCTTCTACTAGTCAGTCTCACAAAGCTCGTTTGCGAAACTATTGCGTTCGAGAAATAGCCTCAGTGAGTGGATCCGCTGTGATGTTTCTTTCTATGTCTCTCTATATCTCAAGTTCGCGGAGAAAGACATCTCCCGAAATGAGCAATACCTGTCTTAGAATGTGTCTGGATATCTGATGGGACCTAGCTCATAAATGAACTCCAAATCCAAACTTCTTAGACTGTATCGTCAACTGAACTTAATCAGTATCCTGCGCCATCCTTCCCTCAGTATCCACCTGGACCACCTGTCCAAAATACTGCCCCTCGTCAGAGGGAAAACTATAACTCTGACAGCCACTCTGCCATCCAGGTCACCTTGGAAGCCTGGAATGAGAACTGTCTCCCGAAGGAGAATGTCGTTATCATATCCCTAGAACATCAACTTATGTTCTAAAACTGCTTCCGACTGTTTCTCCAGGATTGGATTAATATCAACTTATTGCATCTACTGCAAGAACAACATCTGGTGTGGTACTTGACATCTCATGATTGACTCAATTGTCTAAGCAAGTGATCTGCCAATCATGCACATCCCTCTCTACTTTAGTCTATAATACACCTTTAGAGAGGGTGACTCCATCACCTGCAGGTACACTACCATGCCAGGAGTCATCCATTCTAAATACTCATAGAATGCTGTCTAAGTACCCAGATTGGGAAACCACCCAAATCTAGATCTAAAACCATAGATATAGTGACCAGAATGTCTTGACATTATATCCAAGTCCCATGTGGAGAAACCAATGTGTGGCAACCAAAGTATAACCGACCGTAGTATAGGAATATCACTTCCTACTCTGTGTATGTCATCCAAATACCAGGACATTACACCCTACTACCTTCTTAACAGATCCATCCCCTATTCTGATGAAGTCAAACCTATGACTGTCACATCAGAAATAGATGATCTATCTCCGCTATGTCTGCTTTAGTCTATAAATAGACATAAGCCTCCTGTCCACCAATGCTTCCGCTGCTCCCACTGACTACGACAACCCTCTGGCAAAGTCATATAGACGTACACTTCTAAAGCCAGTTTAGAACGACGCTATACTCATCCTCCTGCCGAGTCTCACAGTCTGGAACAACAGCAATGGCAAGTCTGGGTAAACAAGAACCTCCCTGCCACTGTCCTTGAGCATACCGAAGTACCTCTCGAGTGCCTGAGGTTACCTACCATATCTGCGGAGTGGCCAATGGAATGTCAAATCAGATTGAATCTTTAGGTTCTTATCAAATCTTCAGTAATCGTTTGCGGTTCTGGAATCACTTCCAGTTCTACCATACTCCCACTTCTGTTTTCTGAAAAAATCCATTTCTTTTAAAAATATGGCGAGTCAAGAACAATATCACTATTGATCTTCCAGATGGTAGAAAGTCAACCCTCGTCATAGCCCGGGTCAACCCGCAAACAGCCATTACAGAAACGTGCCTTTAGTTATCCAGAGTCTGGTTTTAAGCATAAGCCGGACAACTTCCCGTACCTTAACAATGTCAAGATATGAACTGTTCTATATCCAATATAGAAACAGAGGTACTAATTTAATTGAACCAGATTCAAATCATGCAGCTGTCTCCAGTGCATGTCAACTAAATGGAAAGAGGTCGATCAGCATTACTCAACTTAGGAGTACTTCCAATTATGAGTAACCTGAAAGAGAAGCTAGTTCTCTTAATCATTACAATCAACTGAATACCATTCACAAGTATCTACATCTTCGATCACCTTGAAGAATCCCGATACTTGCAACACCTGGTTCTCTACTCTATTCTTATACCTATAACTTCTCAAAACTTAGACCCTGTGTTTCCACGAAACCCTTGTCTAAGAACCAGAGAAGTCATAAGTAAACAGAATATAGTACGAGGACCAACCCCACTGTCCTGATAGACACTGGACAATATACAATACTCTGTATAAGTCCTCTGAGTCTGATAACTCATTCACTGTGTGTCGTAGGTTGAAAACTGTACTATAGTTAAGAAGAATTACACCGATGTTCAATGCTCCTTACCTAACCATCCACTGATATAGGTAAATGTCATAGACATAATTTCAAAAAGGTATATCTCACTCTATAAAAATAGACGTACAGATATATCAATTTGAAATTGGTGCATAACAACGGATATTCAAAACCAAATATTTGCCGTCCGGCAAACAACCCAGGTGACTTCCTCAAATATCACCAATTACAACGAATTCCGATATAATGAGGATGATCACCTAATTCCCAATAACTTTCTCCCACTCATCATCTGTAAAACCATACAGATGTGAGAATCATACCTGGTAAATACATACCCTGGAGCAAGTGTCTAATTGGGAAATCAGTTTTCTTTTAACAGTACACAGTGAAACTGAAACATTGAAATGTTTCGATGGGGTATCCCGGTATTCCTAGTAAGGCCTCTTCCATTATCCAGATTCACAACTATAACTGTATAATTCTTTGCCACCTCTCTAAATCCCTTTATATGTCTTTAGTCATTACCTTCTGTACACCTCTTTAGGCCAAATGGTTTTCTTCCTTCCCTACCGTTCGGCACCAGCCTATGGTTTGGAAGAAGACTATCCAATAAGCATAATGGGTATACTGTCCTAATCCTGGGAGCACTCGCAATGCGAGAGAAGGTGAAGATAAAAGACAACCAAATAAACCTTATTCCTATTTCTCCTGAACCAGAATCCATCCCCGAACTGGAACAAGTTCCTTTCGAGTTCGTATATAACCATACGATGGAATATCCAATAAACTTGGGATCTTCGTAGTGATACGGAGTGTCCTGGAGAAATACAAAGGTGATTTAGGATTGGCGAAGAAAATATTTGGTTTGGTCGTGAATAGCAGTCGCAATTTACTTTGCCCTCTTACTAATCCCTTTCTTTGTCTTAACTTAATACCTTCTGTACACCATCGTTATGCTAATTGGTTTTCTTCATTCCCCACCGTTCGGCACCAGCCTAAGGTTTGGAAGAAGACTATCCAATTTGCGTAATAGGTGTACTATCTCCTAAACCAAGGAGTACTCGAAACCTGAGAGAAGGTAAAAGGAAAAGACAACTGAATAGTCCTATTCGTTTTCTCCAGAACCGGAAACCATCCTCGAATAAAATCCGTCGAGTTCGTATATAACCATACGATGGTTTTGTCCAATGGAAGTGGACGTTCATAGTAATACGGGGTGTCCTGGAGAAAAGGGTAAAAGTAGGAGTGGCAATGAGGTCTGCAACTCTGATAATCCAAAAGCCAGTGTAAAGAAGGTTCGGTCAACTTGGTCACTGAGTCATAGTCTAGGGTTGGGTCAATGGTCGCTGCCAAAGAGAGAGAGAAAAAAACACTCAGCGTGCACTCTAACCTAGATCAGAATGGTTATCACTTTATCTAATCTGGAAACCTCCCACTGTACCGTTATATTCTCCTCCAAACATGAAAGAAGAATTAGTCGGGATCACCCGAGGAGTAAACCAACTCATCAGTGGGAATCGGGATCCAACTATCATCGCATGATAACTTGACGGAATCCACTCAAGTCACCACACTCCAGAAGGTATGCGCAAGCCTGGCAAGTTTCAGTTTCTTTAGAAACTCCCGATGTGATTTTTACCCCTAGGACTCAAGTGACCTTGACGGAGTCAACAAATCAAAGAGTCCTAGTCAAGTTCAACCCGTCATTATCTGGATTGCATTAAACCCACCCGTACGTGCCCTTGACGGAGTCAACAAGGCCGCACGACTGTCCTAACCAACCCCATTTATGCAACAAACAAGCACCACTTATCTACCGTACACTACGCCTTGACGGAGTCAACAAACGCAGCACGAATACTAAATAATACCCGTAGGAAATGACGGAGGGCTACGGCTGGTTTTTGGTGAAAAACCTTTAACGTAATGAACTTGATATCGTTGAAGGAACTGCATAACTTTTTTTATAAAAAATATAGTGACGAAAACTTTTTCTAAAGAGGTCACTTCCGGTGAAGGGATCTCGGCTCTTTCCCCGTAGAATGAGGTGCAGGATATTCCAACTGAATACCACGACGCAAAGCAAAAGTAATCGGCTATAGTGAAGTTATTGCCTTGACACAAACTTTTGTCCAAGGGGTCACTCCCGGTGAAGGGATCTCGGCCCTTGCCTCGTCGACTGAGGAGCAGGATATTCTAACTGAATACCACGATGCAAAACAAAAGAGAACGCCCTTTCAATAACAGCTTTTTGAAAAATGTTCCAACAACATCAGAATAGGTTTGTTTATCTTGCATTGATCCGAATCAACGCAGTCCCATCAAAGGATCACACCAATAAAGAACGAAAATAATGATGTACGTATATGCCATCCGCATTCGCCACTGGGTCCCGTCATCACCCGTTAGGTTACTTAACTAACGACAGAGCGGGGACTGGACTAGCGCAGATGCAAACATATACAATATCTAGTAGTATAAATATAATATATAATTTTCGCTCAAGGCGTGATAAAAAGCAACATCACAGAAATGTAATCAGCATCATAGAACAATACAGATATCTGGGATCCCCGGGTTTCATAGAGCCGCTACTGAAACCCGACATTCCCCTGGTCGTGTGGATAGCCTGTGCAATGAAAATCCTAGACCCCTACGGGCGCGGCAAGTTACCCGCCAAAACCTGAAGCAAGGCAGCCCCCTTCAGCAACGTGAATGGATCACCCAGCACTCCACGGAATCCGGTAACTTGGGCATCCCTCCTGGGTCAACCTGTACCCCCTACGAGTGCGGCGAATAGCCCTGCCAATTCTAGAGTAAATCCCCCTCCGTCTCAATGCCATGAGATGCGGGCTTGTTGCCCTCTAGAACCCGGCTATCCGTGCACCCCTCCACGGGGTAATCCTAGTACAGAAAGTAAAATATACATACAACGGGTACATCGACCGCAACCTGATCGTGCCCCAAAAGAATAATACAAACAGGCAGTGACGGCAGTCCACATGTCGGACGCTCGCCCCGCAATATCAAATGTACATATAAAACAAAACTGTACTACCACTGCAACCAGGCTATCCCTACGACCAATCCGCAACATCACAGCACAACACAGAACATCAACGTGAATGTCACGTTCGCAAATCCGTCTAAAAGGGCTATAGCAGTTAGACAAGATTTACCGATCAAATGACATTCACGGTCGCATATATAATGTAAATACTGTGAACTAGCATGTTTAAAATATCCGATCGAACAAATTTATCGAAGTGGGCCCCAAGCACTACTGTAGCACTCACAGAAATCTGGGCCCAAAAAGAATATACCAAAACCCCTATTTTCAGCTCAAAAGCCCACTGCAAAAAATTGGTGAAGTGAAGCCAACATCCTGCGGCGTAACCGCGGCCAAATAGGGGTTATGGCCGCGGTTCCGCGGTCTTATGGAGGGATCAAGTTACCAAAATTTTACAGTGTTCTTAGAATTCCATGTACATCATTCTGCAACAACCTGAAAAATTTTTGGAGCTAAAAATTTTTCGACAGAAACTGATGCAACTGAAAATGCGGTTTTTGGAAAATCTGATCGATCGAACTTGTAAACACGTTAGAGCAAAGTTAGACTAGGTTAATGGCGTGGCTCTGATACCATGTTGCGCCACGGCAGCGCCCCGGCCGTTTATCCGAGGCCAAAATGCGGAATCAAAAATTTTCTTAACTTAGAACTGGCGCTACCGCGGACAATAAACCTGGATCGTAACCATTAACCTAATCCTAGCTATTAAGAGAATGGGTAGAGAGATATACCGAGCGATCCGTGTCCTTCGGTCTTCTCGTCGTCGTCCCGATCTCCCGCGGAATCACCGTTCGTCACCTCCTCGTCGGAAAGGGCACCACGTAGCCGATTTCTTTTACGGGCTTCCACCTCTGGACCGAGGCAACTCGGGCGCGAATTTGGCTAGCCGACGCGTCCAAGGGTACTGTAGGTTGTAGTGTAGAACCTTTGTCTCATTGGGGTTTATGTTGCCATTGGTGATGGAAGAATCAAAGAACTTTGGAGAGGGGTTTATGATTTTGGAGCATGCAAATGAGATGATCTAATTTCCCTCATCAAAAATGAAAACCTCTCTATCTCTCACTCAAGTGGCCAGCCATATCAAATATGGTGGAGGAAAAACAAACACAAGAAGGGAGGTGAGTGTAGGAAAAGTAGAATGGTGACCACACCCCCAAGCAATGATAACAAGGTCAAATCTAAATCAAGATCAACTCTAATCACAAAGAAATGATGTATAAAGCATCTCATGATGATAGAAGCCACAAATGAAGGAAACCCCTTCCACAAATGTTGCAAATAACCCCCTCCATCGAAAAAGTCTGGCCGGGAAGGAACAAAGGAAAACCGGCCGGAACGGAATGCAAACTGGCAACATCAGAAAACTGATCCCGTAATAAATTACAGGAAAACCCCGCGACCGCATATACATGCCCGCATTTGTATTCCCACTGAACACAAATGCAAAGAGACAAAATCTACACTGTCTAATACTAGTATCCGGCTTAAACCAAAGCCGGCTAGTAAAAACCGTCCGATCACGATCCGTGCAATACCGCACGTATCTGATCGAACCCTGCCATATCTCCATACGGCCTCTTCAGCGTTTCACCCGAAACTTGAGTAACTGAGTGTGTGGTGGACTCTAAAGACTCGTCAATACTATGGCTGTGGATTTAACCACTAGCACGTCAGAGGTATTAGCCATACGTGACGGGCTACCAGCTATTGACCAAAAGGGATGTCGATGAGCGAACTCATCCTGACACCCTACTGATCCTGTCAGTGACAATATCCGTACAGTCCGGTCCGTTCGTCTATGAGCATCGCATGGCGGGCCTAGGGGGTTGGTAAAAGTCAGACCCCTAAAAGCGGTACAAGTCGTGTTGGAGTGTAGCCCAGAACACCCTGAGATACTACTGGAATACCTACCAGTAAATCTCCTGCCTCGGCCGAGGGCTTTGGGTAATGGATCTCCTAGACACAGCGCGACCTCACCCCCAATACCGGGAGAGACGAACCCCTCCAAATCCGCTCACTGCCTCCATGTAGCTCGGGACTGTACCCAACTAAAACCTGTTTGCACGACTCCTTTGAGCCGTGGTAGGGTAGTAATCAAAGTACAGTAGGAACTCATATGAGACAAATGACGATCTCAGGTCGATGAACTAACCTGTACACATGTCACCAGGGAACTGCTATCTGACGTTTGGTATAATCCCAACTAGCAGGTTCCCGGCGAGTCTTGTCCGGTGTACTCATAACCCAATGAGCACCTGTATACATCTTAGGTGAACCAACTGACACCAATGGCTTGTGAGACCGGCCACCGCCCCTCGTCGGGGTCTCGACTGTATATACTAGTCTACTAATGGAGTATCGATGCCCAGTCTCGAAACTCCCACGACTAGGGACCTTTTAAGGATGTGCTTATAGACTCCAGCTCCTACGTATATGATCGCCCTCATACTGCTGGTAGTCAAGCAAGAATCCTATGGGCTCTATCAACGTGTAATAGCGACTCGTAATGTTACCTAAAGCAGTACATGATGATAAAGATAAACCAGATAGCTTACTATCATCTTGAGTAAGACTGTCCTACTGGGACAGGTCCTTCCTCAATCATTGCAATCACGTGCCTGTGATCCAATAATTGACTCTGAGGGCACTATCTCCAACAGAAACTATAGCTACAGAAAAATTTGGGGGCCTAACTCCGAAATTCCGCCGCCTAAAGTGAGCAAAATGTCGCATTTTGCGGCCCTTCTGCGGCGCTTTTTGGGCTACAGTAGCCCAAAATTTTTCTGGGGCTCTAGTTCATGAAAATATGATATTTGTGATATATAGTTTTGGCCCAAGTTTATTTGAGTGCTGGATTTGTATTTGGGGCCTATTTGGAAAAGGTTAGTCGGTCGAAATTTTAAATGTGTATTTTACAGTACATTCACTTTTATCTGCGACCGGGAATGTCACTCGATCGGTAAAACTCATCTGATTGCTATATGTTCTTTTAGACGGGTTTTGCGAATGTGACATTCGCGTTGATGTTTTGTGCTTGTGCTGTGTTTTTGGTTGGATTGTCGTGGTGGATAGCATGTGGTGCAATGTTAGAAGTATATTTTATATTCATTTGTACATTTGTTATTACGGGGCGAGCGTCCGACATATGGACTGTCGTCTTTGCCGGGTTGTATATTATTTTGGGGCACGACCGGGTTGAGTTCGATGTCACCGTTTGTACATATTATTTTCTTTTTCTGTACTAAGATTACCCCGCGGTGGAGTGCACGAATAGCCGGGTTCTGGAAGGCAACAAGCCCGCATCTCATGGCATTGAGACGGAGGGGGCTTCATTCTATAATTGGCGGGCTATTCGCCGCACTCGTAAGGGGTATAGAATGACCCACGGAGAGGCGCCCAAGTTACCGGATTCCGTGAAGTGCTGGGTGGCCCATTCACTTTGTTGAAGGGGGTTGCCTCGCTTCTGGGATTGATGGGTAACTTGCCGCGCTCATAGGGGTCCAGGTTTTCATTGCACAGGCTATCCATACGTCAGGGAATGTCGGGTTTTATTTGCGGCTCAAATGAAACCCGGGGCTCCAAGATTATCCTCCATTCTGTATTGTTGACTGAGATTCTGTGATGTTGATTATTATCATGCCTGGGACGAATGTTGTATATACTTATATATATATACTTGTAGATGTTGTATATGTTTTGCACCTACGCTAGTCGAGCCCCCGCTCTGTCGTTTGTTAAGTAACCTAACGGGTGATGACGGGGCCCAGTGGCGAATGCGGATGGCATATACGTACATCATATTTTCGTTCTTTTCTGGTGTGATAGGTTACATTGATGGTACCATATTAATTTTGATTAACGCAAGAAAATAAACCTAAAAGATGTTGTTGGAACCAAGTTTTAAAAACTGACATTACAGACGTTCTCTTTTGCTTTGCACAGTGGTATTCAGTTTGGAATATCCTGCACCTCATTCGACGAGGCAAGGGCCGAGATCCCTTCATCGGGAGTGACCCCTTGAGTAAAAGTTTTCGTCAACGTAATAATTTCACTATAGTCGATTATTTTTGCTTTGCATCGTGGTATTCAGTTTGGAATATCCTGCACCTCATTCGACGAGGAAAGAGCCGAGATCCCTTCACAGGGAGTGACCTCTTTAGCAAAAGTTTTCGCTACTATATATATTTACAAAGCTATCAGGTTCCTTCAGCGAAATCAAGTTCATTACGTTAATGGGTTTTTCGCCAAAAACCCAGCCGTAGCCCTCCGTCGTTTCAGATAATTAATACTTAGTATTCGTGCTGCGTTTGTTGATTATTCGTCAAGGCACAGTGAACGGTAGCTAAGTAATAATTCTCTGTTGCACTGATAGATGTGATTGGTTAGGACGATCGCATGATTTTGTTGATTATTCGTCAAGGATCATGCGGGTGGGTCTAATGCAATCCTGGATAACGACGGGTTGAACTTGACTAGGACCTTTTGATTTGTTGATTATTCGTCGAGGTCACTTGGGTCCTAGGGCCAAAAACCACATCGGGAGTTTTATACAGGAAACTTGCAGATTTAGCATACCTTTTGGAGTGCAGTGACTAGAGTGAATTCCATCTAGGTCATTATATAATGATAGTTGGATCCCTATCCCACTGATGAGTAGGATTACTCTCGGGAGATTATTTCACTTAACAATCAATGCTATAAACCAAGTAGGTGTCAGAACGGTGTTAGCGGGGCTACGCCTCCAGGGAAAAGAGGTTATGTAATTAAGGAACTTCGCGAAAGCGTTGGAAAACCTCCCTCGAAGTACCAACACTAGCCTGGCTGAAAGGTTAAGCAAGTATTATGACGTGTGATTAAATCCTGAGTAGTTCTTCTTTTAGGGTTTGAAGAAGAATTTGAGGAAACAGTGGGAGCCATCCTGGTTAGATAAATTAATAACCAATCTAATTTTGCAAGAGCGCACATCGAGTGTTTCTTTTCTCTCTCTTTCCAGGTCGTAGCCATTTCACGCCTTAATCAAGATAATAAAATGTATCGCTTGACCGATCCGAATTCTTATTCAGGGCTGGGGAACGTCGGTTCGGCTCTAACTTACGACAACAGTCATAAGTATGAGCAAGGGAAAGGGGATTGTATGGATTCCAAGGAGACCCAATTGAAGAAGAAGCATACTATTGCATCTACTTCAGGTGTTCTTGTAGTTGAGAACTGCTTTTCGGTCAGTCCTACCTCCTGGGTACTAGATACCGGATCAGGATCTCATATCTGTAATTTATTGCAGGGACTGAGAAAAAGTAGGATTGTTGGACCTGGTGATATATCCCTCAGGGTAGGGAACGGAGCACAAGTTAATGCTGCAGCCGTCGGTGAATATCACTTAGTGTTGCCAAATGGCAATACTATGATTTTGAACAATTGCTACTATATACCTTCCATGGTTTGCAATATCATATCTGTTTCTTTACTTGATAAAGATGGATATAACTTTGTTCTTGATAGAAATATCATGAACATTTACCTTGATAAGGTACTGGTTGCAGAAGGAACACTGTGTAATGGTATCTATGTTCTAAATCAGAATACAGTTCTCAATGTACAAAACACACGCAAGAGGAAGAGTTCAGATACGAATGAATCTTATATGTGGCATTGTAAACTTGGTCATATCGGAGAAAAAAGACTAAGTAAGTTACATAAAAATATACTCTTGAATACGTTCGAATTTTCATCTTATGAAACTTGTCAGTCTTGTCTCAAAGGAAAGATGACCAAATCTCCGTTCACCGGACATGGAGAAAGAGCAGCAGAGCTCTTGGGACTCATACACAGTGATGTGTGTGGTCCAATTTCTATACATGCAAGGGGTGGGTTCTCGTACTTCATCACATTCACTGATGATCTCTCTAGATTCGGATATGTGTATCTTATGAAACACAAATCCGAAGCTTTTGGGAAATTCAAAGAATTCCAAAACGAAGTAGAGAACCAGATTGGCAAAAGTATCAAGATCCTCCGATCGGATAGAGGAGAGGAGTACTTAAGCACGGGATTCCTAGATTACTTAAAAGAGAATGGAATTCTCTCTCAGCTTACTCCTCCATATACACCACAGCACAACGGTGTATCGGAGCGGAGGAATCGTACCCTATTGGATATGGTTCGCTCTATGATGAGTAGTGCTGAGTTGCCTCTTTCATTCTGGGGACATGCGCTTCAGACAGCGGCATACCTTTTGAATCAAGTTCCATCCAAATCTGTGCTTAAAACTTCGTATGAAATATGGAGTAGTAAGAAACTATGTCTTAAATTTATTAAGTTACGGGGTTGTCCAGCCTATATGAAAACACAGAAACTGGAGAAGCTTCAGGCACGTTCAGTTCTATGTAAATTTATGGGATATCCTAAGAATTCACTAGGATATCTGTTCTACCACACTAAGGAACAGAAGGTGTTTGTATCTCGCCATGCTACCTTTTTAGAAAGGGTGTTTCTTGGAAAAGAAACTAGTGGGAGTACGGTAGAACTGAGAGAAATCCATGAACCACAAAATGTAACTGAAGATTTGGAGGAACCACTAGATTCAGTAATCCCAGACGAACCTCAGCCACACCGCAGATCTAGTAGGATTTCTCATCCGCCTGAGAGATACTGCGATTTTCTCATAGACGGGGATCGAGAGGATTGCATCTTGGAAGAAGATGATCCTACCAGTTTCAGGCAGGCCATTATCAGTAGGGACTCTGATAAGTGGCCGGATGCTATGCGATCTGAAATGGAGTCCATGTACACCAATAAAGTGTGGATCTTGGATATTGCTCCACCTGGGGTAAAACCCGTTGGATGCAAATGGATCTACAAAAGGAAACTTGGTGTAGATGGGCAGGTGGAAACCTATAAGGCTAGACTCATTGCAAAAGGTTTTCGTCAAAGACCTGGTATGGACTATGACGAAACTTTTTCTACAGTGGCTATGCTCAAATCCATCCGGATCCTACTTGCCATTGCTGCCTTCCATGACTATGAAATCTGGCAGATGGACGTAAAAATGGCTTTTCTAAATGGCAGTTTGGAAGAATGCGTTTGTTTGGACCAGCCAGAAGGTTTTGTAGACAGTGGGAGCAGCGGGAAGGTGTGCAGGTTGATTAAATCCATTTATGGATTAAAGCAGGCATCGCGGAGCTGGAACATCTGTTTTGATGAAGCAATCAAGGAATTTGACTTCATCAAAAACGAACATGAGCCTTGTATTTATAAGAAGATTATAGGACGAACTGTCGTATTCCTAGTCTTGTACATGGACGACATTCTTTTGATAGGAAATGACATTCCTATACTACAATCGGTCAAACTATTCTTGTCACAACGGTTTTCCATGAAAGACCTGGGCGATGCCTCGTGCATTCTGGGGATCAAGATCTACAGAGATAGATCTAAGAGATTACTGGGACTTTCGCAGTCCAGGTACATAGAGACCCTACTAAAGAGATTTAGTATAGAAGATTCCAAGTGCGGTAATATACCCGCATTGCACGGAATCACCCTCTCCAAGAAGATGTCTCCCAAGACTGACGAGGAGAGGGTTCACATGAGCACTATACCCTACGCTTCGGCAGTAGGATCTATAATATATGCGATGCTATGTACAAGACCAGATGTAGCTTACGCGCTAAGCGTGGTGAGCCGGTATCAGTCAGACCCAGGTGAGAACCACTGGACAGCAGTGAAAAACATTCTCAAGTACCTAAGAAGGACTAAGGAGATGTTTCTGGTTTACGGTAATGGAGACTTCAAGGTTGAGTCCTTTACCAATTCAAGCTTCCAGAGTGACAAGGACGACAACAAGTCTGTTTCGGGTTTTGTGTTTACCCTCAATGGAGGTGTGTGTGTTGGAGGAGTTCCAAACAGAATACCGTCACAGACTCGACGATGGAGGCTGAATACATTGCTGCAAGCGATACCGCAAAAGAGGCGGTCTTGATGAAGAAGTTCATTAGTGAACTTCAGGTGGTTCCGTCCATTGTTGACCCAATACCTTTGTATTTCGATAACAATGGGGCTATAGCTTTAGCGAAGGAACCACGGTCCCATCAGAAATCCAGACACGTCTTAAGGCGGTATCACCTGATCAGGGAGATCATTGATCGCCAGGAGATCGAGGTACGGAGAGTGGACACTAATGACAACACGGCGGATCCATTCACAAAGGCCCTCCCTGAAACACAGTTCGAGCGACTTTTTGAGTTATTGGATATGCGGTACGCCAGCAGTTGGCCTTAGTGCAGACGTTGGGTATGCGGTACACCAATTACTGGCCTTTAGTGCAAGTGAGAGATTGTAGGATATGTATGCCCTAGAGGCCATAATTATATAGTACTAGTTTGTATATTACATTTTGAAAGCTTGGGAAATGCTACTTGGTTTGTATCTATCTTAATACGTGTATATGTTTCTTTTAACATATCGCTAATACATATTGATGGAGCCCTTAGGATCTTTTCTTGACTACCGGCGTTGTGATGGTGATCACACTAGTGGGGGCTGGGTAGTCTATAAGCGCATCCTTATACAGGTCCCTAGTCGTAGGATTATCGAGACAGGGCATCGATACTCCAGAGTAGACTGGTGCATACGCTTCTCATCCCAGCAAGGGAGATAGTCTATCCCACAGCCATCAGTACGTCGTACTGAAGATAGTATGCAGGTGCTCGTTAGGTTACGAGTACACTGGACAGGACTCGTCGGGAATTGTTGGTTGGTATTATACCTATCGTCAGGTAGCAGTTCCTAGGTGACATGAGTACAGCTTAGTCCGTTGATTTGACACTGCTACTTCGCCTCAAGTGTGTTCCCACTGTTCTTTGATTGCTACCCTACCACGGCTCTATTGAATCGTACAAACAGGTAATAGTTAGGTGCAGTCTCGAAGCACTTGGAGGCAGTGGCGGTTAGACATGATTCGTCTCTCCCGGTATTGGGGGTTGATATCGCGCTGTGTCTAAGAGAGCCATTACACAAAGTCCCTGGCCAGGGCAAGTGAGATTTACTGGTAGGTGTTCCAGTAGTTTCTCAGGGTGTTCTGGGCTACACTCTGACATGACTTATACTGCTATTAGGGGTCTGAAGTTTACCACCCACTAGGCCCGATATGCGATACTCTTAGACGAACAGACCGGACTGTACGGAGATTGTCACATTCAGGCTCAGTAGGAGTTCGGATGGGTTTTACTCATCGGCCTTCTTATCGACAGATACCTGGGCAGCCGTTACGCATAGCTAGTTCTGCTGACATGCTTGTGGTTAAACCCACTGCCAGAGTACTGTCGAGTCTTTTGAGTCCCACACAGAGGGGTGTTCGCCTTTGGGCGAAACGATGTAGAGGTCGTATGGTTTTATGACAGGGTTCGTTCACATACACGTACTTGTGCATTTTTGGTGTTCGGGCAGTGATACTAGTGGGCTTTGGTTTAAGCCATATCCTAGTATTTGGTTTTGGGTTGGTTCAGTCTCATTGTATTCGTGTTTCTTCGGAATATGGATGCGGGTATGTATGTACAGTTGACAGAGGCAGAGAGGGAGACACCTCATTAGGGTTTTGACCATTGACTTGATTATAACCCTAATGAGAAGGAGGAATTTTTTTAATAATTATTATTATGGATAATTGTCATGGATAATTGGTTTGACCATTTGACCAAGTTGACCATTGTTGACTTAGATATTTTCTTGAGCATGCTTAGCGTTTAATGTGATATGATAATGGTCAAATCAAGTGATCCATCACAATTATCTTAATAATTCTAATTATTATTTTATTCCTCATATGAGAGCTTCATCATCTCATTATCTCATGATCTTTCTCTCTCATGGTTAGCTCTCTCCTCTTCCTCTCTCAAGGCTCTCTTGTTTCATGAGTTGAAAATCAAGATCCTTTGAGATAAAACCACCAAAACACTTCTCTACTTACTCTAGGGTTCTTAGTCTAGCAAGCCAAGCACTCTAGTTACTTCATTGTTGAAGTTATAGCTCAGGTAGAGGCTTTCGGGTGGATCTTCTATGATATAGAGAAGTCGGTGAGGAGGAGCCATCCACACAATTCCAAGGAGCTCACAACAAGGAGAAGAAGGAGTTCAAGACTTAGGTATAACTTTCTATCATAGTAGATAGAATTCTTTTGTGCTAATTAGGTGTATGGTAAAGATCCGGTTTAGTGTTATCCCAGCACCAAGTTTGTTATCGTAGTAAAATTTTTGTTCCGCATTTGGCCATGGAAGTTGGTCGGGACGCTAGTGTAACCCTTCATTTCCGACATGCAATCCCTTAAGTTGCGGCTCAAGCAGTCACGCGTTTGTTGTGTCTCCGATCCTTTCTGAGGCTGGACATGACATCTTCAAGTAGTCTTCTTAGGTTAGTATATCCACATTACCATTAGAAGTTCTAGCATTGAGTGTTACCATGGCGCTTTATATTATAGTTTCTAGTACCCTTGCCGCTACAACCGCAGCCTATGTGAAATGGAAAACAAAAATCTAGAGGCGCTAGAAACTCTAAACCCTAGAATCTTAACCCCACACATGAACTAGAAAAACCACAAGGAGATTTTAGATACTATATAAAGAAGGTTATACTAAGAGATTGAGTCTTTCGGTCTTCACTTCCTCTTCTTTAGCTCCTTGGGGTCTCCGTGATCGAGCTTGACCGTTGGTCTTCCTCCGTCGAAGGTGATTCACCCGAGAGATATGGTTCATGGCTCTAGCTCCACACTAAGTATCAAGTGGAGAAACTAAAGATCCTAACTTGCTACATTAGGATGTCTAAGATGTAGTGAGTTGTTCTAATAATTTTCTACCTCTCTTCAACCCTTGATTCTCAACTCATGAGAGTGTAGGGATGAAGAAGGAGGAGGAGCTCAAGAAAGGAAGAGAGAAAGAGAATGGTGGAATAAAAAAATCTCATACAACAAAATAATGCAAACATGGTTTTGATAAAATGATTTTTGCAATATTAAAAACCAACCATATTGTAGACAAATGAATTAGTAATTCATTTGTCTACCCTATTCATCCATGCCACCCACCAATCTCAAGCCACCTCACCCCTCCACCTCATTTCCGTTTTTCATAAATGGAAATACAAAAGAAATGGGGTGTCCTCCTTCTAGAACGTCTTTCTGTATAAATACGGAATACACTCTACCGTATATATATACCCATATTTGTATCAAAATACGAATACCCAAAGAGATAGAATAATACAATGAATATAATACTAGAATATACATATCGAAATATATATGTAAATTATTAAATCAATACCTGATTTAATAATCCAGCTTAATTCTAAGCAGGCTAGTATTATCAACAGTCCGATCAAAAGTCTGGGTAGATAGTACACTCATTTGATCGGAACCCTGCATATATCAAAATACGTCTACTACATCATTTCTCCTGAACCAGGGAAACCCTCTGTGTGGGACTCTAAAGACTCGACAGTATGCTGGCAGTGGGTTTAATCATAAGCACGTCAGCAGCACTAGCTGTGCATAACGGTTACCCAGATACTTGTCGAAAAGGAAGGCCGATGAGAAAGCTCATCCGAACCCCTACTGAGCCTATCTATGACAATCTCCATACAGTACAGTCCTTTCGTCTAAGAGCATCACATACCAGGTTTAGGAGGTGGTAAATGTCAGACCCTAATAACCCGATAATTCGCGCCGATGTGGTTCAGGACTAGTCTGAGAAACTACTGATCTAACTATTAATAAATCTCAATTGTTTTGGCCAAGTCCGTATTGTGCTGGCCAACCAAACAAAGTGTGATATTGACTCCCTATACCAGGAGAGACGAATCCCTAACAATCGCTCACTGCCTCCATGTGGCTCAGGACTGTACCCAACTAAAACCTGTTTGCACAACTCAGTAGAGCCGTGGTAAGGTTGTAATCTAACTACAGTGGGAACTCACATGAGACAAATGACGATATCAGGTCTAAAAACTAACCTGTACTCATGTCACCTGAGAACTGCTATCTGACGATAGGTATAGTACCATCTAGAAGTTCTCGACGAGTCTGTCCAGTGTACTCATCCCAAGTGAGCATTTGTATATGATCTTAAGTGCCAAAGACCAATGGCTGTGGGACCAACCATCTCCCCTTGTCCGAGTCTAGAAACGTATACACCAGTCTACTCTGGAATATTGATACCCAGTCTCGATACTCCTACGACTAGGAACATTTAAAGATGTGCTTATTGACTATCCAGCCCCCACATGTATGATCGTCATCATAACACTGGTAGTCAAGCAATAATCTTAAGGGCTTTATCAACATGTATTAATGATGCGTAATAACAAGTAAAACATGTACACATGTTAAGATAATGACAATCCCAATAGCATACTATCATATCGAGCAAGATTGTCCTGTATATACATATGTCCCAGCATCTACTACACACACAAAATAATGGCCTCTAGGGCATACATATCCAACACTTTACTTGAGGCTAGGCTCGATTTGGAGTCCCGATGAGTCATAACCGCACCCGTCAGGTGTGGGATGACATCCGATAGTTTTTAGGCTTGCTATTAAGACCCAAATCTAGGCTTTGGTGATATTGCGCCAATTCTTCGCTGAAGTAAGGCACACATCCATATGACTTCAAGGTCGTATATATCGCCATCGAGATCCGGAGCTAGGAATATGCCATTACACCGATTTTATTTGACCGTTCCACCCGCACCCTGTTGGAATGAGGAGGAACGTCGAGATATGGTTTCTTTTCATTCATTTGTGCCCATGGATTGTATATAGGAGTCATTGTAGACCTACTTACAGGGCAGAAAAATTTATGTTCTCTTTATTTTCTTATTTTTTTTATATTTCCATGATGCTCTATTATTTCAGCTTTTCATATCGTGAAAGTGGCGATTGCCTAATCATTTTGGCTATTTATTCGCGGTGCCCAATTATTTCAGCTATGTCATTTTTTAATTTTACTCCCTGCTTTTTATTGCGAGTTTCCCCATCATTTCGGCCCCTTTTTATATACTCATCAGTTTTGTTATGAATCGAAAACTTGATATCCGGTTCTTTATTTAGCATCAGTATTGTTACGACTGGAATATTGCCAGGAGCAACTCATCATATGCCATTGACAATTTTGGCCAATGGTGGCTTAGGTAACAGGTTCAAATCCCTGCTAACTAAGGCTTTTTCGTCTTTACGGGCTGTAAGAGTCTCATAAAGGTATTTCTCCTTCTGAGTCGTAAGGATCTTATTGGTGTATTTTCTCCTTAGGATTTTTTGGGACTCCTAAGTGTATCTTACTCTTGTAAGTCGTAAGGATCTTACAGGTGTAATTTCTCCTTGCCAGTCGAGGGGACTTGGTCGGTAATATATTTATTTACGACCGTAGATTGTATACAAGAGTTAATATTGGACCACTTATAGGGCATAAATTTTGTGGGGTTATGATGGCTTAAGAACATGTTTAGATCCCTGTAACTTAAGACTTTTGCATTCCATAAGCCATGAGGGTCTTACGGAGGATATATTCTTATTATGAGTCGTGAGGATCTCGTAAGTGTATTTTCTCCTTAGGGATCGTATGGACTCCTAAGTGTGTTACTCCCTTGTGAGTCGTAAGGATCTCCAAGTGTTTTTTCTTTACAAGGTCGAGAGGACTTTTCAAGTGTATCTTTTCTTTTCTTTTAACGAGTTCATGCCCTTCTGGGTTTTCACAAGCTCGATGGTAGCCCTGCCGTTTTTACTCACGGTGCCCTTTCAGGTTTTCATTCGTACCCATTTCGCTTATGGACATATGTTTTTTTATCTGACATCGTTTGAGGAGATAGGCGGACCGTAAGGTAACGCACTCTCCGCTGCAGGTCACGACGTTTTTAGAATCGTTGGTAGAGATTCTTGACCGATGGGGATTTCAGGCGTATGGGACCTGGGAGAGATATGAATTATTTATGCTCGTAGATTGTATACGGTTGGTTATATGGCCTATGACATAGGGCTAAACACATTAGTTTAGGGACATTTTGGCCCAGCATTAGCTTAGTTACGTTCCGGTCCATCATTCCCGTAGTCGGGACGAAAGGATAGTTTAAGGACATTTCGTTCCGATACCAGTTAAAGGATGTAGTGGTCCATCATTAGTTCAGGGATGTTTTGGTCCAATGGAGACATGGAAAACATGGATCATTTATGCCCGTGGATTGTGTTCGGCTGGTCATATGATCCATACCGTAGGGCAACATGCTAGTTTAAGGACATCGCGGTCCATCATCCCTAACGGACGCATTTCATTCGGTATCACTTTCAAAGTTTTGACTTAGGAAGATAGCGAGCGAACATAAGCGTCGCCATCTATCATTGACATAATTCGTGACTCTTCAAGCGTAGTACTTTTTGAGGAATCGCCCATTTATTGGCTGAAATGGCCTTTCGCCATGCATATCCATGAGCAGATAAGCTCCACCTTGGTAGACCTTATCTATGATGTATGGATCTTCATAGTTTGGCTCGAACTTTCCCTATTTTTCACGATTGGGAATCATTGGTCTTTTGACAACCAGCATAAGTTCTCCTTGGCGAAACGTTCTTGGCCTGGTTAGTCTTTCATATGATCGTGTCATCCTTACCTTGTAAGCTTCCACATTTTGATGTGCTACAAAGCGGGTTTCATCGAGAGCATCGAGCTCCTACAGCCTAAGATGAGCATTTTCTTCATCCGTTAGATTGTATTGAACTAGCACTCGTAATGAAGGGAGTTCTATTTTCAGTGGGAGTACCGCTTTAGTGCCAAACACCAATGCATATGGTGTTGTATTTGTGTCCGTCTTGAACATTGTTCGGTACTCCCAAAAACCTTCATGCAGTCTTTCATGCTAGTCCTTCTTGTTTCTGGACACCGTCTTCTTTATAATCTTGGTCAAGGTCTTATTGAATGCTTCAGCTAGACATTGGCTCGATGATTATAGACTGAAGAGTATCTCCAGTCTATCTTGTGTTGCTGCATGAAGCGACTTATTTTGTGGCTTTTATAGGCTAGTCCATTATTCGAGATTATCCGTTGTGGAGTTTCGAACCGGTAGATAACATGAGTTTTTGAAGAATTGGAGGATATTCTCTTCCTTCACCTCTCTTAGCGGTACTGCTTCTGCCCACTTAGAGAAGTAATCGGTTGTTACTAGTATAAACCGATGTCCTATGGATGACGTTGGTTCAATATGGCCGATTTTATCTGTTCCCCACATCTCAAACGGCCAACTAGTTACTGTCGGATGCAATGGATTTGGATGTTTATGTATGAAGTCCTCATGTATTTGGCACGAGTGACACTGCTTCGCATATTCAAAAAAGTCCTGAATCATTGTGGGCCAATAACAGCCCATCCTTTTTATCTTCAGCTTCTTCTTTGGACCTGCTTGATGGGAGCCGCAAAGTCCATCATGTACTTCTTGGACGACTTTCTTCTCTTCCGTATGCCCTAGGAATCTTAACCATACGAAGTCGAAGGAGCTCTTATATAGAGTATTATTGACGAAAGAGAATGACAAAGCTCATTTCAAGAGCTGATGTCTAGATGACGCATCTTCGGGTGTTCGTTGGGCCTTAAAGTATCCTATAGAGGCTTCTCTCCAGTCCTCGGCCTCTTCTTCGTTTTCTATTTGGATAGCATCTTCTTCGGTTGCGTCTTTTTCTTTGGGTGGCTCCACCAGAACTTCCAAAGGCATTTCTGCTAGCGCTAGGATCCTGTGGCTTTGGACAATGATTCTTACATCATCGAGGTCTTCATCAACCAATTCTTTAGCTAACTTGGCTAATGCATGCGCCTTATTGTTTTCCGCTCGTGACACGCTTTCCAGGGTATAGGAAGAGATTTAGGTTAGCAGCTGCTGCACTCTTTCGCCATACCTTATCAGCTCTAGTTTGCATGTTTGATAGTCACCATTTACTTGATTGCCGATTAGCTGAGAATCTTCATATATTAGGAGGTCATTGATTCCCATATCGACAGCGATCTCAAGACCGGCTATCAAAACATCATATTATGCTTCATTATTAGTCCTGGGTGCCGTCAAGGAAAGGGTGTAACACAATATCCCTCATTGCAGGGTGGCGAAAATAAGGCCCATCCCGGCTTTGATTATGGGAGTGTTCCCCTTTCTCCGCTTCATGGAAGATGCTCCATCAAAGTAGAGTTCCCATCGAGACTCATTTTCTTCTTTCTCCTCCTCGACTGCATCGAACACGTGTTCATCCGGTAATTCACAGTTTAGGAGGGAGTCGGCTAGTATCAGATGTTCTACAAGAAAGTCGGCAATGGCTTATCCTTTCACCACTTTGAAGGGTCGATATATTATTGAGAATTCTATCAGCAGTAGGACCCATTTGGCATGCCTTCCTGTTAGCATGGCCTTTGACATCAGATATTTCAAAGGATCCACTTTTGATATGAAACAGTCCTTATGTGCCAAGGCGTAATATTTGAGCTTTGTTATTGCGAAGATTAGCGCCAAGCAGTGCTTTTCAATAGGGGGAGTAGTTGCTTTCTGCCCCCAGGAGAACTCAAATTAGATAGTAAATTTCCTTGCTTGTTCTTTTATGCCTACAGCACGCTTAGAGAACCTTCAAGGGCTGTTGTATACAAGATAAGGGGTTTCCCCTTGACTGGAGCGACTAATACCGGTGGATTTTGCTGGTATTGTTTGATTTCGTCCAACGCGTTTTGGCATTTCTGATCTCAGACAAATAGGGTCCACTTCTTCATCAAATACCTATAGGGACGACATTTTCCGGAGAGGTTGGTTATGAACCGCCGGATGTATGCGGGCTTTTCTTAAAGAGATCGTAGTTGTTTGAAGGTTCTTGGCGAGGGCATCTCCATAATTTCCTTGATCTTTGAGAGGTCAATTTCGATACCTCGGTGGTGAATGATGAAGCCTAGGAATTTGCATGAGGAGACTCCAAACACGCACTTTGGAGGGTTCATTTTCAGATTATACTTCCGAAGACGCTCAAACGTGATCTTTAGATGCTCCTAATGTTCCTTATGATATTTGCTTTTAACCACAAGATCATCGATATAGCATTCGACGATCTTGTGTATGAGGTCATCGAATATCTTCATCATGGCCCTTTAGTAGGTAGCTCCAGCGTTCTTCAAACCGAAGGGTATCACCTTATAGCAGAATATGCCTAATGGAGTCCGGAAGGCAGTATGCTTCTGGTCTTCAGGATCCATCTTTATTTGGTTGTATCCTGAAGATCCATCCATAAAGGAGAAAACTTTATGGGTGGACGTGTTATCGATCATTAGCTCCGTAACAGGCACTGAGAAGTCATCTTTCAGGCATGCCTTGTTGAGGTCCTGAAAGTCTACGCAAATGCAAACCTTCCCATTTTTCTTCATCATCGGAACGATGTTAGCGATCCAGTCGGGATATTGAACTTCTTGGATGAAGCCGGAGTCGATTAATTTCTTAACATCGGCGTTAATACTCATCTTGAGTTCAAGCCGCATCTTTCTTGGTGCCTGCTTAACTAAATTTATCTCTGGCGATATGGCCAGCTTGTATATTGCTACCTTTGGATCTAGACCCGGCATTTCGGAGTAGTTCCAAGCGAAGCAGTCTTTGTACTGCATAAGCACATCTTTTAATATGGCTATCTGTCTTTCGGATAGTAGCTTACTGACAAACGTCGTCCTCGGATCATCCTCTGTTCCTAAGTTGATTTTTCTTAGGTTGTCCACCATGATATGTATCCCATCCTCCAGCTCTTTTGGTGCCAGTGGAAATTCTGAGATCTCCTCACCATCGTCTTCGTTTGTGACGCATCCAAAAAGGTCATTCATATTCTCGTCCCTTCCCTCTCTTGAGAGTGTTATTATATGATAGGTATAAGTCCGCTTCCATTTTCGCAGTTGAGATGGTCCCATCTTGATGGTATAGGTCTTCTTTGGCTCGTGCTTTTGTGGTGGGCTTATCCTTCAGCTATCGGACAACATGAACCTGCCATGTTGATATTGGTTATCCACCCAGTTCTTGAATGTGAAACAGTCTTCAAGGGGGTGACCTATTGCTCGGTGATAAGAGAAATAATCCAGATGATGAACTTTATTTATCTGTTCGGGGTACCGAGACTCCAGAAGCATTATTATTTGGTGCTTCATGACAAGGCTGGATACTTTCCTTGTCTTGTCTCAGGGGAACGAGTATTTCCGACCCATCTTCTTTGTGAGGGACAGGATAAGAGCGAATTTTCCTTGCTTAGAAGGCGTCTTGGACTTGCTTCGTCATCCTTGAACGTCACTTGCGATCGTTGCCTTATTTTCGTCTCCGCTTTGGGATCTTCCTTCATCGCGAGAACACATGACGGGTTGTGGACGGAGAGTATCATGCTCTTCTTTTTCCACTGATTGCTTATTGAGACATCGTGTCTTGACCTTTTCATATATGGCCATTTCGCGACTGTGGTTGTCTCGGCTCGCTTGACAATTTTCATTTATTATCTTATCAATTTGCCCTTCAAGTGACGGACTTAGAGTTCTTCGAGTAGGACTTTTTCCTCGTTCGGCAACATGGCTACTTGGAGAAACATTTTCTTCTCCATTCGAGCTATTTATGACATGACAGCTATAGATTTTCTCCCATTTCTTGGGCCGAACATATCCCAGCCTAGTTATTTCCATCTTCTCGTTGGGCTTCTTTCGTTGAGTCATGGGGATACCCCAAATCTTTTATAGAATGGGTTTGTCGAACAATTTTTTCGAGAGGCACACCTTGGTGCTTTAACAACTCTTTTAATCCCTCCACATAATATCTTGGTATACGGATGAGCTGAAACTTGTTAAGAGTCGGATTATCCCCATGCCAAACTTATTTTTCCACTTTGGTCTCTATATATTTATAGAAGAGAATCGCCTTTTCACCACTTCGCTTTGGAGGCACGTAGAAAGTTTCCAACTCTTGCACTCTATATGTATTGAGCGCATCAAGCTCTTTATAATGTCGAGGGGAGCCATCATAATATGTAGACTCTGATCCACTTCGGCAAGAGTCTGTGTCGATGGGCGAATGGAGAACACTGCATTAGTCTTGTCTTCGGAGTCCCTGCCAAAGACTAGGATAGGGGTCGATGGATCGGATTTATTGTTCTCCCTGTGAGGCTGTCCGGAATAGACTATTTGTTCATCTTCTTCAGTATCTCTTCCAAATACTGGGATGGTGGCCATGGATTTTCGCTTATTTTCCAGCTTGTGGCACATTTCAGTATCCTTGAAGTCCGGCTGAAAGTATTTTGCATCTTCATACTTTTGCACTTCATTCACCGAGAAAGGATTGAGCTCTCCCATGATGGTGTACTCCAAGCCATCTTTGAAATACTTCATACACTGATATTGTGTAAAAGAGATGACGTTATACTTGTGTAGCCAAGGCCTGCCGAGTAGAGCATTATAATAAGTCTTGACGTCAATAACATGGAGTTTGATATCAGTGACGAGCATCCCGAAATGAAGTGTCAATATTACGGACCCAAACGTCCATGACAACTACGAGTCGAACCCCGAGAGGGTAATTTTATCTCGGGTAAGATGCTGGACATTAATACATATCTCCTTCAACACTCTCACGTTGAGAAGATTGACGGAGGATTCGTTGTTGACAAAATTTTTCCCTATTTTAATGTCGTGGCAGTACAGAGTGACATATAGCGGTCGATTATGCTCACATGTACCGAGGGGTAGATCTTCATCGCTGAATATAATACAGCCGTGTAGACTTCTGCCAGTTCATTTTTCATTTTCTCTTCTGCAAGGAAGGCTTAAAACTGTTCAGGATCTTGCAAGGCCTTGATCAAGGAGTCTCGTGTCTCTTCGGACAAAAGTAGAGCATCCAATATATTCAGTTGTGAGGGTATCTTCCTTAAATGCGTAAGGACATTATAGTCCACCTTAGTTTTTTTAGGCAGGTCCTTTGTGGAGAGCTCTTTGGCCACCTCTTCATCAAGGGCGATATTCTCGGGCATTTTCCCCTTCCCTTTATCCTCTTTATTCGAATCTTTGTTTGCATGTCCAAGGTTCTTTTCAGCCAGAGTACGGTTGCGCAACTGGATGTTCTCGCAATCCTTTTCCTTCTCTTCTTTTTCCAAGGCCGAGCTTCCAAGGAGAGAGTTGAGGGGCATTTCATCCTTAGAATCACTCCCGAACGTGAGAACCCGAGATTTTTCACTTCCTGAACTGGTGATTGATGTGTTTGAAGAGATGTGTTTTGTAAATAAAGTAACCGCAAACAAGACGGTGTCGCTAGTAGCTAGCCGCGATGAGTACGGGTCGTCCGCAGGGAAACGTGAACCTTTTTCTTGCTTTACATGAGATGATTGAAAGATGAGTTGATTGTTTGTCGTTACATATATACTATGGATGTAGAATTTATGAAGAATAGGGTTGTAGGGTCCATAGGACTTAGTAGTAATGGATGAATAATTAAAAATGGCTCCTTTTATCTTTTAATAGTTTAAAACTAAATCGATAGTGATGAGTGTAGATTAGGCTTCTTTTGGAAGAAACTAGGGTTTTCCCACTCTTAACCCTTGTCCTTGCATTGATCTCTATTCATGTCTAGCTCCTAACAAAATAAGTGTTAATCTAATCTCAAATCGTGGTTGAGACTATCAATAAATTGGTAGCGCGCCCGATAAGGATGTTAATATTTATTTTGCTAAAATTTATAAACTTTCAAATGTATAAAAGAAGTTAAAATATTTTATCATCCATTGATCTACTCTAGCCTACGAACCCTAGCAAGTTAGGAATTACTCACGCATGGTTGGTGAAGAAAGGATGAAGAATGAGATCATAATGTAAGATGCAGAAATTAAGTGCAGAAAGTAAGTGCAGAATTAATTGCGAAAAGACTAATAAAAACTCTACCTTTATTAATCAACTATATCATGTACAAATCCCTTTTAAAGTAGAGTACAAGAACCCTAGTTTTTGCTCTCGATTTCTATCTTGTTGGAAGTAGATGAACAGCTGATGATCAACTCAGATTCGTGGATCGTCTTGGACCTCTTAATCTCTTCGGTTGATAATTTTATATGTGAAGCTCTCGGTCTTTTAAATAGTCACATAAACTAGAAACCCTAGTTACCAGATGTGAGCATATGCTGTTACAATCACATCTACCATGCCACGACCCGAAATTTAGTTCGTGACCGGCACTTAAATCACGCAACGTCTAAAAGTGTAACGTAATTCAAGTAAGCCGAAACCCATAAATCTAAACCTTTTTAAGAAAATAAAAGAGGTGAAGTTTTGAAATAAAGGTATGATGAAATCAAATATTTTCTTAAATGCATAGATAATGGAACATGAAAAGTGCAAGTGGATTTTACTAGTTGAAAAATAAGTTTCGTCTTTTAAAAATTTGGGCAGCACCTCCTTTGTATATTTTGATCCAAAACCACATATACATAACAACAATAAAGGCATCCCCAAGCGGGAGCTAGCTCTTCGCCAATCGGCGGAATCACAACCACGCAAGTCATAATATATGTACACGACGCCCAACGGCGAAGATCAACACAAAGATAAGGAAATAAGCAAGACATCAACCCACCAAGCGAACATATAACCCATCGCTCTAAGTCTCGCAACCACAAGTCTTTCTAAGTCTTACTATTTATACAAATTCTAGTTTTGATTGATGGAGTTGACTAGATACAACAGGAATAATAATATAAGAGTGGCACGATCCAACATTTACCACCTACCCAAAGCAAATCACCCGAATGCAGGTTGTGTGCCAGCGATGCCGCTACTGATCCTTGCGGTCAACCTGCAAGAACTGTGGCACAACGGGGGTGAGTTGCCAACTCGTGAGTAGAAAACATCATCAGGTAGAAATAAAATAAAACAACGATTCCTAGGTCAACTATATCATAAAGGTAATACTATGATATCTAGGATGACCGTATCTGCATATGTGCCAACAATAAAATCAATGCCTGCAAGCATGTGGATAACATCTACATGTCCATCAATGACACAACAACATCATGCATGTAAATATCATGGAAGCATATGCAAGTAAGTATGGGGATATCAATCAACGTGTGTCCATCAACGACACATCAAAATCATAAAACCCGTGTCCAACATCGACATATAAATCCTCATATCTCGGGCTCCGTTAGTCCGGATCGGCCCACGGGCTCCGTCAGTCCGGATCGGCCCATATCATCTCTCGACTCCGGTCGGTATCCTCCGGATAACCGCCGAGTCCAAATACTATCACCGGTAGGTAGTGCTCCCCTTCCAGGCTCACCGCTTAACTATACGAGTCTTCTTGCTCTGGGGTACCTCACCGGGTCCACCATGTACCCGCAGACGGTGCCTACCGCTTCTCGAATCGGGTTTCATATACCAATCTCAGAACCGAGAAAACACATGGTGGACGTCTCGAAATATCATATCAAGAGAAACCGTTTTTTTTTAAAACAATACATATTTTCCTTTGAAATATAACTACGGTTCTCAAATCCAGAATCTCATGAAAACATTATCTCAATGCGTACTATCATAAAGCATGATGTATGCAAACATAGAACAGAAATGTCAGCATATCCGTATATTATGCAACATATCAAAATGATGTGAATATAGCAAGTATATCATGCAAAGAGTCATATGACAGTACTGAACAATTAAGAGTAATAGCATGATGTAGCAATTCTACTGTGTAGTAACATAGCAATTATCGATGATGAAAGTGTGTGAGCCGGTCAATCTGTATAAGTGTAACATACGCATCATCGATAATGATGTAGGTGTATTAGCACAAGTATATGTAGTGCAATGAGAATATCATGAACGTAGCATAAAGTACATCGTAATTGAAATGCTACAAGGTATACGTATCTATAACATAACCGAGTCGGTGAATCTATCAATCGACATCCAGCTTCACAACATACGTACGGTATAATCTATCGTACGACATCATCTAGTCAAGGGTATGGATCAATCATCAGATAAAACTCTTCACGTACGGTAATCCATCGTACAGCGGTATTAAACAATTAGGGATTCTATCAACCTATATGACAATGAGTGTACGGATCTAAAATCTCGTATGACATATCACTCAATATCCACATAATCACATATATATACCTATATCTCAGGTCACATCTATATCAATCTCATATCAGGGGACCGACAAAGGTATCAATTATCTCATATTGACTTGCATCTGTATAACGACATATCAACCAAGTCATCATATCTCATCGTATACTCTTTTCATCACATCCATCTCTCACATCAAGTCATTTTATTACTCACATAACAAGCCACTAAAATCTCATACTTACTCTCTTGTAACTACGTATACATATCGTGATTCACATTCACGTTTCATATCCATATATATTAATTCGAGACATCTTTTCTATTATATAATTTCATACTAAAACCATTAACTATAACTTAGGTCGTGGCATATCTCGCCTCCTACTAATTCCTTAACCATATCCATAAGTTTCTAACATGGTTTCTCTAACCATATTCTATATATCGGTTTCCATTTATAATTTGCGGGGGTGCTATACTCCATCCATCCGACTTCCTCCGTAGATATAAATCTACTCACCTGCGGAACTCCTTGTTCAGACGTAGTCGATGTGCTTCGTCGTCTCGGAATCCACGCGAAGCTACCTACAATAAATACATAGCCGCAATGCTATTAAAATCAAGTCGGGAAAACCGATACGGCACACGGTGCGCTCATAGGTTAGAACCTATAGCCTATGCATGCAAAATCAATCAAACAACCCTTGTTGTTGACGTACAAATGCCCAACAACCAAATACAAATCCAAACATCAAAACCAAGTATTCAAACCTCGGAAAACTTTGCCCAAAACACTCACAATAGCTCTCATATTTTATCTCCGGTTAAATGGGACAAAACAAGCAGGTACAGGGAGTTGCTTACAGGAATCAGGAGCTACAGACCAAATTCCATCACCCTAGCCCACAACTTGGCCGGCGACAATGCCATGAAATTTGGCCTGCTCGGCCTTACCCTCTCTGTTTGGGTTCGTCTTCTCAGGGTGGTCTTCTAGTGGTCCATCTAGGTCTCTGAGGTTGCTAGTTTTTCTCATAAATGGTCCAGGTTGCTTCAGATACGCTGTAGGCATATATAACTTCACAAAAACGACACGGGTAAATTTCTAAGTTCGTATTTTGGTTTCCAATCTCTGTTCTTTGACCATAAAATCCACACTAAGGTCTTACAACAACCACTACATATCACCACAACACAACTCAAACCTTAACCTCAACTTAGAATTTTCAAAGGTCTCAAAACGACACTTAAACAAATTCTAAACTACACTAAGATACTAGAAAACTAAAAATGAACTAAGGGCATGGGATTTACCTCATTTGACAACTCAAGAATTTTCTTGAGTTGCTCAAAGTCTTCAAAATCCAACTTTGAAACATCCATTGGGTTTGTAGAGAGGCGGGGATCATTTTTAATGAAGAGAGTATAGGATTTTGGCAAGGTTTTTGAGATGATTTCATGGGGTAGAGGTGGGGGAAGCAAGAGGATGAAGGAGATGATGAAAACTAGTGGAGGAAATGAAAGAGGCAGCCCCCCTCTCTCTCTTATTCTCACCCTCTCAAAATTATCACATGTCACACACTCTCTCCAATAAATCTCTTTTTCCTTTTACCTTTTTCCTTCTCACAATAAATAAAACCAAGTGCAAGTGAACAAACATGTAACATGTCATGGCGCACGAACCATAGAAAAATAAAGAAACACGGATTTGGCTTAATCGCGATTAGTAATGCACTAATCAATATTTTATTCAAACTGCATATAATTAATTATAAAAATGCCAAATCCGATAAATATATTTTTAAATGAATAAATCATTTTAATCTCCAATTATTTTACAAATATTGGTATATATTTATACCATTTTACGAAAACCCCAAATTCACAAATTGGGTAGTTTTCGTGAAATATATTATTTTAATATTAAATTCCAAGAATAATATTTTATATTTATGAAATGTTACAATCTTCCCCCTTAAATAAATTCGGTCCCCGAATTTAAATTTAAACCCCTAAATACTAAAACATTTCGATAATCAGCTCAAATCACGGGGCTCCGAAATGACGGAAGATACAGAAATACCACAGCGCATCGTATGCGCCTGAAAACTGGTACGAAACTCAAAATCGAAATCCGTCAAGCGTCACACAAATCATCAAATTTTGTAACATTTTGAAAATCGTTTCGGTGAAATTTCAGAAAATCGGTAAAATAAGGGGGTTTTCCTTAAAAAGTCAAAATATAAATATCTTTTAATATAAAATTAAATATACATATTCTAGCTATGTAATTGCTAATATTTGGTGTTTATTGAGACACTGGTAAAATTTCTAATTTTCTAAAAAAAATTCCGAAATTAATTATTTTAATATTATTTTAAGCTGTTAAAAATACATTAAATTAGCGATAAATACAAATTTGAATAGGCTAATTACATACTATAGAACCATGACAACTAAAATCTAGTTAGTAATATAAATTTTTAGCAATTTATTTCAAGTTCTAATTGGTTATAATTAAGGGAAAACTAAAATTTAAATAATTTAACTAAAACTTGTAATTTGGTAACTTGAGGGTTCTTTTTGCATGAGATTTTCTTGTACACCCCCCCTCACACCTCCTCACCTCCTTGTGGCCAGCCCCACCACCAAGGCAGCAGCCCACTCACTTCCCCCCTCCTTTTTGTCTTCTTTCATGTGAAAAGAAAGGTTAAAATAAAGGGTTTTTTATATTTATTTTGGGTGGGGGTATTATGGTAATTGAGAGGGGCTTTGACTTGGATTTTTTGACACCATCCCCTCACCTTTTCCCCATCTCCTCCTTGGCCGAAACCTGCACCTGCAGCAGCCCCTCTTCTTCCCCCAAATTCCCATCTCATTTTGCTTCAAATTCATCTCAAAAATCCATTAAAAACCCGCAATTTCTTCACAAAACCAAAGCTAATCCCTATTCTACCTCTTCTTATACCCATATTTGTTTGAAACATGGAGAAAGGAGGTGTCTTTGGAGGCTAGAGGAACCTAGGGTTTCAAACTTGTGAGGTATAATTTCTATCTAATGGTTAAATTGTAGCTTGTATATGCTAAATTAGTTATTTAAAGTGTGAAATTGTTTGTTGTTGCTAGTTTATAAAAATCTAGAGAAGGGGTTGATTTTGGAAATGGGAATTGAAGCATTGCAAATGAGTTAATTGAGTGTTGTAGCCAGCTAGTGGTATGGATTGGATAATTGTGCGATGTTGTGACCATTTTGTCGCAAATCCTCGATATTTGCGTAAATTTTCTATTTTCATGCTTACTAGGTTTTTGAAATTGAATTAAATGTGGGATTAAAATTATGGTTAGGGTTTTTATCAACTCATTAGAAATTTAATGAGTAGTTTAACACCTTAAGTTGTGCAAAATCTAGGCTAGTTGTTGAATGGTGAATCTTGCTTGAAAAATGTTAAAATTGATATTTTTGCAAACTAGAAATTTGGAATTAATACAAATTGATGAGATTAAATTGTGGAAATGGTTTGTATGGCTTATTTAAGTTGTTTAATAAGTATTATGGCCATTAGAATTATTAAAACATCAAGTGTTGTATTAAAACGGTAAATTTTGCGTGCTAGGTTTTCGGAAAAATAGCTTTTAAATGGAGTTTGGGGTTTTTGTGAATTCTAACCTATTTCATATTATAATTAGTGTTTGTGAATGCGCAAATGGGTGAGTTTGGTATTTTTTATCGATGGTTTGACGCTTGTACATCGACATCGAGGGTTGGTTTGGCTATTCTTGCATGCGTAGGCGATAGGTTTTGACCTATGCGTGATACGCGTACCGATTTTGGTTTTATATGCCGTTTCGATTTCGAGTTGGGTTTTTATGAGATACGATGCGTTGTGATATGTAGGTACCCCCATGTGGACTTCAAGACGATAAGCAAGCGTGTGGCGACGTCGGCACCGGTGAGCGAAGATCAGGTGAGTAGATTTATATCTACGAGGAGAAGTCGGGTGGATGGCGTATAGCATCCCCGCAAATTTGTGAGGAATGAGGTGATGTGGTAACGATATATATTTATATGTTAATATGAGATATGAACATCAAATAAGAGAAGCCTTAGGAGCTTATGGGTTTAGGGTTAGCGAGAATTGAAGAAAGGACTTTAGCGGATTTCTTAGTCACGAACCCTAGAGTAAGGATTTGCATACACGCACACATATACACTTGCATATATCATCTTCTTGTGCGTATATGGGAATGTGTATATATGTATATACGCATGGGTATGGGACTATGCATATATACATTCATATAAACATGCATGAATGATGAGGATATTGTATGATATTTGGAGATGAGTCGATGAGATTGGACTTGAGGCCATGAGATCGGTAATGTGATATGGTCCATATTTGAGATACGACATGATATTTTAGCAATTTCTTTAGGCGTGGTGTTTTCATACACACGCATGCATTTCATAGATGGTATCAGTATTGTACTAGACGTAGATCAGTACCCCGATCATGATATTTGATAAAGAGGATACTAGATGATTAATGTGAAAGATGTGACATTTGACCTGTATCCAGATTTTGGAGGCCGTACGACGGATTAACCGTACGAGCTATATATTGACGGTAGATCTGCACTCTTGATTCGAGGATATCATATGATATGTTGTTTCGTACATGATATTATTGAGGCGGAATCACCCACTATTATGCATGTATATATATATCGACTCAGATTTAGGTGGTTTCCATACCCCTTTTGATTGGTTGTTAGTTAGACCTGTAGTTTACCTAGTAGATGTTAGACTGGACCCGAGTCATACCTATTTCCAGGACTAATGAATCGTGAGGATTTTAAAGATATGTCAAGGGATACTACGAATATTTCAAAAGATGTACCTTTTCTTAAAAACACCTTAGCCCTTATTTTCAAAAACACCACAATTCGTACTATTTCAAACGGCAAAACAGTATAACACATGTATAGTAAGGTAGATTCCTTGTTGTTATGTTATTATTCATGTTCCGCATATTATTGTTGTATTTACTATTCATTTTCCTTATTATGTTGTTATCGCCTCATTGCATGTTATTGTGTACGTAGTAATTATGAAACCATGTTGTTAGGACACCGGCACCGTTACCGATGACGCGTATGCTCCACGTACACTCGCTTGCCGGCTTACACACATCTTCATCGGTAATTGCCATGTTACGTACACTTTAGAAAATACTATTTCATTGACATAGCTTGCTAATTGATGTTACAATATGTTATAGCTTTCATATGCTAGTTAAACTATTGCATTCATTGCATGATATCAGATGCATTCATATATTCATTGGTTATACAGTATTATGGACATTATGTCGATTTTCACTTTCATTGACATGGTGATTTGATGTTTTCGGATCCGTCTTGAGATTTTCTGGATTTGGAAAACCGCATATGAAAGTTTTATAACTGATGATGTATTTTAAAGAGAAAAATGCGAGTTTTCCTTGATATGATGAGTAGTGTCCACCGTGATGTTTTCTCGGTTCTGAGATAGTTTTCGAGACCCGATCCGAGGAGTTGGATGAACCGTCTGTGGGTACATGGTGGACCCGGTATGGTTCCCCGGGGCAAGAAGTTCGAGTAGTAGACGATGAGCCCGGCAGGGGAAGACTACCTACCGGTGATTTTACCTGGCACGGCGGATATTCGGAGGATACCGTTCGTGGCCGTGAGATTGATGTTATAGGCTGATCCGTTCTGCCGGAGCCCGAGGGCCGATCCCGCAGATGATACGGATGCCTGAGATATTGATAATTGAGATTTGAGATTTGAGATTTGAGATATTGAGATTTGATATTGAGATACTGAGACTTATGTTTTGTGTCGATACTTGACACTGATTTCTCTGTTGCATTCATTGATGATACGTGATTGACTTACATATAGGAATCTCATTGATTAAAGAAAACAGTTGTCTCACTCATGATATATTCTGTTCCATTCGTAATGCATTCAGACATCATATGTCTGATATGTTACTATCTGAGGCACTGACACGAGCAGGTAGTATTACACTATACATAGCTGGACCAGGATTTTTATTGAGGATATTACCTGATATGACCTAGGATAGCGTTATGCATGCGATTTCTACTCGTAGATGTTTTCTACTCACGAGTTGGCAACTCACCCCCGTTGTGCCACTGTTCCTTGCAGGTTTTGCCGTACAGGTTCTTTGCGGCTTTGCTGGCACACTTTTCTTTCCGGGTGATTGCTTTGGCAGGTGGGTTCTTTGCATTAGGACCACCATTGTTTATTATTATTTCAGTTGTATCTAGAAACTCCATCAACCAGATTGTATAATTAAGAGAGATAGAAAACCAGACCTGTTATTCTTTCGACCTTAGAGTCGCGCGTTGTATTATTATATTTTTCATGTTGTTTTGAGTTTCTTTTGAGTTTTGATCCTCGCCCTTGGCATTGTATATTATTGCTTGCGTGGTTGTGACCGTCGATTGACAAAGAGCTAGCTCCCGCTTGGAGATGCCTTTTTATTGATTTCTTATACTATTCATGTTGTATCCCGTTTGGGGCCAGTATTTACAAAGGAGACTCTGTCGAAATTTTTAGAAAATACTTGGATTTTAAAAATACATACTTCGGCCTATGTTGATTAAAACTATGTGCTTTAATTTGGTTTTCCTTCACTCTACTGTTTCTTTTGGTTTTGATTCTGGGTTTTGGCTTACTTAGATTACGTACGCCTCGAGACGTTCGTAATTTAAGTGCCGGTCATGTTCCGTACTTTTTGGGTCTTGATAAAGTTGGTATCAGAACGTTAGATTTTACCTTCGGAGTGTAGGATGACCCTTGGTTGATGGATTATGTAGCTTGAGTTGAGTGACGTACCGTACGTATGTTCCGCGGCATATTTACGATACGATACTCCACTTAAGAAGCCTTAGGATGTACATTTCTTTGCACAGTATTATATTCCTTCCTATGATCTAGCCTCATCAGTACCAGTTATGATTTTGTTATCATGTTTGTACGGGCGTGGAGAGCTACGGCTAGAGTTGCGGTTAGCATGAGCTCGTCATGGATGAGGACTGACCAGAGCATGATTCCAGGGGCATATGATTGCATAGAGGCGTTGTTTTATTGTGTTTTCGTGCCACGAGCGTTTGATGGATCGCTTTTACGAGATTTCTCGGACGTGCAGATCAGCACCAGAGGATTGGGCCACTTCAAGAGGCCAGCTAGATTGTGATGACCGTCAGAGCACAAATTATTTTGATGATTGAGGCACTGTTCAGCATGCGGGCGAATGAGCCAGTGATTTTGGCGAATGAAAAGATATTGCCCCAGATGTTTGAAGCTAACACCGCACGAGTTATACTTTGAGATATGATAGGAGATTGCTAGTCACCAGAGATGAAAGACTAGGACATATGATTTATTGCCTACCTCGATGCGAGGTCATCAGATGAATTGATTCCAGCTAGGGAAGACGTCATGCTGATACGTTGAGATTCGATAGAGACGATCGAATTTCAGGAACCCATTTTCCAAGTTTAAAGTACTAGGAAAACAATGCAAGCAATTCTACGGACCCTCTAGAAGAATGAAACCCTAAATCAATTTAATGACCATGGAACGCCAGTGAACCTTAGGGTTTGCGGCAGTTTAACGGTGCCATTAGTGAGGCTTGGGTCTGCCCTTCTACGGTTGGTTCATAGGTGCTATGGCATATATTCGATACTATTAAACTGTACCCAAGATGTTGAGCTCTTGGGGGATTATGAGGTTTTGACAAATCGATCGGATGATTCGACTTCATTCGGATATCAGGTGATGAGATGCATTGCTTGGGAGACTCCAGATACGAGTATAGCCGTTGGAGCGCAGTCCATACAGCTACGAAGAGACGAGTCCGAAGCAGTTGACATTAGAGAAAAGTGGAGTAAGTGTTTCGTACGAGATCTGGACGAGACGATGTTCCACTCCGCTGACATCAGAGATGTGATATGCATACAGAGGCGTTGTGTATGAATATATCTTCCAGAAGGAGTCATGATGAATATGCAGCCGTTCCGTAACCAGACATAGATTTAGTAAGAGATGATAACTTCCGGGCAGTTCGGCAGGAACGAGATTTGGGAGAGGCCCCGACAAGATCTTTCTGGAAATACTAAACGAGAAGATCTGGACCTAGGAGCAGTCATATAATGCACACCTAGTAGGGCAGAGTTTGGCATCGTCGACGAGACATGTTATGAGTAACCATGATAGTTGACCAGAGATCTTTAGAGGATGTGTCAGAGCGGACTGCTTCCGTTATCGTTTCCTTATTGGACCGTTGAGCCGAGGAGCTATGTAGTTAGCAATTCGCAGTAAGAGATGAGAGCCTAAGGGCACCAGGCGATAGGCCATGATCAGGAGGCAAGTAGATATCTTGCTCTGCTAGCATTGGATGCACCGGCACCTTCTCGACTTTGAAGGACGGCCATATCGACAACAGTATTTATGAATTATGATTTTGTGATTGACTATCACGTATCCATCACTGTGGATTTCAGTATTTTTGGGTGATTTATTGCATGATTGAGTTTTGATGATCGAGTTTCATGATATGTGATTTCATGCCTAGGGCATGTACATGATTTGACTTATGCTTTCGGCATAGTTTTCATGCACTTCTAGTATTTGATTTGCTTTTATGCACGCCGATGCACAGGATGGTGAGATTTTATACCACAGTATACTTGATTTGGATTTTGATTGGAGTGTGTTGTATACCGTCGATTTCGATGTGATATTCGATATTCGTTTTCATGCACATTGTGCACTTGATTTGGATTTTGCGCACACTTAAGGCACTTGATGCGATTTAGGTGCACACCAGATACACTAAATCGAGATTTTTCATGCATATCAGATGCGCCTGGTTTTGCTGTCAGGCACCACGTTGCCTCTGGCAGGTGTTTCGTGCACACCCATTGCACTTAGATGTTATTTCTGTGCACATGTATGGCACATTCGTGGATTTTGATTTCCGTACGCACCAGATGCACGTGGCATTCATATATATATTTGGGATTGATTTCTTTTGGAGCAGTATATTTTATGATACTTGCTATCTGGTTTAGTACTGAGCAGGACTAGTCAGAGGACGGTACTTGAGTATATTTTTGCATGCATTGATAGTTATCAAAGGGATTTCCAAAGAGGAGCTATAGTCTCAGTATTTACCTGCGTGTCCGTGATGGCACGAAACTTTTTATAAAGGAAACCCTTCTAAAATTGTTTTCAAAACGGCGGGACGTGTATATTAAACAAAGGATATATATATATATATATATATATATATATATATATAATTATTTTCTCACAATGGACGTCCGCCACTGTGCAGTGATACACACATCGCACAACGATTTGAAAAGATTTGGCATGCATTGCTTCCAGATGTTTTAATGATGTATATCATATTGATTTTCGTTTTGGATTTAGACATTGTGACTTCGCCATGACTCCGATGATTGCTGGATGCTTGACAGAGTTTTGATTTTGAGTTATACACTCTTTTTCATGTGCATGCATTGCGCTACGATATATGTTTTATGTATTTATGATTTCGGAGCCCCGACGACTTGATTGTTTTGCTGAACGTTTTAGTATTTGGGGGAGTTTTTAATTTAAATTCGGGGACCGAATTTATTTAAGGGGGGAAGATTGTAACGTTTTGAAAATCGTTTCGGTAAAATTTCGGAAAATCGGTAAAATAAAGGGGGTTTTCGTAAAAAGTCAAAATATAAATATCTTTTAATATAAAATTAAATATACATATTCTAGCTATGTAATTACTAGTATTTGGTGTTTATTGAGCCACTGGTAAAATTTCTAATTTTCTGAAATTTTTTCCGAAATTAATTATTTTAATATTATTTTAAGCTGTTAAAAATACATTAAATTAGCGATAAATACAAATTTGAATAGGCTAATTACACACTATAGAACCATGACAATTAAAATCTAGTTAGTAATATAAATTTTTAGCAATTTATTTCAAGTTCTAATTGGTTATAATTAAGGGAAAACTAAAATTTAAATAATTTAACTAAAACTTGCAATTTGGTAACTTGAGGGGTTCTTTTTGCATGAGATTTTCTTCTACACCCCCCCTCACACCTCCTCACCTCCTTGTGGCCGGCCCTACCACCAAGGCAGCAGCCCACTCACTTCCCCCCTCCTTTTTGCCTTCTTTCATGTGAAAAGAAAGGTTAAAATAAAGGGTTTTTTATATTTATTTTGGGTGGGGGTATTATGGTAATTGGGAGGGGATTTGACTTGGATTTTTTGACACCATCCCCTCACCTTTTCCCTATCTCCTCCTTAGCCGAAACCTGCACCTGCAGCAGCCCCTCTTCTTCCCCCAAATTCCCATCTCATTTTGCTTCAAATTCATCTCAAAAATCCATTATAAACCCGCAATTTCTTCACAAAACCAAAGCTAATCCCTATTCTACCTCTTCTCACACCCATATTTGTTTGAAATATGGAGAAAGGAGGTGTCTTTGGAGGCTAGAGGAACCTAGGGTTTCAAACTTGTGTGGTATAATTTCTATCTAATGGTTAAATTGTATCTTGTATATGCTAAATTAGTTATTTAAAGTGTGAAATTGTTTGTTGTTGCTAGTTTATAAAAATCTAGAGAAGGGGTTGATTTTGGAAATAGGAATTGAAGCATTGCAAATGGGTTAATTGAGTGTTGTAGCTAGCTAGTGGTATGGATTGGATAATTGTGCGATGTTGTGACCATTTTGTCGCAAATCCGCGATGTTTGCGCAAATTTTCTATTTTCATGCTTACTAGGTTTTTGAAATTGAATTAGAATGTGGGATTAAAATTATGGTTAGGGTTTTTATCACCTCATTTGCAATTTAATGAGTAGTTTAACACCTTAGGTTGTGCAAAACCTAGGCTAGTTGTTGAATTGTGAATCTTGCTTGAAAAATGTTAAAATTGATATTTTTGCAAACTAGGAATTTGGAATTAATACAAATTGAAGAGATTAAATTGCGGAAATGGTTTGTATGGCTTATTTAAATTGTTTAATAAGTATTATGGCCATTAGAATTGTTAAAACATCAAGTGTTGTATTAAAACGGTAAATTTTGCTTGCTAGGTTTTCGGAAAAATAGCTTTTAAAGTGAGTTTAGGGTTTTTGTGAATTCTAACATATTTCATATTATAATTAGTGTTTGTGAATGCGCAAATGGGTGCGTTTAGGATTATTTCTCGATGGTTTGATGTTTGTACATTGACATCGAGGGTTGGTTTGGCTATTCTTGCATGCGTAGGCGATAGGTTTTGACCTATTCGTGATACGCGTGCCGATTTAGGTTTTGTATGCCGTTTCGATTTTGAGTTGGGTTTTTATGCGATACGATGCGTTGTGACATGTAAGTATCCCCATGTGGACTTCGAGATGACAAGCAAGCGTGTGGTGACGTTGGAACCGGCGAGCGAAGATCAGGTGAGTAGATTTATATCTACGGGGAGAAGTCGGGTGGATGGCGTATAGCACCCCCGCAAAGTTGTGAGGAATGAGGTGATGTGGTAACAATATACTTTTATATGTTAATATGAGATATGTACACCGAATAAGAGAAGCCTTAGGAGCTTATGGGTTTAGGATTAGTGAGAATTGAAGAAAGGACTTTAGCGGATTTCTTAGTCACGAACCCTAGAGTATGGATTTGCATACATGCACACATATACACTTGCATATATCATCTTCTTGTGCGTATATGGGAATGTGTATATATGTATGTACGCATGGGTATAGAACTATGCATATATACATTCATATACACATGCATAAATGATGAGGATATTGTATGATATTTGGAGATGAGTCGATGAGATTGGGCTTGAGGCCATGAGATCGGTAATGTGATATGGTCCGTATTTGAGATACGACATGATATTTTAGCGGTTTCTTTAGGCGTGGTGTTTTTATACACACGCATGCATTTCATAGATGGTATCAGTATTATACTAGACGTAGATCAGTACCCCGATCATGATATTTGATAAAGAGGATACTAGATGATTAATGTGATAGATGTGACATTTAACCCATACCCAGATTTGGGAGGCCGTACGACGAATTTACCGTACGAGCTATATATTGACGATAGATCCACACTCTTGATTCGAGGATATCATATGATATGTTGTTTCGTACATGATATTATTGAGGCGGGATCATCGACTATTATGCATGTATATATATATCGACTCAGATTTAGGTGGTTTCCATACCCCTTTCGATTGGTTGTTAGTTAGACCTGTAGTTTACCTAGTAGATGTTAGACTGGACCCGAGTCATACATATTTCCAGGACTAACGAATCGTGAGGATTTTAAAGACATGTCAAGGGATACTACGAATATTTCAAAAGACGTACCTTTTCTTAAAAACACCGTAGTCCTTATTTTCAAAAACATCACGATTCGTACTATTTCAAACGGCAAAACAATATAACACATGTATAATAAAGTAGATTCCTTTTTGTTACGTTATTATTCATGTTCTGCATATTATTGTTGTATTTACTATTCATTTTCCTTATTATGTTGTTATCGCCTGATTGCATGTTATTGTGTACGTAGTAATTATGAAACCATGCTGTTAGGACACCAGCACCATTACCGATGACGCGTATGCTCCACGTACACTCGCTTGCCGGCTCACACACATCTTCATCGGTAATTTCCATGTCACGTACACTTTAGAAAATACTATTTCATTGATATAGCTTGCTAATTGATGTTACAATATGTTATAACTTTCATAGGCTAGTTAAACTATTGCATTCATTGCATGATATCAGATGCATTCATATGTTCGTTGGTTATACAGTATTATGGACATTATGTTAGTTATATGTATGCCCTAGAGGCCATTACTGTACATATAATGTATATTGTAATGGATGCTTGGACATATATAGGGAGGACTTTCTTGCTCGACATGATAGTATGCTATCTGGTTGTACTTTATCTTAACATGTACTCTGATTGTCTCTATATTACATGTTGATAAAGCCCTTAGGATATGTACTCGACTACTGGGACTATGATGAGATCATACTAGTGGGGCCACGATAGTCGACGAGTACATCCTATAAATGTTCCTAGTCGAGGGTGTATCGAGACAGGGCATCGATACACCAGAGTAGACTAGCGTATACGCAACTTGACCCATATGATGGGCGATGGATGATCCCATATCCATCAGTGTTTGACATCAAGGATGGTGTACGGGTGCTCAGTAGAGACTGGGTACACTGGACAAACTCGCCGAGAACTCCTAGATGGTATTATACCTCACGTCAGATGGCAGTTCTCCGGTGACACTGGTACAGAGTAGTCTATTGACCCGAGATCGTCATAGAGTCTTGTGTGATTCCCACTGTGCTTTGATTTCCATCATACCACGTCCAAGAGGGCATGCAAAAAGGTGGCTTTTGGGTACAGTCCCGAATCATATGGAGGTAATGAGCGATAGGGTGGGATTCGTCTCTCCCGGTATAGGAAGTTGATGTTGTGCTGTGTTCGATTGGCTATAACTAGAAATCCCTGGCCAGGGTTGCTGAGATTTACTGGTAAGTACTATCATTATTTTCTTGAACTGTTATAGACCTCATATCGACACGACTTATCAAGCTACTGGGGTCTGACGTTTACCACCCCTGGGCAAGATATGCGACATATCAGACGAAGAGACCGGACTGTACGGGAGTGTTACTGATTGGATTCGCAGGAGAATGTACAGGCTTGCTTGTTGATCTTCTGATCGTTCAATACCTGGGTGGCTGTTAAATTTAGCTCACCGCTTGCAGCTTGTGGGTGTTTGATATGATCATCACCTACTGCCGGCGTATTGACGATTCTTTAGAGTCCTACACAGAGGTTTCTTGACTCAGGCAAAACAGAGTAGGGGCACATATGTGATATGTGCAGGACCGAGGATAATACGATATGAGATACCGTATTATATTCTCGCGTTATTTTGATATGGGCCGGATCATCGGATCAAGTGTTGATTTGATGAATCGGTACATAAGATATTAGTCGGTTATATTCGATATAGCAGTAAGTCCACGTTACCCGTCCCGGTTCTTTCGGGGTTGCAGAAATGGTGAAAAACGATTTTTCGGTGGAGGTAACATGGACTCAAAAACCGGATCTTTGCTAAACAAATTATCTAACAAACTAACTAAGAGTTTAGCTACTATGTTAGGGGTTATACCTAATCTTGAACTCCTTCTCTTCGACTCCTTGTGGTGGTCGGATCGGCCTCACATCGTCGTCTCCTTGTGCCGAAAATGGATCCACCCGAAAGCTTCTACCTTTGGCTCCAACCTCAATCTAGAGGAAACTAAAATACTTGGCTTGCTAGACCTTGTATTCTAGGATGAGTAGAGAAGTGTTTTAGGGTTTTATCTCAATGGTTCTTGTTTCTCAACTCATGAGACAAGAGAACCATTAGCAAGAGGAAGAGCAAGGGGAAGAGGGAGAGCTTGGATGAGAGAGAACGTAGATGATAGAATGAATAATACTTTTTTTACAACCATGCTCTCAAAAACAAAAATAATCATGATAATAAATAATAATTAAGTATTTATGATGGTTCATGTCAATGGCACTATCATTTCATGCACTCATTTTGTAAACAACAACAAGCAAGCAAAAGTCATAGCCATGAAATGATAGCCATACAATGATGATGGTCAACAAGTCTAAACTAGTCAACCGGTCAACAAAGTCAACAAGTCAACAAAGTCAAACTTTCAACCCAACCATGACACAATAATACTTAATTAATATTATTATTAATCATATTTCTTATTCTCATTAGGGTTTAGAAAAAGTCAACAGTCAACAACCCTAATGAGAATCCTCTGCCTCTGTCTCTGTCAACTGTGCATACACACCCGCATCCGTGTTCCGAGGAGCACGAATACAAAGAGATCCTCTGCCTCTGTCTCTGTCAACTGTGCATACACACCCGCATCCGTGTTCCGAGGAACACGAATACAAAGAGATAAAACCAATCCCAAAACGTATACTGGGATCTGGCTTAAACAAAAACCCGCTAGTAATAACTGCCCGGACACCAAACGTGCACAAGTGTGCGGATGTGACCGAACCCTGTCGCAAAACCATGCGACCTCTACTCTTTTTTCCCAAAGGCGAATAGCTCTCTGTGTGGGACTCTAAAGACTCGACACTACGTTGGCAGTGGGTTTAACCACAGACCGCAAGCGGCACTAGCTGTGCGTAACGGCCCCCAGGTAGATGCCGATAAGAAGACTGATGAGGTGAATCCATCGGAACTCCTACCGAGCCTGAATGTGACAGTCTCCGTACAGTCCGGTCTGTTCGTCTGAGAATATCGCATGGCGTGCCTAGGGGGCGGTAAACGTCAGTCTCCTAATAGCAGTACAAGTCGTGTCGGAGTGTAGCCCAGAACACCCTGAGATAACACTGGAAACCTACCAGTATATCTCTCTTGCCCTGACCAGGGACGAATATATGTAATGGCTCTCCTTGACACAGCGCGATATCAACTCCCAATACCGGGAGAGACGAATCCTGTCTAACCGTCACTGCCTCCAAGTTCTTCGGGACTGCACCCAACTACTACCTATTTGCACGACTCCTTTGAGCCGTGGTAGGGTAGTAATCAAAGTAAAGTGGGAACACACTCGAGGCGAAGTGACGGTATCAAGTCAGCGGACTAAGCTGTACTCATGTCACCTGGGAACTGATAACTGACGATAGGTATAATACCAACCAACAGTTCCCGACGAGTCATGTCCTGTGTACTCGTAACCTAACGAGCACCCGCATACTATCTCAAGTACGACGTACTGACGGCGGTGGGATAGACCGTCTCCCCTACTGGGATGAGAAGTGCATACGCTAGTCTACTCTGGAGTATCAATGCCCTGTCTCGATAGTCCTACGACTAGGGACCTGTATTAGGATGTGCTTATAGATTACCCAGCCCCCACAAGTGTGACTGCCATCACAACGCTGGTAATCAAGCAAAGATCCGAAGGGCTCTACTAATATGTATAAGCGATATGCTAAAAGAAACACATGCACATATTAAAGTAGAAACAAACCAAGTAGCATACTATCATTTTGAGCAAGATTGTCTATACAACTGTGAATATCCCAAGCTTCCATCAAGTAATATACAAGCGAGTATGATACAGTAATGGCCTCTAGGGCATATACACCAACAATCTCCCACTTGCACTAAGGCCATGTACTGGCGTATCGAAGACCTATCATCTCGATCAGCCGCTCGAACTGAGTCTGGGGTAAGGCCTTCGTGAGTGGATCTGCAGTGTTATCTTCTGAATTTACTCTCTTCACCTCATCTCCTGGCGATCTACGATCTCCTTGATCAGGTGGTACCGCCTCAAAATGTGCCTGGACTTCTGATGGGACCTGAGTTCCTTCGCTAAAGCTATAGCGCCATTGTTGTCACAATACAGTGGTATTGGATCAACAATGGTAGGAATCACCTGAAGCTCCATGAGGAACTTCTTCATCCAGACAGCTTCCTTTGCGGCATCGCAAGCAGCTATGTACTCCGCTTCCATAGTTGAGTCAGCAACGGTTTCCTGCTTGGAGCTCTTCCAGCAAACCTCCCCTCCATTGAGGGTAAAGACATAACCCGACATGGACTTGGAGTCATCCTTGTCACTCTGGAAGCTGGAGTTAGCAAAGGCTTCGGTCTGGAGGTCTTTTCCGCCATACACCAAGAACGTATCCTTAGTCCTTCTCAGGTACTTGAGAATGTTCTTAACTGCTATCCAGTGTTTCTCCCCTGGGTACGAGTGATACCGGCTTACAACGCTCAATGCGTATGCTACATCTGGTCTGGTACACAACATCACATATATAATAGAGCCTACCACAGATGCGTAGGGTATTGATGACATGCGAGCCCTTTCCAAATCAGTCTTGGGAGACATCTCTTTGGAGAGGGTGATTCCGTGACAAGATGGTAGATTACCGCGCTTGGAATCTTCCATACTGAATTGTTTCAGTATGGTGTCGATATAGCTGGACTGTGAAAGTCCCAACATTCTCTTAGATCTATCACGATAGATCTGGATCCCCAGAATGTAGTTGGCATCGCCCAGGTCCTTCATGGAGAACCTCTGTGACAAGAATCTTTTGACTGACTGTAGCATAGGAATATCGTTTCCTATTAGGAGAATGTCATCCACGTACAAGATGAGGAATACCACAGTTCTCCCTACAATCTTACTGTAAATGCATGGTTCATCTGGGTTTTTGACAAAGTCGAATTCATTGACAGTATCATCAAAGCAGATGTTCCAACTCCGCGATACCTGCTTCAGTCCATAGATGGACTTAAGCAACTTGCACACTTTACCGCTGCTCCCACTCTGAATGAATTCCTCCGGCTGATCTATATAGACGCACTCTTCCAAATTTCCATTTAGGAAAGCCGTCTTTACGTCCATCTGCCAGATCTCATAATCGTGGAAGGCAGCAATGGCAAGAAGGATCCGAATGGATTTGAGCATAGCTACTGGAGAAAAGGTCTCGTCATAGTCCAAACCAGGTCTTTGACGAAAACCCTTTGCAACAAGCCTAGCTTTTTAGGTTTCGACCTGCCCATCTACACCAATCTTCTTTCTGAAGATCCATTTGCTGCCTACGGGTTTTACCCCTTCTGGAGCAAAGTCCAAAGTCCAAACTTTGTTAGTGTACATGGACTCCATCTTGGTCCGCATTGCATCCAGCCATTTTACTGAGTCACCGCTCTGAATGGCTTGCTGGAAGCTAGTAGGCTCATCATAATCAACAGTGCAATCCTCTCTATCCCCGTCTATGAGAAAACCGTAGTATCTCTCGGGAGGATGAGACTGCCTACTACTCCTGCGGAGCGGCGCAGGATTGTCCGGTTCTCCTGAAACTTCTGGTTCTTCCAAGCTTTCAGTAATAGCTTGTGGTTCTGGAATTTCTTCCAGTTCTATTGCGCTCCCACTTATTCCTTTTTCTAAAAACTGATGTTCCATAAAGTGGGCATGACGAGAAACAAAAATCTTTTGTTCCTCTGCGTAATAGAAAAGATACCCCCTGGAGTTCTTTGGGTATCCCACAAACTTACACAGTACTGAGCGTGCCTCGAGTTTGTCCGCATGCTGCTTTTTAACAAAAGATGGACATCCCCATATCTTCAGATATTGAAGATGGGGTTTCTTCCCACACCACATCTGATATGGTGTGGTAGGCACAGTCTTGGAGGGAACCTTGTTCAAAAGATATGCAGTTGATTCTAGTGCATAACCCCAGAAGGATCGTGGTAGCTCAGCCTTACTCATCATGGAACGAACCATATCCAATAGGGTTCGATTCCACCTTTCCGATACACCGTTGTGCTGTGGTGTGTATGGAGGAGTAAGCTGAGAGAAAATTCCATTCTCTTTTAAGTAGTCCAGAAACTCGGCACTCAGGTATTCACCACCTCGATCAGATCTCAGTGTCATGATACTTTTGCCTGTTTGTTTTTCAACTTCATTCTTGTATTCCCGAAATTTCTCAAAGGCCTCGGATTTATGCTTCATCAGGAAGACATGTCTATACCTAGAGAAATCATCTGTGAAAGTAATGAAGTATGAATAACCGCTTCACGCATGTGTAGACATTGGACCACACACGTCACTGTGTATGAGTCCCAAGAGCTCGCTCGCTCTTACTCCGTGTCCAGTGAACGGATTTTTTGTCATCTTTCCCATGAGACAAGATTCACAAGTGGCATAAGACTGATACTCGAACGGATTCAAGTATTCCTCTTTATGTAACTTAGTTAACCGTGTCTCATTAATATGACCCAGTCTACAATGCCATAAGAAAGCCTGATTTAATTCCGGAGACTTTCTTTTAAGTGTGTTCTGGACACTGAAAATCTGAGCTTGGTTCAATACGTATATCCCGTTTTCTAATGTACCTGACCTAATCAGAACTTGATTTAGGTAGATGTAGACCACATCGCTTACAAAAGTAAAATTATATCCTTCCTTAGAAAGTAATGATACAGATATGATATTACAAGTCATACCTGGTACATACAAACAGTTACGCAGAATCAATATCTGCCCAGTTGTCAGTCCAAGATGATATTCCCCTACGGATTCAGCGTTCATGCTCATTCCGTTAGCAACCCTGAGAGTCATATCACCTATTTTGATAACCCTATGGTTTCTCAGAGCCTGTAACGAATTACAGATGTGAGATCCTGATCCGGTATCCAATACCCAGAAAGTAGGGTTAACTGACATACAGTTCTCTATTACAAACACACCCGAAGCCGAAGCCACAACATGCTTCGAATCCTGGCTACTGGCTTTGCTAGCCCTGCAATCCTTCTGCCAATGTTCATTCCCGTAACAATAGGAACGTCCTTCTTTTACTACATCCAGCCCCGAAACTTTTGCCCTTCCCTTTCCTTCTTCTTCCCTGGTTTCCTTCAGGGTAGAAGGTAGAGACTGTAGAATCAAGTCAGCATCTGACTCGTTCTTCAACGTGGTCTTCAGGTCCGTGAGCTCAAAATAGCTGGTCTCTGTAAGGACGTTTCCCCCTACAGATGACCCGATAGCCAACCTCGCTTGAAGCAATTCGTTCGAGGTCTCATATCTTGCGATACGAGATTGCTCTCCATATAAATCTTTGTTATGGAGGAAGATAGAAACTAAGTCCATCTTCTCGTGCGGCCTCTGGTATGCACCATCAACTGAGGCCAACACGAGGCACTTGGCTTTCACACAGTCTTTTTCCGATGTCTTACGAATATCAATATCCGTGACAGGGGAAACTGGTCCTGAGATGGCAGGGGTTTGATTAGTTAAGAGGTGTCCCAGCTTGTCATGGGCAATGGACATCTGGACAGACCTTTGCCAAATATAACAGTCAGATTCAGTCATTTTATTATCTAGATGTAACCTATGTGTGGTTACTGGGTCGCTGCAATTAAGAGAGAGAGAAGAAAACACTCAGCATGATGCTCTTGCAAGTTTAGATTGGTTTTTAATTTATCTAAACAGGATGGCTCTCACTGTTTCTCGAATCCCTCCTCAAACCAAAAAGGAAGAATTAGTCGGGATCAATCTCACCGTACAATACTTGCTTAACCGTTCAGCCAGGCCAGTGTTGGTACTTCGAGGGAGGTTTTCCAACGCTTTCGCGAAGTTCCTTAATTAAATAACCTTTTTTCTCTGGGGGTAGCCCCGCTAACACCTTTCTAGACACCTACTTGGTTTATAGCATTGATCGTTACGTGAGAAAGTTCCCGAGGAGTAGCATATACTCACAGTAGGATCGGGATCCAAATATCATCGTGTGACAAAACTGAAGGAATCCTACCAGAATTATCACACTCCAAATGGTATGCAGCGCTAGCAAGTTTCAGTTTCTTTAGAAACTCCCGATGTGGATTTTTGCCCCATGCTCTTATGACCTTGACGAAGGCCAACATATCATAAGTCACATGTCAAGTTCTACCCGTCATTATCCAGGTTAATTTGAACCCACCCATACATACCCTTGACGAAGGCCAAAATAGTAGTACGACTGTCCCAAACCAACGCATCTATCTATGCTACAGATAAATATTCAGCAGCTACCAATCACTATGCCTTGGCGAAGGTCAAAATACATAGCTTGAATACTACTGAATATTTAACTGAAATGACGGAGGGCTACGAATGGTTTTGGCGAAACCGTGAACGTAGTGAACTTGATATAATCGAAGGAACGAGATAGCGTTTAAAAGGAGTGGCTTAAGCTCCGCGTTTCAAAGTTGTTTTTGAAAAGAAACCGAGTGGTTTTGAAATTGTTCCAACGACTTTAATTTTGGTTTATGTTCTTGCATTAATTTAATGGGTCCCATCATTTAATCCTACCATTGCAGAAAACAACAAAAATATGACGTACGCTTATGCCATCCGCATTCGCCACGGGGCCCCGTCATTACCCGTTAGGTTACTTAACTAACGACAGAGCGGGGGATGGACTAGCGCGGATGCAAAACATAAGCAACGCCTAAATAGATATCATATATAGATATATACATTCGTCACATGCAATGATAGCCATTCCAGATCACAGATGAATACTTTGGATATACTAGGAATCTGTGATTCGTTCGAGCCTGCAACGAAAAGCGGATTACACGGTCGTGATGAATAGCCAAGACCCCATCCTAGACCCCTACGGGTGCGGCAAACTACCTGCCAAGTACCCGAAGTGAAGCAACCTCTCTCAACAACGTGAGTAGGCCACTCGGCACTTCGAGATACCCAGTAGTTTGTGCACCCCACCTTGGGTCTATCCTAGGAGAAAAAATAGTAAAATAAATTATACAATGGCGGCTACAACCTCATCCTGGATGTGCGGCCATACAAATAATATTACATCAATTACAAATTACATGAATTGAAAAATAAAGAAAACTCTCATCTCACAACCCCCCGGCTATTCATCCGTGACAATCCAACGAATTCATATACACAAACCATCAACATTACAGATCACAGATATGTATAACCCCCACTAATCGACGTATAGCGATTAGCAGACGTTCAATACATATATCACATCACAGATATAACCCGTTAGCTAAAGTCTATAGAAGTTCGATCAAAATACGGATTTGTAACCACCCCAAAACACAAATTTGCTTTCTGGAAAATCTGGGCAGAAAAAACATATTGTAAAAATCCTAAAATACCCCTATAAGAACACTGCAGGAAAATTGACCTACAGCCGAGTCAACTCGGCCGCGGATCCGCGGCAGGAGCAAGCTCTTGCCGCGGTTCCGCGGCGCTTTGACCGAGTTAGTGGACCAATTTTCTCCTGTGTTCTTTAAAAACCCTGAGCCGATTTTTAGTGTAAGATTAATTATTTTTTGAACAGAAATAAAAATCGGCAGAAAGTTAACATTTCGGGCATGTTTTGTGATTTTTTTTTCTCCGATCGAACTTCTAGTTACTTTGCTAACATGTTAGATAGTGTTTAGCTAGGCTCTGATACCACTGTAAGTCCACATTACCCGTCCCGGTTCTTTCGGGGTTGCGGAAATGGTGAAAAACGATTTTTCGGTGGAGGTAATATGGACTCAAAAACCGGGTCTTTGCTAAACAAATTATCTAACAAACTAACTAAGAGTTTAGATACTATGTTAGGGGTTATACCTAATCTTGAACTCCTTCTCTTCGACTCTTTGTGGTGGTCGGATCGGCCTCACCTCGTCGTCTCCTTGTGCCGAAGATGGATCCACCCGAAAGCTTCTACCTTTAGCTCCAACCTCAATCTAGAGGAAACTAAAATACTTGGCTTGCTAGACCTTGTATTCTAGGATGAGTAGAGAAGTGTTTTAGGGTTTTATCTCAATGGTTCCTGTTTCTCAACTCATGAGACAAGAGAACTATGAGCAAGAGGAAGAGCAAGAGGAAGAGGGAGAGCTTGGATGAGAGAGAGTGGAGATGATAGAATGAATAATACTTTTTTTTACAACCATGCTCTGAAAAACAAAAATAATCATGATAATAAATAATAATTAAGTATTTGTGATGGTTCATGTCAATGGCACTATCATTTCATGCACTCATTTTGTAAACAACAACAAGCAAGCAAAAGTCATAGCCATGAAATGATAGCCATACAATGATGATGGTCAACAAATCCAAACTAGTCAACCGGTCAACAAAGTCAACAAGTTAACAAAGTCAAACTTTCAACCCAACCATGGCACAATAATACTTAATTAATATTATTATTAATCATATTTCTTATTCTCATTAGGGTTTAGAAAAAGTCAACAGTCAACAACCCTAATGAGAATCCTCTGCCTCTGTCTCTGTCAACTGTGCATACACACCCGCATCCGTGTTCCGAGGAACACGGATACAAAGAGATCCTCTGCCTCTGTCTCTGTCAACTGTGCATACACACCCGCATCTGTGTTCCGAGGAATATGAATACAAAGAGATAAAACCAATCCCAAAACGTATACTAGGATCTGGCTTAAACTAAAGCCCGCTAGTAATAACTGCCCGGACACCAAACGAGCACAAGTGCGCGGATGTGACCGAACCCTGTCGCAAAACCATGCGACCTCTACTCTTTTTGCCCAAAGGCGAATAACTCTCTGTGTGGGACTCTAAAGACTCGACACTACGCTGGCAGTGGGTTTAACCACAGACCGCAAGCGGTACTAGCTGTGCGTAACGGCCCTAGGTAGATGCCGATAAGAAGACCGATGAGGTGAACCCATCGGAACTCCTACTGAGCCTGAATGTGACAGTATCTATACAGTCCGGTCTGTTCGTCTGAGAATATCGCATGGCGGGCCTAGGGGGCCGGTAAACGTCAGTCCCCTAAAAGAGGTACAAGTCGTGTCAGAGTGTAGCCCATAACACCCTTAGATAACACTGGAAACCTACCAGTATATCTCGCTTGCCCTGGCCAAGGACGACTATGTGTAATGGCTCTCCTTGACACAGCACGATATCAACTCCCAATACCGGGAGAGATGAATACTGTCTAACTGTCACTGCCTCCAAGTGCTTCGGGACTGCACCCAACTACTACCTATTTGCACGACTCCTTTGAGCTGTGGTAGGGTAGTAATCAAAGTACAGTGGGAACACACTCGAGGAGAAATGACGGTGTCAAGTCAGCAGACTAAGCTGTACTCATGTCACCTAGGAACTGATAACTGACGATAGGTATAATACCAACCAACAGTTCCCGACGAGTCCTGTCCAGTGTACTCGTAACCTAACGAGCACCCGCATACTATCTCAAGTACGACGTACTGACGGCTGTGGGATAGACCGTATCCCCTGCTGGGATGAGAAGCGCATACGCTAGTCTACTCCGGAGTATCGATGCCCTGTCTCGATAGTCCTACAACTAGGGACCTGTATAAGGATTTGCTTATAGATTACCCAGCCCCCACAAGTGTGACTGCCATCACAACGCTGGTAATCAAGCAAAGATCCTAAGGGTTCTACTAATATGTATAAGCGATATGATAAAAGAAACACATGCACATATTAAAGTAGAAACAAACCAAGTAGCATACTACCATTTTAAGCAAGATTGTCTATACAACTGTGAATATCCCAAGCTTCCATCAAGTAATATGCAAGCTAGTATGATACAGTAATGGCCTCTAGGGCATATACACTAACAATAGCCGGATTGTCGGATCAAGTGTTGATTCGATAATTTAATGTATAATAATATATATGATATATTGAATTACATTATCTATTATTGGCTCACTTTATTGATTCATTTTCTCACCGGGTAATACATTGATATATATGCGATATATGTTAATTGTATTATTTTCTTTTGTTACAAATATATATTATATATGTGATATATAATATTGTAACATGATATGATTACTAATGCAACATGTTTAGTAGAGATTAAACGAGGTTAGGGTTTGAATTGGGTTAGTTCTTTCTTGATGTTTCTTGAAGGTTTCTTTTTGTTTTGAGTTAAGATATCATGGTTGATATTTTTTAGTGACTCATTCTTAACCCAACCCAAACCCTTAGCCCTAGTTAAATCTCTACATGAGTTAGCCTTGTCATAGTTGACCATGGTTGCATTTGTAATGATATTATCATTTGCATTATTCATCACAAAAGGATTATTTATTGTTCATCTTCTTCTTCCTTCTTGCAAAGCTTTCTAGCTTTGATTCTTGTGATGAAAATGGATGAGATTATGAAAATAAAATAGAGCTAAATTCCTACTTCATCATCCTAATCTATCCTAGACATTTAGATTAGGGTGTTCACTTCATTTAGTGAGTGAGAGCTTGTGTTAATGAAACTTCAAGGTAGATCATCTTTGTTATCGAAGATCGGAAGTAAGTTTGCATCATTCTCTTCGTGGAGCCTCTCTAGAGTCCGGGTACATGATGATCGCAGTGAAGGGACCTCAACACGGAGCTTATGAAGTGAAGGACCGGACTACAAAGGTTGTAATCCCAAACTCTTAGATGCTAAAGTGTTTAACATGCTTTGTTTCGCCTAATCTCTAGTTTAAAGATTTTGGTTAGGGTTATAAGGCACGGCTAAATTTTAAATCGGGCATGGTTGATGCCTTGTAGAACCTTATTAGAGTGCCTAGTAACCCTACACATTATGTCGGTTTTCACTTTCATTGACATGGTGATTTGATGTTTTCGGATCCTTCTTGAGATTTTCTGGATTTGGAAAACCGCATGTGAAAGTTTTATAACTGATGATGTATTTTAAAGAGAAAAATGCGGTTTTTCCTTGATATGATGAGTAGTGTACACCATGATGTTTTCTCGGTTCTGAGATAGTTTTCAAGACCCGATTCGAGGATGGATGAACCGTCTGCGGGTATATGGTGGACCCAGTATGGTACCCCGGGGCAAGAAGTTCGAGTAGTAGACGATGAGCCCGGCAGGGGAAGACTACCTACCGGTGATTTTACCTGGCGCGGCGGATATCCGGAGGATACCGTTCGTGGCCGTGAGATTGATGTTATAGGCTGATCCGTTCTGCCGGATCCCGAGGGCCGATCCCGCAGATGATACGGATGCTTGAGATTTGAGATTTGAGATATTGAGATTTGATATTGAGATACTGAGACTTATGTTTTGTGTCGATGCTTGACACTGATTTCTCTGTTGCATTCATTGATGATACGTGATTGACTTACATATAGGAATCCCATTGATTAAAGAAAACAGTTGTCTCACTCATGATATATCCTGTTCCATTCGTAATGCATTCATACATCATATGTCTGATATGTTGCTATCTGAGGCACTGACACGAGCAGGTAGTATTACACTATACATAGCTGGATCAGGATTTTTATTGAGGATATTACCTGTGTAGGGTTCCTAGGCACACTAATGAGGTCTCACAAGGCATCAACCATGCCAACTTTAAATTTTACGGGTGCCGAGAAACCCTAATACGGATCATTAACTAGATGTCTAGGCGAAACAATGAAACTAGTTTACAACTAAACTAAAAGAACGAAAATACAACCTTTGTAGATCCGTTCCTCCACCTCCATAGCTCCGCAATGAAGTCTCTTCGCTGTCCAAATGGAAACCCGGGCTCTAGCGTCGGCTTCATCGGAGAAATGGGCGGGCAAGGTCGTCGGCTTCGTGCCGAAGATGATCTACGTCGAGGCATCACAAGATCAAGCTCCCACTTCACCAAGTCATGAAACTTGTGAAGAAAACACACTCTACTACTTGGAAAGAGGTAGAGGATGAAGAAATAGGAAGTGGGTTCACTTTAGAATTGGATTTCTCACTCATTTTCACATTTCACCATTGTTGGTAGAAAGCTTTCTTCATGAAGAAGAAGAAGAAGAAGATGATAATGATATGATAAGTTAATTCAAAATAACAAAAGAATTGAATACTTATCATAATCCAACCATGGTCAAGTGTAGAGAATGAACTAGGGTTAAGTGAATGGTTAGGGTTAAGCATGAAGACAAAAATGGTGACTAAGTCAAAGCTTCATGAAGCTTCAATATCCATCCAAAGAAAGCCACCATTTTTCTTTATGCTTATTATTTTCCCTAAAGAATAAATAAATAAATAAATAAATTAGAAAACCAAAACCCTAACCATTTAAATAACCATGGTTCAATCTTTACACAAACTCAAGTAAACATACATCATCAAACATGATACAATCATTTGCACAAAAAAGTATATCACATATACAACTTGTACATCCAAGTGAGAAAATCCATTTAAAGTGAACCAATACTAGTTAATGCAAAGTAATATATCAAATATATAATTATGCATTAAATCATTAAATCAACACTTGATTCAATGATTCGGTCATATCGCATATAACCGACTAGTATCCAATGTATCGGCTTATCGAATCAACCCTCGATTCGATAACTAGGTTATATCGAATATAACCATTTGATACATTCATCACGAGAATAGAATACGGTATCACATACACGCATTATTCTCGGTCCCGCACATATCTCATATGCGCTCCTATTTCGTTTCGCTTGAGCCAGGAAACCTCTGTGTAGGACTCTAAAGACTCGTCAATACGCCGGCAGCAGGTGATGATCATATCAAACACCCACAAGCCGCAAGCGGTCTGCTAAACGTAACGGCCACCCGGGTATTGAGCGATCAGAAGATCGACGAGCAAGCCCGCTCACACTTCTGTGAATCCAACCAGTAACACTTACCGTACAGTCCGGTCTGATCGTCTGATATGTCGCATATCTCGCCTAGGGATGGTAAACGTCAGACCCCAATAGCTCGATAAGTCGTGTCGATATGAGGTCTACAACAATTCGAGAAACTACTGATAACACTTACCAGTAAATCTCAGCAACCCTGGCCAGGGATTTCCGGTTATAGCCAATCGAACACAGCGCAACATCAACTCCCTATACCGGGAGAGACGAATCCCCTCCTATCGCTCATTGCCTCCATGTGATTCGGCACTGTACCCAAAAACCATCGTTTTGCACGCCCTCTTGGACGTGGTAAGGTGGAAATCGAAGCACAGTGGGAACCACACAAGACTCTATGACGATCTCGGGTCAACAGACTACTCTGTACCAATGTCACCAGAGAACTGCCATCTGACGTAAGGTATAATACCATCTGGGAGTTCTCGGCGAGTCCGTCCAGTGTACCCAGTCTCCACTGAGCACCCGTATATCATCTCTGATGTCAAACACTAATGGATATGGGATCATCCATCGCCCATCTGTATGGGTCGAGAAGGTATACGCTAGTCTACTCTGGTATATCGATGCCCCATCTCGATACACCCTCGACTAGGGACCTTGAAGGATGTACTTATGGACTACCATGTCCCCACTAGTATGATCCGCATCATAGTCCAGGTAGTCAAGTACACATCCTAGGGGCTTTACCAACATGTAACAGAGAGACACCCAGTATACACGTTAAGGTAAAGTTCAACCAGATAGCATACTATCATGTCGAGCAAGAAAGTCCTCCCTATATATGTCCCAGCATCCACTACAATATACATCCAATGTACAGTAATGGCCTCTAGGGAATACATATAACTAACAATCTCCTACTTGCACTAGGGCCATCTGATAGCAGTGGTTGTAGTATCTCATACTCAACCATCCCATAAAAGTCTCTCTCTGGGAAAAGGCCTTTGTGAGTGGATCCGCCGTGTTGTCCTCTGAGTCTACTCTCCTAACCTCGATCACCCTGGAGATCAATCATCTCCATGATCAGGTGATACTGCCTTAGAATATGTCTGGATCACTGATGGGACCGGCGTTCCTTGGCATAAGCCACAACTCCATTGTCTCACAATGGTTGGAACGTAGTTCATCTCATGAACCAATATACACCCAAACATCCTCTTTGGTAGCATCTTAAGTAGCGATGTATCCTGCCTTTATCGTCTAGTTAGCCACGGTATCTAGCTTGGAACTCTTCCAACATACCTTCCCTTTACTGAGGGTAAAGACAATGCCTGTGACTGACATTCAGTCGTCTTTATCACCCTGGAACCCTTCCAGTGATTCTCCTCAGGATCGATTGATACCACCTCACTACATCTAGTGAGTATCTTAACATCCAATTACATCTATCTCATAGATGAAACTCAGGATATAGGAGGTATCATTTTGATCCTATATGGAGAATCCTTATGATAAGCGGAGATTGATCGAGCGTAGCATAGGAAACTCCTTCCCTATCAAGAGTATGTCATCCACGTACTCTACGAGGATCATCACCATACTCCCTACTACCTTTTTGTATATACAAGGTTCATCTACCATTTTGATGATGTCAAACTGTTTGACTACTACATCAAAACAGATGTTCCAACTCCGCGGTGCCTGTTTTATCACATAAAACATCTTGCACACGTTTCCGCTACTCACACTGTCTATGAGGCCCTCTGGCTGTGTACTTATAGACGCCCTCTTCTAAAACATCATTTAGAAAAGATGTCATGACACCCAACCACCAGATATCGTAGTCATGGTATGTAGCCGTAGCAAGTAGGATCTGGATGGACTTAAGCATAGCTCCTTAGAAAAGGTTTCATCATTATCCACGCCTGGTCGATGACGAAAACCTTTAACAAGTCTTAACTTTTCCATCTACACCAAGTAATCTTCTCAAGATATACTTTCTTCTGATAGGGATTTAACCCTTCAGATATAGCAACCAAAGTCCATACTTTGTTGGTGTACATGGATTCCATCTCAGATCACTAAGCATCCAGCCATTCTTACAGAGTCTCACTCCTGATGGCTAGGTCGAAACTAGTTGGGTCATCATCTCATGATGCAATCCTCACTCCCACTGTCATAGAAAAACCAAAGTATCTTTCAGGTGGGTGAGGAACCCTACTAGATCGGCGGAGAGGCTGAGGTTCGTTGGTATCTACTGAATCCTTTGGTTGTACCAAATCATCTGCTGTAGTTTGTATAGCTGGAACATTTCCAGTTCTACATAACTAACCTTGCCTCGAGCTTGTCCGGATTTTGCTTTTAGACATAGGCCGGACAACCCCAAATCTTAACTAGCTTAAGACATGGGCTCTTCCCATTCCATATCTCATATGGAGTGGTAGGCAACTGATTTGATTCGAACCCTTTTCAATAGGTATGCAGCTTCTCAAGTGCATAACTCCCAAAAAGGAAAATAGGAAACCCAGTAGTACTCATCATAGAGCACACCATATCAAATAGGGTGTATCTGCTCCGCCCCGATATACTATCGTGCTATGGTGTATACGGAGGTGTAATGCTGAAAGTGAATCTCATTCTCCTTTAGAATATTCCAAGAATTCCGTGCTCAAGTATTCTCCTCCTTGATCTCATCAAAGGACATAATACTTATACCTATATTTTGGTTCTCTACTTCTAACTTATATTCTGTGAATATCTCAAAAGGTTCGGACTTGTGTTTCAACAGGAACATATGTCTGAATCAGAAGAGATCATCAGAGAATGTAATGAAGTATAAAGAACCGGTCTTGGCATTTGCAGACAGGGGACCTATATACATCAACATGTATCATCCCAAGAGTTTATTAACTCTTTCTCTGTTTCCAATAAACAGAGCTGTGGTCATCTTATCTATGTGACATGACTGGCAAGTTTCACAAGATGTAAATTCAAACTAATTTAAATATGCATCTATATGTAACTTCAGCTAGTCGTGTCACATTGATATGACCTAGTCTACAATACCGCAAGAAGGATTCGTTCATTTCTGAACTCTTCTTCTTGTGTGTGTTCAGTATACTAGAAACTGTGGTTTGATTTAGAACATCAATGCTTTTAGATAACGTGCCTGAACCGATCAACTTTTGATATAGGAAATGTTCAAAACATTATCCAACTATACAAAATTTTATCATTTCTTTACTAATAAAGAGACTGATATGATTTTGTATATCAGGTTTGGTATCTAATAACATTCATTCAGAATCAATGTATTGGTAATACAGGGTGACAGTGCCCAACAGACTTGGCTGCAACACTTGCCCCGTTTTCTGCCTCATGAAACTTATCACCCGTTCTCAGTTCTCTACCTATCTGTAGCCCTATGTAACAGATTACATATCTGGGATCCTGATCCGGTATCAAATACCCAGGACGTAGAGGATACAGAGAAACAGTTCTTTGTAATGAACACACCCGAAGATGATGCATCAGCATGCACTTTTTTCGTTTGGGCGGCACGGGAAATCTGGTATTCCTCTATTTCCTGCTCTGTCTTATAACAATTATAAGTTGGAGCGGGACCAACGTTCCCCAGCTCAGTATAACAAGCGGGTTCGGTCAATAATCCGTATTATTATCTTGATTAAGGCGTGACATGGTCGCTACCAGGAGAGAGAGAGAAGAAAACACTCAGCGTGCGCTCTTGCAAGAATAGATTGGTTATTATTTTATCTAATCAGGATGGCTCCCACTGCTTTTTATCAAATCTTCCTTCAAACCCTAAAAGGAAAGACTAGCCGGGATTAATTACACACTACAAGTTCGCCAATCTTTCAGCCAGGCCAGTGTCGGTACTTTGAGGGAGGTCCCCCGTGCTTTCGCACGAACCTAATTAATGTTAGTTATATGTATGCCCTAGAGGCCATTACTGTACATTGGATGTATATTGTAGTGGATGCTGGGACATATATAGGGAGGACTTTCTTGCTCGACATGATAGTATGCTATCTGGTTACTCTTTACCTTAACGTGTACATTGATTGTCTCTCTGTTACATGTTGGTAAAGCCCTTAGGATGTGTACTTGACTATATTGACTATGATGCGGATCATACTAGTGGGGACATGGTAGTCCATAAGTACATCCTTCAAGGTCCCTAGTCGTGGGTATATCGAGACGGGGCATCGATATATCAGAGTAGACTAGCGTATACCTTCTCGACCCATACAGATGGGCGATGGATGATCCCATATCCATTGGTGTTTGACATCAGAGATGATATACGGGTGCTCAGTGGAGACTGGGTACACTGGACGGACTCGCCGAGAACTCCCAGATGGTATTATACCTTACGTCAGATGGCAGTTCTCTGGTGACACTGGTACAGAGTAGTCTGTTGACCCGAGATCGTCATAGAGTCTTGTGTGGTTCCCACTGTGCTTTGATTTCCATCTTACCACGTCCAAGAGGGCGTGCAAAACGGTGGTTTTTGGGTACAGTCCCGAGTCATATGGAGGCAATGAGCGATAGGAGGGGATTCGTCTCTCCCGGTATAGGGAGTTGATGTTGCGCTGTGTTCGATTGGCTATAACCGAAAATCCCTGGCCAGGGTTGCTGAGATTTACTGGTAAGTGTTACAAGTAGTTTCTCGAATAGTTATAGACCTCATATCGACATGACTTATCGAGCTATTGGGGTATGACGTTTACCACCCCTAGGCGAGATATGCGACATATCAGACGATCAGACCGGACTGTACGGTAGTGTTACTGGTTGGATTCACTGGAGTGTGAGCGGGCTTGCTCATCGATCTTCTGATCGCTCAATACCCGGGTGGCCGTTACGTTTAGCAGACCGCTTGCGGCTTGTGGGTGCTTGATATGATCATCACCTGCTGCCGGCGTATTGACGAGTCTTTAGAGTCCTACACAGAGGTTTCCTGGCTCAAGCGAAACGAAATAGGAGCGCATATGAGATATGTGCGGGACCGAGAATAATGCGTGTATGTGATACCGTATTCTATTCTTGCGATGAATGTATCGAATGGTAGTATGCGATATAACCTAGTTATCGAATCAAGGATTGATTCGATAAATCGATACATTGGATATTAGTCGGTTATATGCGATATGACCGGGTCGTTAAATCAATTGTTGATTTAATGATTTAATGTATAATTATATATTTGATATATTACTTTGCATTAACTAATATTGGTTCACTTTAAATGGATTTTCTCGCTCGGATGTGCACATTGTATATTCGATATAGTTTTGTGCACTTGAATGTATCATGTTTGATGATACATGTTTACTTGTGTTTGTGTGAAGATTGAACCATGGTTATATGAATGGTTAGGGTTATGATTATCTATTCATTCATTTATTTATTTATTAGTTTTGGAAAATAATAGCAAAAGAGAAAAATGGTGGCTTTCTTTGTTCTTTCTTGAAGCTTCATGAAGACTTTGACCAAGTGACCATTTTGTCTCATGCTTAACCCTAACCATTCCACTCAACCATGGTTCATTCTCTACACTTAACCATGGTAACTATTATGATAAGAATGAATGGGATTATCTTTTCAAGTTAATCTTTTTATTCTATCATAATAATTATCATCTTCTTCTTCTTCTTCTTCAAGTTGAAGAAAACCTTTCTTCATCAATGGTGATTGATGAAAAAGAGTGAGAAATCCAATTCTAAAGTGAACCCACTTCCTATTTCTTCATCCTCTACCTCTTGCCAAGTAGTAGAGTGTGTTTCCTTCACAAGTTTTCTAGACGTGGTGAAGTTGGAGCTTGATCTAGCGATGCCTCGACGTAGATCATCTTCGGCACGTCGTCGATGACCTAGCCCGCTCTTTCTCCGATGAAGCCGACGCTAGAGCCCGGGATTTGATTTGGACAGCGGAGAGGACTTCATCACGGAGCCGTGGAGGTGGAGGACCGGATCTACAAAGGTTGTATTTCCGTATTCTCTTAGTAAAGTAGTTTACTAGTTGCTTATTCGCCTAGAATTCTAGCCAACGATCCGTATTAAGGTTTCTCGGCACCCGTAAAATTTCAAATTGGCATGGTTGATGCCTTGTGAGACCTCTTGAGAGTGCCAAGGAACCCTACAGTGGTATCAGAGCCTAGCTAGAGCCTTAGGCGAAGTCTAGACGGAGTTTGAAGTCCGATCGACCCGAAACCCCAACTCAAAACGGCTCTCTGGACTTTTTCTAAAAACTGGGTTTTTTCCAGATTAAAAATTCTTAAAAAATTCAGCAGGAAAATCTAAGAGTTATGGTGCAAAACGAGGTCCTAATTCATCTAATCCGCCGCGGTTCCGCGGCATGAGCATGGCTCATGCGGCGGTTCCGCGGCCGTACGGTCGACTCTCACAGTAATTGTTGCACAGTAATTCCTATTTTCTGTTGCTGGATTTTATGGGAATTTTTAATATTTATTCAAGAGTTGAATTTTCTGGGTTGTATTGGGGACTCGATGTATCGATCGGATTGTCAAATTTTGTCTGTGTGGCTTTCCGGATAAATTTTAGAATATGTTAAAAAGTTCGACCGGATATAAATACCCAACTTTTCCCCTGTCGGGAAATTTCCAAGTGTTGGATCTTTCCGTAGTTTAACGACGTTCTAAGTAGTGCAAGTAACGCGATGGACCCTCTAGAAGAAAACAAACCTTAACTCGATTATGTGACCGTCTTGAACTGCCCTTTGAACCTTCGGGTTTGGGGCAGTACGGCGTGCCACCTGTGAGGCGTTGGCTTGACCCTTCTACGGCTGGACCGTTGGTACTGAGGCACGAACTGAATGTTGTTAGACTTATTTCATGTGTTGATCTGTATCGGGAAAACTTGGGTGTTTGAATGTTCGATCGGAAAGTTTAACATTTTCTATTTATCTGGAATGTGATACAATAATTGGAATTCACAAGTAGTTATGAGATAACTGAATGAATGTTATAAATCAAGCACTTTAGTCTCACTTGATCGGTTGCCACGGAATTTTGATGTGATCAAAAGTCCGTCGCAATCACGTAGCGTACGCGGATACTCGCCGGGTAAACTTATTAGACAGCTACATCCCTTAACCCCGACCAAGTGACTGTAGGAGAACCCCGTTGCCGAAAGCATCCGTTCGGGTGCTTGCGGTAGCGGTGTTCCGCCTTGGTGCACTTCGTCGACGGCATCGGGGGTGCGGCCGTTTACTGAAGTTTGCGACGAGCATTCGATCAGGATGTCGGGAATCTTCTTGAATTGCCCGACTTGATATTGAAAAGAGTTTTCGATTTTGAGACTAAAATACGGGGCTTATAATTGTTAGGCATGCGATGTCTAAAGAATTCATTTGGTCAGGCATGCGATGTCTGAGGAGGTTGCGGATTCCAACTGTTGTAGTTTTACACTTTCTTTTCTGTGACCGTAAGTGTAGTATGTGATATCGCCGGTTTCGTTGCTATATGTCAACGACAATTGGGATGGACATATTTACTTACATTGATGACATGTGATGTTATGTGTTGCTGGATATGTTATATTGGATCGTCGTGTTTGAATAGCCGGGTTTTTTTATGTGAGATGACTGTTTTTCATTTTCATTCATGTAAAAACTTGTATGTAATATTCTTTTATTGGGGCGCTTCCAGGTTGCGGAAGATGTCACCTTTTGTATATTATTTACTTTTCTGCATTAGGATAGACCCAAGGAGGGGAGCACAAGTAACCGGGTTCTAGGGTCCATTGGGAGACCATCTCGAGGAGTCGAGTCCGGGTCTCCTAACCCTAGAATTGGTAGGGTTGCTTGTCGCTCTCGTAGGGGTCTAGGGGTGTGGGTTTGGCTATTCATCACGACCGTGGAATCCGTGTTTTATACTGGCTCGTATTAAAAACACGGACGTCCTAGTATATCCAATATTTCATATGTTTCTTCTGCTGCGATATCTGTGATGTGATCATGTGATGTTCTATGATAGATACAGTATATAGTATATATGATATATTTTATAGGCGTTACTTATGTTTTACACCCGCGCTAGCCCTGCCCCGCTCTGCCGTTAGTTACCTAACCTAACGGTGCACGAGGGGACATCGAGGCGAATTCGGATGGCATAAGTGTACGTCGTATTTATCTGTGATGTTTAGGTAATTTAAATGATGGGACTTCATTAATGAGATTAATGAAATAAAAGAAACCTAAAGATGTTGTAGAATCGAATTTCAAAATAAAGAAGGTAGCTACAGTTCTTGCTTTGCACAGCGATATATATGATATATCCTGCACCTTATTCGATGAGGAAAGGACCGAGATCCCTTCACCGGGAGTGACTCCTTTAGCAACAACTGGCAGATGCTACAACTTTCGGTTTGTCTTTTGATTGCTTTTAAGAGTTTTTGCTTTGCACAGTGATATATATGATATATCCCGCACCTCATTCGAAGAGGAAAGGACCGACGATCCCTTCACCGGGAGTGACTCCTTTAGCAAAACTAGAAAAGCCTCAAAAACACTCCATTTCAAAATTCATTCGATTCTACAACGATATCAAGTTCATTACGCAATAGGTTTTCAGAAAAACCTGTCGTAGCCCTCCGTCATTTCAGATATGTACTAGTTAGTATTCGTGCTGCGTTTGTTGACCTCTGTCAAAGCGTAGTGTGCGGTAGCTGATTAGTGCTTATCTGTATAAGCATATGATGTGATTGATTTAGAGTAGTCGTGCGACCTTGTTGACCTCTGTCAAGGGTCGTGCGGGTGGGTTTACTTCAATCAGGAAATGACGGGTTGAACTTGACTAGCAGCCTATGGTTTGTTGACCTCTGTCAAGGTCATAGGACGCTAGGGGCAAAATATTATCGGGAATTTCAAGTGTTGAAATTTGCAATAAGATTGCATACCTTCTATGAGATAGTTGGATCCTGATACCCGCTGCGAGTAAGAGTTACTCCTGGGAGAGTTTTATACATTACAATTAGCCGATCAAGTAGGTGTCTAGAAAGGTGTCAACGGGGTTACGCCTCTAGGAAAACGAGGTTTACATTAATTAGGTCCGTGCGAAAGCACGGGGCACCTCCCTCAAAGTACCGACACTAGCCTGGCTGAAAGATTGGCGAACTTGTAGTGTGTAATTAATCCCGGCTAGTCTTTCCTTTTAGGGTTTGAAGGAAGATTTGATAAAAAGCAGTGGGAGACATCCTGATTAGATAAAATAATAACCAATCTATTCTTGCAAGAGCGCACGCTGAGTGTTTTCTTCTCTCTCTCTCCAGGTAGCGACCATGTCACGCCTTAATCAAGATAATAATACGGATTATTGACCGAACCCGCTTGTTATACTGAGCTGGGGAACGTTGGTCCCGCTCCAACTTATAATTGTTATAAGACAGAGCAGGAAATTGGGGATTACCAGAATTCCCGTGCCGCCCAAACGAGGAGAGTGCATGATGATGCATCATCTTCGGGTGTGTTCATTACAGAGAACTGTTTCTCAGTATCCTTTACGTCCTGGGTATGTGATACCAGATCAGGATCCCAGATATGTAATCTGTTACATAGAGCTGCAGAAAGGTAGAGAACTGAGAACGGGTGATAAGTTTCATGAGGCAGAAAACGGGCAAGAGTTGCAGCCAAGTCTGTTGATCACTGTCACCCTGTATTACAAATACATTGATTCTGAACGAATGCTATTAGATACCGAACCTGATATACAAAATCATATCAGTCTCTTTATTAGTAAAGAAATGATAAAATTTTGTATTGTTGGATAATGTTTTGAACATTTCCTATATCAAAAGTTGATCGTTTCAGGAACGTTATCTAAAAGCATTAATGTTCTAAATCAAACTACAGTTCTTAGTATACGGAACACACACAAGAGGAAGAGTTCAGAGATGAACAAATTTTTCTCGAGGCATTATGGACTAAGTCATATCAATGCGACCCGACTAGCTAAAGTTACATTTAGATGCATATTTAAATCAGTTTGAATTTACATCTTGTGAAACTTGCCAGTCATGTCACAGAGATAAGATGACCATAGCTCCGTTTACTGGAAACAGAGAAAGAGTTAGTAAATTCTTGGGATGATACATGTTGATGTATGTAGGTCCCCTGTCTACACATGCCAAGACCGGTTCTTTATACTTCATTACGTTCTCTGATGATCTTTCGAGATTCAGACCTATGTTCCTGTTGAAACACAAGTCCGAACCTTTTGAGATATTCACAGAATATAAGTTAGAAGTAGAGAACCAAAATACGGGTATAAGTATTATATCCTTTGATGAGATCAAGGAGGAGAATACTTGAGCACGGAATTCCTGGATTATTCTAAAGGAGAATGAGATTCTCTCTCAGTATTACTCCTCCGTATACACCATAGCACGATGGTGTATCGGGGCGGAGCAATAACACCCTATATGATAAGGTGTGCTCTATGATGAGTACTACTGAGTTACCTATTTCCTTTTGGGAGTTATGCACTTGAGAAGCTGCATACCTATTGAAAAGGGTTCAAATCAAATCAGTTGCCTACCACTTCATATTTGATATGATAAGGGAAGAGCCCATATCCTAAGTTAGTTAAGATTTGGGATTGTCCGGGCTATATCTAAAAGCATAATCCGGACAGGCTCGAGGCAAGGTCTGTTATGTAAAACTGGAAAGGTTCCAGCTATACAAACAACAGCTGATGATTTGATAGAACCAAAGGATTCAATAGTAACCAACGAACCTCAACCTCTCCGCCGATCTAGTAGGGTTCCTCACCCACCTGAGAGATACTTCGGTTTCTCTATGACAGTGGGAGCGAGAATTGCATCATGAGATGATGACCTAACTAGTTTCGAGCTGGCCATCAGGAGTAAGACTCTGTAAGAATGGCTGGATGCTTAGTGATCTGAGATGGAATCCTTATACACCAAAAGAGTATGGACTTTGGTTGCTATATCTGAAGGGTTAAATCCCCATCAGGAGCAAGTATATCTTGAGAAGATTACTTGGTGTAGATGGAAAAGTTGTGACTTTCAAAGCTAGACTTGTTAAAGGTTTTCGTCATCGACCAGGCGTGGATAATGATGAAACCTTTTCCAGTGCCTATGCTTAAGTCCATCCAGATCCTACTTACCACGGCTACATACCATGACTACGATATCTGGTGGTTGGGTGTCATGACAGCTTTTCTAAATGATGTTTTAGAAAAGGCAGTCTATAAGTACACAGCCAGAGGGCCTCGTAGACAGTGGGAGCAGCGGAAACGTATGCAAGATGCTTTATAGGATAAAGCAGGCATCGCGGAGTTGGAACATCTGTTTTGATGGATTAGTCAAAGAAGTTGACATCATCAAAATGGTAGATGAACCTTGTATAAACAAAAAGGTAGTAGGGAATATGGTGACGATCCTCGTAGAGTACGTGGATGACATACTCTTGATAGGGAAGGAGTTTCCTATGCTACGCTCGATCAATCTCCGCTTATCACTCTGATTCTCCACATAAGATCAAAGTGATACCTACTAAATCCTGGAATTTGGATCTATGAGATAGATCTAGTTGGATATTAGGACACTCACTAGTTGTAGTGAGATGGTATCAGTTGATCCTAGGGAGAATCACTGGAAGTGTTCCAGAGTGATAAAGACGACTGAATGTCAGTCACAGGCATTGTCTTTATCCTCAGTAAAGGGACGGTATGTTGGAAGAGTTCCAAGCTAGATACCGTGACATACTAGACGATAAAGGCAGGATACATCGCTACTTAAGATGCTACCAAAGAGGCTGTTTTGGTGTATATTGGTTCATGAGATGAACTACGTTCCTACCATTGTGAGACAATGGAGTTGTGGCTTATGCCAAGGAACGCCGGTCCCATCAATGATCCAGACATATTCTAAGGCAGTATTACCTGATCATGGAGATGGTTGATCTCCAGGGAATCGAGGTTAGGAGAGTAGACTCAGAGGACAACACGGCGGATCCACTCACAAAGGCCTTTTCCCAGAGAGAGACTTAAATGGGATGGTTGAGTATGAGATACTGCAACCACTGCTATCAGATGGCCCTAGTGCAAGTGGGAGATTGTTAGTTATATGTATGCCCTAGAGGCCATTACTGTACATTGGATGTATATTGTAGTGGATGCTGGGACATATATAGGGAGGACTTTCTTGCTCGACATGATAGTATGCTATCTGGTTACTCTTTACCTTAACGTGTATATTGATTGTCTCTCTGTTACATGTTGTTAAAGCCCTTAGGATGTGTACTTGACTATCTGGACTATGATGCGGATCATACTAGTGGGGACATGGTAGTCCATAAGTGCATCCTTCAAGGTCCCTAGTCGTGGGTATATCGAGACGGGGCATCGATATACCAGAGTAGACTAGCGTATACCTTCTCGACCCATACAGATGGGCGATGGATGATCCCATATCCATTGGTGTTTGACATCAGAGATGATATACGGGTGCTCAGTGGAGACTGGGTACACTGGACGGACTCGCCGAGAACTCCCAGATGGTATTATACCTTACGTCAGATGGCAGTTCTCTGGTGACACTGGTACAGAGTAGTCTGTTGACCCGAGATCGTCATAGAGTCTTGTGTGGTTCCCACTGTGCTTTGATTTCCATCTTACCACGTCCAAGAGGGCGTGCAAAACGGTGGTTTTTGGGTACATTCCCGAGTCACATGGAGGCAATGAGCGATAGGAGGGGATTCGTCTCTCCCGGTATAGGGAGTTGATGTTGCGCTGTGTTCGATTGGCTATAACCGGAAATCCCTGGCCAGGGTTGCTGAGATTTACTGGTAAGTGTTACCAGTAGTTTCTCGAATAGTTATAGACCTCATATCGACACGACTTATCGAGCTATTGGGGTCTGACGTTTACCACCCCTAGGCGAGATATGCGACATATCAGACGATCAGACCGGACTGTACGGTAGTGTTACTGGTTGGATTCACTGGAGTGTGAGCGGGCTTGTTCGTCGATCTTCTGATCGCTCAATACCTGGGTGGCCGTTACGTTTAGCAGACCGCTTGCGGCTTGTGGGTGCTTTATATGATCATCACTTGCTGCCGGCGTATTGACGAGTCTTTAGAGTCCTACACAGAGGTTTCTTGGCTCAAGAGAAACGAAATAGGAGCGCATATGAGATATGTGCGGGACCGAGAATAATGCGTGTATGTGATACCGTATTCTATTCTTGCGATGAATGTATCGAATGGTTGTATGCGATATAACCTAGTTATCGAATCAAGGATTGATTCGATAAATCGATACATTGGATATTAGTCGGTTATATGCGATATGACCGGGTCGTTAAATCAAGTGTTGATTTAATGATTTAATGTATAATTATATGTTTGATATATTACTTTGCATTAACTAATATTGGTTCATTTTAAATGGATTTTCTCGCTCGGATGTGCACATTGTATATTCGATATAGTTTTGTGCACTTGAATGTATCATGTTTGATGATACATGTTTAGTTGTGTTTGTGTGAAGATTGAACCATGGTTATATGAATGGTTAGGGTTATGATTATTTATTTATTCATTTATTTATTTATTAGTTTTGGAAAATAATAGCAAAAGAGAAAAATGGTGGCTTTCTTTGTTCTTTCTTGAAGCTTCATGAAGACTTTGACCAAGTGACCATTTTGTCTCATGCTTAACCCTAACCATTCCACTCAACCATGGTTCATTCTCTACACTTAACCATGGTAACTATTATGATAAGAATGAATGGGATTATCTTTTCAAGTTAATCTTTTTATTCTATCATAATAATTATCATCTTCTTCTTCTTCTTCTTCAAGTTGAAGAAAACCTTTCTTCATCAATGGTGATTGATGAAAAAGAGTGAGAAATCCAATTCTAAAGTGAACCCACTTCCTATTTCTTCATCCTCTACCTCTTGCCAAGTAGTAGAGTGTGTTTCCTTCACAAGTTTTCTAGACTTGGTGAAGTTGGAGCTTGATCTAGCGATGCCTCGACGTAGATCATCTTCGGCACGTCGTCGATGACCTAGCCCGCTCTTTCTCCGATGAAGCCGACGCTAGAGCCCGGGATTTGATTTGGACAGCGGAGAGGACTTCATCACGGAGCCGTGGAGGTGGAGGACCGGATCTACAAAGGTTGTATTTCCGTATTCTCTTAGTAAAGTAGTTTACTAGTTGCTTATTCGCCTAGAATTCTAGCCAACGATCCGTATTAAGGTTTCTCGGCACCCGTAAAATTTCAAATTGGCATGGTTGATGCCTTGTGAGACCTCTTGAGAGTGCCAAGGAACCCTACAATTAATGTAAACCTCATTTTCCCAGAGGCGTAACCTCGTTGACACCTTTCTAGACACCTACTTGATCGGCTAATTGTAATGTGTAAAACTCTCCCAGGAGTAACTCTTACTCGCAGCGGGTATCGGGATCCAACTATCTCATAGAAGGTATGCAATCTCATTGCAAATTTCAACACTTGAAATTCCCGATAATATTTTGCCCCGAACGATCTATGACCTTGACAAGGTCAACAAACCATAGACCGCAAGTCAAGTTCATCCCGTCATTTCTTGATTGAATCAAACCCACCCGCACGACCCTTGACAAGGTCAACAAGGCCGCACGACTATCCTTACCCAATCTGCATCATATGCATAAGCAGATAAATACTGGTTAGCTACCGCACACTGCGCCTTGACAAGGTCAACAAACGCAGCACGAATACTAAACAGGACTTATCTGAAATGACGGAGGGCTACGACAGGTTTTTCTGAAAACCTATTGCGTAATGAACTTGATATCGTTGTAGAATCAAATGATTTTAAAATGGAGTGTTTTTTTAGGCTTTTCTAGTTTTGCTAAAGGAGTCACTCCCGGTGAAGGGATCGTCGGTCATTTCCTCGTCGAATGAGGTGCGGGATATATCATATATATCACTGTGCAAAGCAAAAACTCTTAAAAGCAATCAAAAGACAAACCGAGTGTGTAGCATCTGCCAGTTATTGCTAAAGGAGTCACTCCCGGTGAAGGGATCTCGGTCCTTTCCTCATCGAATAAGGTGCAGGATATATCACATATACCGCTGTGCAAAGCAAGAACTATAGCTACCTGTTTTATTTTTGAAATTCGATTCTACAACATCTTTAGGTTTCTTTTACTTTCATTAATCACATTAATGAAGTCCCATCATTTAAATACCTAAACATCACAGATAAATACGACGTACACTTATGCCATCCGTATTCGCCTCGATGTCCCCTCGTGCACCGTTAGGTTAGGTAACTAACGGCAGAGCGGGGCAGGGCTAGCGCGGGTGTAAAATATAAGTAACGCCTATATAATATATCATATATACTATATACAGTATCTATCACAGAACATCACATGATCACATCACAGATATCGCAGCAGAAGAATCATATGAAATATTGGATATACTAGGACGTCCGTGTTTTCAATACGAGCCAGTATAAAACACGGATTCCACTGTCGTGATGAATAGCCAAACCCACACCCCTAGACCCCTACGAGAGCGGCAAGCAACCCTACCAATTCTGGAGTTAGGAGACCCGGACTCGACTCCTCGAGTTGGTCTCCTACTGGACTCCAGAACCCGGTTACTTGTGCTCCCCTCCTTGGGTCTATCCTAGTGCGGAAAAGTAAATAATATACAAAAGGTGACATCTTCCGCAACCTGGAAGTGCCCCAATAAAAGAATATTACATACAAGTTTTTACATGAATGAAAATGAAAACACTCATCTCACATAAAAACCCCCGGCTATTCAAACACGACGATCCAATATAACATATCCAGCAACACATAACATCACATGTCATCAACGTAAGTAAATATGCGCATCCCAATTGTCGTTGACATATAGCAACGAAACCGGCGATATCCCATATTACACTTACGGTCACAGAAAAGAAAGTGTAAAACTACAACAGTTGGAATCCGCAATCCGCATAGACATCGCATGCCTAATCAAATGAATACCTTAGACATCACATGCCTAACAATTATAAACCCCGCATTTTAGTCTCAAAATCGAAAACACTTTTCAATATCAAGTCGGGCAATTCAACAGGATTCCCGACATTCTGATCGAATGCTCGTCGCAAACTTTAGTAGGCGGCCGCACCCCCACGCCGTCGACGAAGTGCACCAAGGCGGAACACCGCTGCCGCGAGCACCCAAATGGATGCTTTCGGCGACGGGGTTCTCCTACAGTCACTTGGTCGGGGCTATGAAGTGAGGCTGTCTATTAAGTTTACCCGGCGAGTATCCGCGTATGCTACGTGATTGCGATGGACTTTTGATCACATCAAAATTCCGTGGCAACCGATCAAGTGAGACTAAACTGCTATGTTTATAATATTCATTCAGTTATCTCATAACTACTTGTGAATTCCAATTGTTGTATCACATTCCGGATAAGATAGAAAATGTTAAACTTTCCGATCGAACAATCGAACACCCAAGTTTTCCCGATACGGTCCAACACATGAAATAAGTCTAAAAACATCCAGTTCATGCCTCAGCACCAACGGTCCAGCCGTAGAAGGGTCAAGCCAACGCCTCACATGTGGCACGCCGTACTGCCCCAAACCCGAAGGTTCAAAGGGCAGTTCAAGACGGTCACATAATCGAGTTAAGGTTTGTTGTTTTCTAAAGGGACCATCGCGTTACTTGCACTACTTAGAACGTCGTTAAACTACAGAAAAGTCCAACACTTGGAAATTTTCCGGCAGGGGAAAAGTTGGGTATTTATATCCGGTCGAACTTTTTAACATATTCAAAAATTATCCGGAATCCACATAGACAAAATCTGATAATCCGATCGAATCATCGAATCCCCAAAACAACCCCAGAAAATTCAACTCTTGAATAAATATTAAAAATTCCCATAAAACTCAGCATTTAAATAAAGAAGTTACTGTGCAAAAATGGTTGACTGAAGAAACTAAAATGAGCGCGGAACCGCCGCAATAGGCGGCTAATGCCGCGGTTCCGCCGCGCTTTAGACAGATCATTAGGTAATTTTTGCACCGTAATTCTTAGAATTTCCTGCTGAATTTATTAAGCATTTTTAATTTGGAAAAAACCACTTTTTCAGAAAAAGTCCAGAGAGGGTTAAAAGTTAGGGTTTCGGGGTTCGATCGGGTTTCTAACATCGTCTACGCATCGCCTAAGGCTCTAGCTAGGCTTTGATACCACTGTAGGGTTCCTAGGCACACTAATGAGGTCTCACAAGGCATCAACCATGCCAACTTCAAATTTTACGGGTGCCGAGAAACCCTAATACGGATCATTAACTAGATGTCTAGGCGAAACAATGAAACTAGTTTACAACTAAACTAAAAGAACGGAAATACAACCTTTGTAGATCCGTTCCTCCACCTCCATAGCTCCGCAATGAAGTCTCTTCACTGTCCAAATGGAAACCTGGGCTCTAGCGTCGGCTTCATCGGAGAAATGGGCGGGCAAGGTCGTCGGCTTCGTGCCGAAGATGATCTACGTCGAGGCATCACAAGATCAAGCTCCCACTTCACCAAGTCATGAAACTTGTGAAGAAAACACACTCTACTACTTGGCAAGAGATAGAGGATGAAGAAATAGGAAGTGGGTTCACTTTAGAATTGGATTTCTCACTCATTTTCACATTTCACCATTGTTGGTAGAAAGCTTTCTTCATGAAGAAGAAGAAGAAGAAGAAGATAATGATATGATAAGTTAATTCAAAATAGAAAAAGAATTGAATACTTATCATAATCCAACCATGGTCAAGTGTAGAGAATGAACTAGGGTTAAGTGAATGGTTAGGGTTAAGCATGAAGACAAAAATGGTGACTAAGTCAAAGCTTCATGAAGCTTCAATATCCATCCAAAGAAAGCCACCATTTTTCTTTATGCTTATTATTTTCTATAAAGAATAAATAAATAAATAAATAAATTAGAAAACCAAAACCCTAACCATTTAAATAACCATGGTTCAATCTTTACACAAACTCAAGTAAACATGCATCATCAAACATGATACAATCATTTGCACAAAAAGTATATCACATATACAACTTGTACATCCAAGTGAGAAAATCCATTTAAAGTGAACCAATACTAGTTAATGCAAAGTAATATATCAAATATATAATTATGCATTAAATCATTAAATCAACACTTGATTCAATGATCCGGTCATATCGCATATAACCGACTAGTATCCAATGTATCGGCTTATCGAATCAACCCTCGATTCGATAACTAGGTTATATCGCATATAACCATTCGATACATTCATCGCGAGAATAGAATAAGGTATCACATACACGCATTATTCTCGGTCCCGTACATATCTCATATGCGCTCCTATTTCGTTTCGCTTGAGCCAGGAAACCTCTGTGTAGGACTCTAAAGACTCGTCAATACGCCGGCAGCGGTCTGCTAAACGTAACGGCCACCCGGGTATTGAGCGATCAGAAGATCGACGAGCAAGCCCGCTCACACTCCTGTGAATCCAACCAGTAACACTTACCGTACAGTCCGGTCTGATCGTCTGATATGTCGCATATCTCGCCTAGGGGTGGTAAACGTCAGACCCCAATAGCTCGATAAGTCATGTCGATATGAGGTCTATAACAATTCGAGAAACTACTGATAACACTTACCAGTAAATCTCAGCAACCCTGGCCAGGGATTTCCGGTTATAGCCAATCGAACACAGCGCAACATCAACTCCCTATACCGGGAGAGACGAATCCCCTCCTATCGCTCATTGCTTCCATGTGATTCGGGACTGTACCCAAAAACCATCATTTTGCACGCCCTCTTGGACGTGGTAAGGTGGAATCAAAGCACAGTGGGAACCACACAAGACTCTATGACGATCTCGGGTCAACAGACTACTCTGTACCAATGTCACCAGAGAACTGCCATCTGACGTAAGGTATAATACCATCTGGGAGTTCACGGCGAGTCCATCCAGTGTACCCAGTCTCCACTGAGCACCCGTATATCATCTCTGATATCAAACACCAATGGATATGGGATCATCCATCGCCCATCTGTACGGGTCGAGAAGGTATACGCTAGTCTACTCTGGTATATCGATGCCCCGTCTCGATACACCCTCGACTAGGGACCTTGAAGGATGTACTTATGGACTACCATGTCCCCATTAGTATGATCCACATCATAGTCCAGGTAGTCAAGTACACATCCTAGGGGTTTACCAACATGTAACAAAGAGACACCCAGTATACACGTTAAGGTAAAGTTCAACCAGATAGCATACTATCATGTCGAGGAAGAAAGTCCTCCCTATATATGTCCCAGCATCCACTACAATATACATCCAATATACAGTAATGGCCTCTAGGGCATACATATAACTAACAACCTGATATGATCTAGGATAGCGTTATGCATGCGATTTCTACTCGTAGATGTTTTCTACTCACGAGTTGGCAACTCACCCCTATTGTGCCACAGTTCCTTGCAGGTTTTGCCGTACAGGTTCTTTGCGGCTTTGCTGGCACACTGTTCTTTCCAGGTGATTGCTTTGGCAGGTGGGTTCTTTGCATTAGGACCACCATTGTTTATTATTATTTCAGTTGTATCTAGAAACTCCATCAACCAGATTGTATAATTGAGAGAGATAGAAAACCAGACCTGTTATTCTTTCGACCTTAGAATCGCGCGTTGTATTATTATATTTTTCATGTTGTTTTGAGTTTCTTTTGAGTTTTGATCCTCTCCCTTGGCGTTGTATATTATTGCTTGCGTGGTTGTGACCGTCGATTGACGAAGAGCTAGCTCCCGCTTGGGGATGCCTTTTTATTGATTTCGTATACTATTAATGTTGTATCCCGTTTGGGGCCAGTATTTACAAAGGAGACTCTGCCGAAATTTTTAGAAAATACTTGGATTTTAAAAATACATACTTCGGCCTATGTTGATTAAAACTACGTGCTTTAATTTGGTTTTCCTTCACTCTACTGTTTCTTTTGGTTTTGATTCTGGGTTTTGGCTTACTTAGATTACGTATGCCTTGAGACGTTCGTAATTTAAGTGCCGGTCATGTTCCGTACTTTTCGGGTCTTGACAGATTTGCATGCAAATCATCGGAGTTAAAATGGTGATACAGATCCCAAAATCCAATACTGAAATCCAATATGCACTAGTTAAATACTATAATACGTGTATAGTACGCATCCTTGGAAAAATCTCCTAAAACTGAATAAAACACATGCAAAACCTTTCTGAATCGCCGTGTGATGCATAACTCACGACACAAGTGACGGACGCTCATTTGTAAAGAAATAAATATATGTTCATATATGTTTTGCTCAAATATACGTTCTACCGTTTTGAAATATCCCAGAAGGTTTTCCTTGTAAACGTTCGTGTCGCTCGCGGACACGTAGGAAATAGCGAGACTATAGCTCCTTTTTGAAAAGCTCTTGGTAAACATTTAATGCATGCAAAGTACTCAGGTACTGTCCTCAGATCAGTCCTGTTCGGCTACTACATAATATAGTGCCCATCATGAAAACAAAGTGCTCAAGAGCAAAATCAGTATCGAAAGGCGTATCCAACAATCACATGCGTCTGGTGCGCACGGAAATCAAATCTAATACAAGTGCTATGATATGCACAAAAGCCAAAACTAAGTGCAACGGGTGTGCACGACAATAATATCAAGTGCATCTATAGTGCACGAAAATCTCAATCAAGTGCAACTAACATGCACGAATGAAAATCCCAATCAAGTGCATCCGGTGTGCACAAAATCACATCTTATATCATGCGCCCAACATGTGCAAAATCCCAAATCAAGTGCATCCGTCATGCACGAATGAAATTTAAATCAAGTGCATCCAACATGCATGAATGAAATCAAAATCAAGTGCATCCAACATGCACAAATAAAATCTCAATCAAGGGCATTCGACATGCACGAATAAAATCTCATTCATGTGCATCTGATGCGTAAGAAATCCAATACCAAGCGCCTAATATGCACAAAAATCCAACCCAAGCGCGTCAGGTCCGTAAAAAGCATCTAATGCATTAGCATGCACGAAAACGAACGTCAACTGAAAACGCGCACAAAAACACAAATCTGGTAACACAAATGCTCCAAGACATAAATCGGGTGCAACCAATGTACGGAGTATAAATCTAGTGCAACTAATGCACGAAATACCCATCCGGTGCAACAAATGCATGAAATGCAAATCTAGTGCAACAAATGCACGAAATCTCATCAATAACTCAAATGCGTATAAAAGCAACACTGAGTGTACCAAGATGTATAAAATCATAAACGTGTGCAACTGCGTGCACAAAACACATATCAATGCACTGCAAGCATATCGAGCTATACCGAGTGCAAAATTCAAATCGAGTGCGTACCACATGCACAAATCAAATCAACCGTATGAAATCCACGAAATCATAAATACGTGCAGCCAAGGCACAAAACCGATCTCAAGTGCAATATATATGCACAAATCATAAACCAACACAACGGTGTATAAAGCATATCTCAAGTGCAATAACTATCCACAAAATGTAAATACCCAGTAAGTGCAGCCATGGTGCACGAAAACAATACAATCATCAAAACTCAAGTCCAAGCGATATAAGCGTGATACTCAGATCACAAACGCAAATCGCAACAAATGATATTGAGGTACTTCTCTTACAATATCGAAAAAAAATGTCCGTGCGCCCAAAACTGGCAGAGCAAGAACATCTGCTTGCCTCCTGCTCACGGTCTGGCATCCTCTGTTTCTGGGTTTTCATTTCTCTGTAGATTACCAATCTCGCAATCCATCGGATCGTCGGCCCGGTCAGGTGTCTTAACGGAAATGATTCCGCTCTGACACTCCTCTGGTCATCTCTCAGCCAATTAGCATGACCACTCATAAAGCAGCACGTCCCTAGCATCGGCTTCTGGCCCTCTGAATACACGTGACACAACTAATTCTCGGTGCAAATCTTATCGCAGTAGTGTCCTGGAAGGAACCTGTTCAAGGTCACTTCTGCTCTCGCCTATGCCGAACTATATGGAGGCTGGTACTCTTACATAATCTTTTCTCGTTTTCTGGACATCTGCGTTCTAAGCACAGCATTTCCTCGGGAACTGGTTGCATCCCAACGCCTCTGTATACATATCAAATCTCTAATCTCAACGGGGAGTAACAAAAGCTCGTTAACATCTCGCACGAACCTCTTGTTCTACTCGTCTTTATTATCGTCCATTTCGACGTCATGTCATGCTATCTACGTACTGCAATTGTTCTCGGCTATAGTCAATCCGGAGTCTCTCGCACGGACTCGAAATTACGAACTCGGTATCTTCATCACTCTGTAGAAGATATCTAGCCGAACACGTCCTTGGGAACTCATCTCAATCATCGGAGGGATATACTTTATTCATCCGCTCTCGATCAACTCACAACGCATCTGGGTGAGGTCCTCTATCCGAAGCTGGTCAACTTACTGATCTCACATCGGATCATCCAACGAAGAACGTCATCTCTGGATCGATCTACTCTAGATCTGAATAAGATTCTCCACACTGGAAATCTTCAACACAACCGGGCCTGCGTCGGCACATCAAATCAGACGAATCATTTCAGTTGCTCAACTCAAGATAGACTAGTTATCTCCTGTCGCATCTATGCCTGAAAGCTCCAGCGATCTCAGCTCGTAAAGTCTGGAAGCGATATCCCATCAATCTCAGCAACAGCTAGGTCATCTGTCTACACAGTAGACAACATCACAAACTCTGAGGTAGGCTGTACATCAACAGTCTTCTCACAATCTAGCAGCTTCTAACAATGGCCCGATCATCCAGTGCAAAACCGAACACTCGCCTCAAACGAGAGGTCATAACATAAACACTAAATCGATACGTTTCTATGTCACTAGAAAACACGATGGCCAGTCCTCGTCCATAATGAGCTCGCCCTGACCGCATCACTAGCAGCAGCTCAATTTGCGCTCAAACCATGGTGACAAGAACCTCAAGTATGTGTCGATGTAAACAGATCAAAGGAATGAAACGAATCAACAGATCCAGAATGGATACATGATCATAAGGAGGAACGGAATCAGTGAGAGTATGATTATGGAAACGAATAGAATCAAGTATCTCAAATGGGTGTATAATCATGGGGAGGAAGAGAATCACAGATCTAAAAATATGTACATCCTAAGGTCACTTAAGTGGAGTATCGTATCGTAAGTATGCCGCGGAACATACGTACGGTACGCCACTCTACTTGAGTTACCTACTCCATCAATCAGGGTCAACCTATGTAACGAAAGTTCGAGTCTAATACCCCATGTTCAAGTCTAAGTTCCATAAGGTCAAGCCTAGGTTCCGAAATATTTACGCCCTAGACTCCGCATAGTCAAACCTAGACTCAAACCAAGGTTAAACCTAACGCTCTGATATCAACTTTGTCATGACCAGAAATTTAGTTCATGATCGGCACTTAAATCACGCAACGTCTAAAGGCGTAACGTAATTCAAGTAAGCTAAAGCCCAGAAATCTAAACCTTTTTATGAAAATTAAAGAGGTGAAGTTTTGAAATAAAGGTATGATGAAATCAAATGTTTTCTTAAATGCATAGATAATGGAACATGAAAAGTGCAAGTGGATTTTACTAGTTGAAAAACAGGTTTTGTCTTTTAAAATTTTGGGCAGCACCTCCTTTGTATATTTTGATCCAAAACCACATATACATAACAACAATAAAGGCATCCCCAAACGGGAGCTAGCTCTTCGCCAATCGGCGGAATCACAACCACGCAAGTCATAATATATGTATACGACGCCCAACAGCGAAGATCAACACAGAGATAAGGAAATAAGAAATACATCAACCCACCAAGCGAACATATAACCCATCGCTCTAAGTCTTGCAACCACAAGTCTTTCTAAGTCTTACTATTTATACAAATACTAGTTTTGATTGATGGAGTTGACTAGATACAACAGGAATAATAATACAAGAGTGGCATGATCCAACATGTACCAGCTACCCAAAGTAAATCACCCGAATGCAAGCTGTGTGCCAGTGATACCGTTACTGATCTATGCGGTCAACCTAAAAGAGCTGTGGTACAACGGGGGTGAATTGCCAACTCGTGAGTAGAAAACATCATCAGGTAGAAATCAAATAAAACAACGATTCCTAGGTCAACTATATCATAAAGGTAATACTATGATATCTAGGATGACCGTATCTGCATATGTGCCAACAATAAAATCAATGCCTACAAGCATGTGGATAACATCTACGTGTCCATCAATGACACAACAATATCATGCATGTAAATATCATGGAAGCATATGCATGTAAGTATGGGGATATCAATCAACGTGTGTCCATCAACGACACATCAAAATCATGGAACCTGAGTGTCCAACATCGACACTCGAAACATCATGAAACCCGTGTCCAACATTGACATGTAAATCCTCATATCTCGGGCTCCATCAGTCCGGATCGGCCCATATCATCTCTCAACTCCGATCGGTATCCTCTGGATAACCGCAGAGTCCAAATACTATCATCGGTAGGTAGTGCCCCCCTGCCAGGCTCACCGCCTAACTATACGAGTTTTCTTGCCCCGGGGTACATCACCGGGTCCATTATGTACCCGCAGATGGTGCCCACCGCTCCTCGAATTGGGTTTCACATACCAATCTCAGAACCGAGAAAACACATGGTGGACGTCTCGAAATATCATATCAAGAGAAACCGTTTTTTTTAAAAAACAATACACATTTTCTGTCACGACCCGAAATAGCATGTGACTGGCCCTTGAATCATATGAAGTCTATAGGACCCCATCTAATTCAAGTAAGCCAAAAGCCTATAAATCTAAAACATTTTAAAGAAAGAATTGAAGAAAACATGTTTTAAAACAAGTGGTTTTAATAGCATAAGCCGAATTATGCGTTTTAAAATCTCAAGTCCTTTCAGAAAATTTCGGCAGAGTTTCCTTTATAAATACTGGCCCCAAACGGGGTACAACATGAATAATATATGCACAATGATAAAAGGCATCCCCAAGCGGGAGCTAGCTCTTCGTCAATCGACGGTCATAACCACGCAAGCAATATAATATACAACGCTGAAGGGCGAGGATCAAAACTCAAAAGGAAAACTCAAAGTCAACAAGAAAACCATACTAATACAATGCGCGACTCTAAGGTCGAAAGAATACACAACTGGTTTTCTAAGTCTGAAACAATATACAAGTCTGGTTGACGGAATTTTACTAGATACAACTGAAAATAAATGATTACAATGGTGGTCATGATTCAAGTGAACCCACCTACCAAAGCAAATCACCCGGAATGGAAACAGTGTGCCAGCAAAGCCGCAATGAAACCTGTACGGCAAAAACTGCAAGAACTGTGGCACAACAGGGATGAGTTGCCAACTCGTGAGTAAAAGATATCACAGAGCAAAAATCGTATGTATGACTCAATCATAGGTCAATACGATCAGTAATATATATCCTCAAAATGATAAAGTCTGAAGCATGATAAGGTGGCAAGGGTAAACATCTAAACATAAGTGTAATACCAAGTGCTCGTGTCAGTGCCTCAGGTAGCAACATATCATAAATATGAGGTATGATCAATGAAATCAACATGAAATTAGTGTCAACTATATCATGAAGTCTATAAGTATGTGGATACCATCCAACTATGTAATCAATACCTGTATGCATGTGGATCTCGTCCACGTGTCAACCAATGACACAAAACATCATGCACGTAATTATCATAAAGCATATGCATGAAAGTATGAGGATATAAATCAATGTGTGCCCCTCGCAACACATCAAAATCATGAGTGTCCAACATCGACACTCGAAAACATCATGAAACCTGTGCCCAGTATCGGCACGTAAATCCTCATATATGTAGGGCTCCGTCAGTCCGGATCAGCCCACGGGCTCCGTCAGTCCGGATCGGCCCATATCATCTCTCAACTCCGGTCGGTATCGTCCGGATATCCTCCGAGCCTAAATAAAATCACCGGTAGGTAGTAGTCCCTCTGCCAGGCTCACCGTCTATATACACAGCATCTCTTTCTTGCCCCGGGGTACCATACCGGGCCCCACCATGTTCCCGCACACGGCCCACGACTCCTTCTCGCATGGGGTATATATATATATATCAGAACCGATAAAACTCATGGTGGACGTACTGAAATATCATATCAAGAGAAACCGGGTTTTTTTAAAACAGTACATACTTTCCTTTGAAATACCCATAGTTCTCAAATCCAGAAATATCATGGAAACAACATATCTCAATGCGTATAATCATAAAGCATGATGTATGCGACATATAATAGAAATGTAAGCATATCAGTAAATCATGCAACATAATACAGTTATTTGCACGTATTGAGGGAAAACCACTCTTTTAAAATGAATCCATTTTTAAAATATATCTTGCGGTTCCCAAATCTCCAAAATCAAGCCAGAATCACCTATGTACGTGCAAATAGGTATGTATGCAAGTATGAATGTACAAAATGTCTGTGTGCCAATATGGATGTACAAGTAGGTATATACACAAGTATGAGTGTACAATATGCATGTGCGCCAATATGGATGTACAAGTAGGTATATACGCAAGTATGAGTGTACAATATGCATGTGCGCCAATATGGATGTACAAGTAGGTATATACGCAAGTATGAGTGTACAATATGCATGTGTGCCAATATGGATGTACAAGTAGGTATATACGCAAGTATGTGTATACAATATGCATGTGCGCCAATATGGATGTACAAGTATGTTAGTGTATATGCCCTAGGGGCCATTATTGTATTATACTAGTTTATATATTACTTAATGGAAGCTTGGGATATTCACAGTTATATTAACAGTCTTGCTCAATATAGTAGTATGCTACTTGGTTTATATCTATCTTAATATGTTGATATGTTAGCATATAGCGAATACATATTGATAGAGCCCTTAGGATATTGGTTGACTACCAGCGTTGTGATGGCAGTCACACTAGTGGGGGCTGGGTAGTCTACAAGCACATCCTTTTTCAGGTCCCTAGTCGTAGGATTATCGAGACAGGGCATCGATACTCCAGAGTAGACTTGTGTGTACGCTTCTCATCCCAGTAGGGGAAATGGTCTGTCCCACAGCCATTAGTACGTTGTACTGGAGATAGTATACAGGTGCTCGTTGGGTTACGGGTACACCGGACAGGACTCGCAGGGAACTGTTGGTTGGTATTATACCCGTCGTCAGTTAACAGTTCCCAAGTAACATGAGTACAGAATAGTCCGCAGACTTGACACTGCTGCTTCGTCTCGAGTGTGTTCCCAATGTTCTTAGATTGCTACCCTACCACGGCTCAAAGGAGTCGTGCAAACAGGTAGCAGTTGGGTGCAGTCCCGAAGCACTTGGAGGCAGTGGCGGTTAGATGGGATTCGTCTCTCCCGGTATTGGGAGTTGATATTGCGCTGTGTTTGGAGAGCCATTACGCAAAGTCCCTGGTCAGGGCAAACGAGATTTACTGGTAGGATTTCCAGTAGCTTCTCAAGGTGTAATGGGCTTCACTCCGACACGACTTATACCGCTTTTAGGGGACTGACGCTTGCCGCCCCCTAGGCCCGATATGCGATAGTCTTAGACGAACAGACTGGACTGTACGGAGAATGTCGCATCAGGCTCAGTAGGAGTTCGGATGGGTTTCCTCATCGGCCATCTGTTAGTTATATGTATTCCCTAGAGGCCATTACTATACATAGGATGTATATTGTAGTGGATGCTTGGACATATATAGGGATGACTTTCTTGCTCGACATGATAGTATGCTATCTGGTTGCTCTTTACCTTAACATGTATACCGATTGTCTCTCTGTTACATGTTGGTAAAGCCCTTAGGATGTGTACTTGACTACCTGGACTATGATGCGGATCATACTAGTGGGGACATGGTAGTCCATAAGTACATCCTTCAAAGTCCCCAGTCGTGGTTGTATCGAGACGGGGCATCGATATACCAGAGTAGACTAGCGTGTACCTTCTCGACCCATACAGATAGGCGATGGATGATCCCATATCCATTGGTGTTTGACATCAGAGATCATATACGGGTGCTCAGTGGAGACTGGGTACACTGGACGGACTCGCCGAGAACTCCCAGATGGTATTATACCTTACGTCAGATGGCAGTTCTCTGGTGACACTGGTACAGAGTAGTCTGTTGACCCGAGATCGTCATAGAGTCTTGTGTGATTCCCACTGTGCTTTGATTTCCACCTTACCACATCCAAGAGGGCATGCAAAACGGTGGTTTTTGGGTACAGTCCCGAATCACATGGAGGCAATGAGCAATAGGAGGGGATTCGTCTCTCCCGGTATAAGGAGTTGATGTTGCGCTGTGTTCGATTGGCTATAACCGGAAATCCCCGGCCAGGGTTGCTGAGATTTACTGGTAAGTGTTACCAATAGTTTCTCGAACTGTTATAGACCTCATATCGACACGACTTATCGAGCTATTGGGGTCTGACGTTTACCACCCCTAGGCGAGATATGCGACATATCAGACGATCAGACCGGACTGTACGGTAAGTGTTACTGGTTGGATTCACAGGAGTATGAGCGGGCTTGCTCGTCGATCTTCTGATCGCTCAATACCCGGGTGGCCGTTACGTTTAGCAGACCGCTTGCGGCTTGTGGGTGTTTGATATGATCATCACCTGCTGCCGGCGTATTGACGAGTCTTTAGAGTCCTACACAGAGGTTTCCTGGCTTAAGCGAAACGAAATAGAAGCGCATATGAGATATGTGCGGGACCGAGAATAATACCAGTATGTGATACTGTATTCGATTCTCGCGATTTGTGACATTGATCGGTTATATGTGATATAGCCGGGTTATCGGATCAAGTGTTGATTCGATAAGTTGTTACTATTGATATTAGTCGGTTATATGCGATATGACCGGATCGCTAAATCAAGTATTGATTTAATGATTCAATGTATAATTATATATTAGATATATTACTTTACATTGACTAATATTGTTCACTTTAAATGGATTTTCTCACTTGATGTGCACATTGTATATGTGATATATTTTTGTGCACTTGATTGTATCATGTTTGATGATACAAGCAAACTTGTGTGTATGTTTCCTTTAAACCATATTTAAGTGAATGGTTAGGGTTTTGTTATCTATTCTTATTTATTTATTTATTTATTTACTTTAGGGCAAGAAACAAAAATGGTTGCTTCTTTTGTTCTTTTGTTGAAGCTTCAAGAAGCTTTGACCATTTTTGTTCCTTTCCTAAACCTAACCATTCACCTAACTATAGTTTACTCTCTACACTTAATCATGGCTGCCAATATGATAAGTATCATATTATTTTCTATTTTGAGAAATACTTATCATATTCTTTCTTCTTCTTCTTCTTCTTGAACAAAGAAGAAAGCTTGCTACCATTAATGGCAACTTGAGAAAAAGAGTGTGAAATCCAATTCTAAAGTGAACCCACTTCCTATTTCTTCATCCTCTACCACTTGCCAAGTAGTATAGGGTGTTTTCTTCACAAGTTTCTTGACTTGGTGAAGTTGGAGCTTGATCTTGTGTTGACTCGACGTAGATCATCTTCGGTATTGAAGTCGATGACCTAGCCTGCCCATTTCTCCGATGAAGCCGACGCTAGAGCCCGAGATCCGATGATCGCAGCGAGGGGACTTCATCATGGAGCTATGGAGGTGGAGGACCGGATCTACAAAGGTTGTATTTTCGGTTTACTCTTAGTTAAGTTGTTAACTAGTTACTTGTTTCGCCTAAATTCTAGTTAACGATCCGTATTAGGGTTTGTAGGCACAAGAAAAATTTGAATTTGGCATGGTTGATACCTTGTGAGACCACATTAGTATGCCTAGGAACCCTACAGTGGTATCAGAGCCTAGGTAGACCCTTAGACGATGCGTAGACGAAGTTAGAAACCCAATCGAACCCGAAACCCTAACTCAAAACTACTCTCTGTACATTTTATGAAAATGTGGATTTTTCCATATTAAAAATATGCAGAAAACTCAGCAGGAGTTTCTAAGAATTAGTGTACAAAACGGAACTTCTAATTCGATCAAATAGCCGCGGAACCGCGGCAATAGCGTGGCTAATGCGGCGGTTCCGCGGCCGTTTTGTCTCTTCTTCCATTTATTTTTCCACAGTAATTCCTATATTCTGGTGCTGTATTTTCTGGGAATTTTTAAATCTTACTCAAGAGTTGAGTTTTCTGGGTTGTATTGGGAGTTCGGAGATTCGATCGGACTGTCTAATTTTGTCTGTGTTTTTTCCGGGTAATTTTAAAATATGTTAAAAAGTTCGACCGGATATAAATACCCACTTTTTCCCCTGCCGGGAAATTTCCAATTGTTGGATTTTTCCGTGGTTTAAAGACGTTCTAAGTAGTGCAAGTAACGTGATGGACCCTCTAAAAGACAACAAACCTTAACTCGATTATGTGACCGTCTTGAACTGCCCTTTGAACCTTAGGGTTTGGGGCAGTATGGCGTGCCACATATGAGGCGTTGGCTTGACCCTTCTACGGCTGGACCGTTGGTACTGAGGCATGAACTGGATGTTTTTAAACTTGTTTCATGTGTTGATCTGTTTCGGGAAAACATGGGTGTTTGATTGTTCGATCGGAAAGTTTAACATTTTCTATTTATCCGGAATGTGATACAATAATTGGAATCCACAAGTAGTTATGATATAACTGATTTGAATGTTATAAACATAGCACTTTAGTCTCACTTGATCGGTTGCCATGGAATTTTGATGTGATCAAAAGTCCGTCGCAATCACGTAGCGTACGCGGATACTCGCCGGGTAAACTTAATAGACAGCCTCGCCCCATAGCCCCGACCAAGTGACTGTAGGAGAACCCCGTCGCCGAAAGCATCCGTTCGGGTGCTCGCGGCAGCGGTGTTCCGCCTTGGTGCACATCGTCGACGGCGTCGGGGGTGCGGCCGCCTACTGAAGTCTGCGATGAGCATTCGATCAGGATGTCGGGAATCTTGTTGAATTGCCCGACTTTATATTGAAAAGTGTTTTCGATTTTGAGACTAAAATGCGGGTTTATAATTGTTAGGCATGCGATGTCTAAGTATTTCATTTGATTAGGCATGCGATGTCTAAAGAGCTTGCGGATTCCAACTGTTGTAGTTTAAAACTTTCTTTTCTGTGACCGTAAGTGTAATATGTGATATCGCCGGTTTCGTTGCTATATGTCAACGACAATTGGGATGCGCATATTTACTTACGTTGATGATATGTGATGTTATGTGTTGCTGGATATGTTATATTGGATCGTCGTGTTTAAATAGCCGGATTTTTTTTATGTGAGATGAGTGTTTTTCATTTTCATTCATGTAAAAACTTGTATGTAATATTCTTTTATTGGGGCACTTCCAGGTTGCGGAAGATGTCACCTTTTGTATATTATTTACTTTTCCGCACTAGGATAAACCCAAGGAGGAGGGCACAAGTAACCGGGTTCTGGAGTCCAGTGGGAGACCAACTCGAGGAGTCGAGTCCGAGTATCCTAACTCTAGAATTGGTAGGGTTACTTGCCGCTCTCGTAGGGGTCTAGGGGTGTGGGTTTGTCTATTCATCACGACCGTGGAATCCGTGTTTTATACTGGCTCATATTGAAAACACGAACATCCTAGGATATCCAATATTTCATATGTTTCTTCTGCTGCGATATCTGTGATGTGATCATGATATGTTCTGTGATAAATACTGTATATAGTATATATGATATATTATATAGACGTTACTTATGTTTACACCCGCGCTAGCCCTACCCCGCTCTGCCGTTAGTCACCTAACCTAACGGTGCATGAGGGGACATCGAGGCGAATGCGGATGGCATAAGTGTACGTCGTATTTATCTGTGATGTTTAGGTAACTTACATGATGGGACTTCATTAATATGATTAATGAAAGAAAAAGAAAGCTAAGATGTTGTGGAATCAAATTTCAAAAATAAAACAGGTAGCTACAGTTCTTGCTTTGCACAGCGGTATATATGATATATCCTGCACCTTATTCGATGAGGAAAGGACCGAGATCCCTTCACCGGGAGTGACTCCTTTAGCAATAACTGGCAGATGCTACAACCCTCGGTTTGTCTTTTGATAGCTTCTATAGTTTCTGCTTTGCACAGTGATATATATGATATATCCAGCACCTCATTCGACGAGGAAAGGGCCGACGATCCCTTCACCGGGAGTGACTCCTTTAGCAAAACTAGAAAAGCCTCAAAAACACTCCATTTTAAAATCATTTGATTCTACAACGATATCAAGTTCATTATGCAATAGGTTTTCAGAAAAACCTGTCGTAGCCCTCCGTCATTTCAGATAAGTAGTAGTTAGTATTCGTGCTACGTTTGTTGGCCTGCGTCAAGGCGTAGTGTGCGGTAGCTAACTAGTATTTATCTGCTTATGCATATGATGCGGATTGGATTAGGGTAGTCGTGCGACTTTGTTGGCCTGCGTCAAGGGTCGTGCGGGTGGGTTTAATTCAATCAGGAAATGACAGGTTGAACTTGACTAGTGCACTATGGTTTGTTAGCCTGCGTCAAGGTCATAGGACGCTAGTGGCAAAATTATCGGGAATTTCAAGTGTTGAAATTTGCAATGAGATTGCATACCTTCTATGAGATAGTTGGATCCCGATACCCACTGCGAGTAATTGTTACTCCTGGGAGAGTTTTACACATTACAATTAGCCGATCAAGTAGGTGTCTAGAAAGGTGTCAACGGGGTTATGCCTCTGGGAAAACGAGGTTTACTGTAATTAGGTTCGTGCGAAAGCATGGGGGACCTCCCTCAAAGTACCGACACTGGCCTGGCTGAAAGATTGGCGAACTTGTAGTGTGTAATTAATCCCGGCTAGTCTTTCCTTTTAGGGTTTGAAGGAAGATTTGATAAAAACAGTGGGAGCCATCCTGATTAGATAAAATAATAACCAATCTGATCTTGCAAGAGCGCACGCTGAGTGTTTTCTTCTCTCTCTCTCCAGGTAGCGACCATATCACGCCTTAATCAAGATAATAATACGGATATTTGAGCGAACCCGCTTGTTATACTGGGCTGGGGAACGTTGGTCCCGCTCCAACTTATAATTGTTATAAGACAGAGCAGGAAATTGGGGATTACCAGAATTCCCGTGCCGCCGAAACGAAGAAAGTGCATACTGATGTATCATCTTCGGGTGTGTTCGTTACAAAGAACTGTTTCTCTGTATCCTCTACGTCCTGGGTATTTGATACCGGATCAGGATCCCAGATATGTAACCTGTTATATAGGGCTACAGATAGGTAGAGAACTAAGAACGGGTGATAAGTTTCATGAGACAGAAAACGGGGCAAGTGTTGCAGCCAAGTCTGTTGGTCACTGTCACCCTGTATTCCAAATACATTGATTCTGAACGAATGTTATTAGATACCGAACCTGATATACAAAATCATATCAGTCTCTTTATTATTAAAGAAATGATAAAATTTTGTATTGCTGGATAATGTTTTGAACATTTCCTATATCAAAAGTTGATCGGTTCAGGCACGTTATCTAAAAGCATTGATGTTCTAAATCAAACTACAGTTTTTAGTATACAGAACACACACAAGAGGAAGAGTTCAGAAATGAACGAATCCTTCTTGAGGCATTGTAGACTAGGTCATATCAATGCGATCCGACTAGCTGAAGTTACATGTAGATGCATATTTAAATCAATTTGAATTTACATCTTGTGAAACTTGCCAGTCATGTCACAAAGATATAATGACACCAGCTCTGTTTATTGGAAACAGAGAAAGAGTTAGTGAACTCTTAAGATGATACATGTTGATGTATAAAGGTCTCCTGTCTACACATGCCAAGACCAGTTCTTTGTACTTCATTACATTCTCTGATGATCTCTCAAGATTCAGACATATGTTCCTGTTGAAACACAAGTCAGAACCTTTTGAGGTATTCACAGAATATAAGTTAGAAGTAGAGAACCAATACGGGTATAAGCATTATGTCCTTTGATGAGATCAAGGAGGAGAATACTTGAGCACAGAATTCTTGGACTTTTCTAAAGGAGAATGAGATTCTCTCTCAGCATTACTCCTCCGTATACACTATAGCACGATGGTATATCGGGGCGGAGCAATTGCACCCTATTCGATATGGTGCGCTCTATGATGAGTACTACTGAGTTACCTATTTCCTTCTGGGAGTTATGCGCTTGAGAAGCTGCATACCTATTGAATAGGGTTCGAATCAGATCACAGCCTACCACTCCGTATGAGATATGGTATGGGAAAAGCCCATGTCTTAAGCTAGTTAAGATTTGGGGTTGTCCGGCCTATGTCTAAAAGCAAAATCCGGACAAGCTCGAGGCAAGGTCAGTTATGTAGAACCGGAAAGGTTCCAGCTATGCAAACTACAGCAGATGATTTGGTACAACCAAAGGATTCAATAGTTACCAACGAACCTCAGCCTCTCCGCCGATCTAGTAGGGTTCCTCACCCACCTGAGAGATACTTCGGTTTCTCGATGACAGTGGGAGCGAGGATTGCATCATGAGATGATGACTCAACTAGTTTCGAGCTGGCCATCAGGAGTGGGACTCTGTAAGAATGGCTGGATGCTTAGCGATCTGAGATGGAATCCTTATACACCAACAAAGTATGGACTTTAGTTGCTTTATCTGAAGGGTTAAATCCCCATTAGGAGCTAGTATATTTTGAGAAGATTACTTGGTGTAGATGGAAAAGTTGAGACTTTCAAAGCTAGACTTGTTAAAGGTTTTCGTCATCAACCAGGCGTGGATAATGATGAAACCTTTTCCAGTGGCTATGCTTAAGTCCATCCGGTTCCTACTTGCCACGGCTACATACCATGACTACGATATCTGGCAATTGGGTGTCATGACTACTTTTCTAAAATGATGTTTTAGAAGAGAGCGTCTGTAAGTACACAGCCAGAGGGCTTCGTAGACAGTGGGAGCAGCGGAAACGTGTACAAGATACTTTATAAGATAAAGCAGGCATCGCGGAGTTGGAACATCTGTTTTGATGTAGTAGTCAAATAGTTTGACTTCATCAAAATGGTAGATGAACCTTGTATATACAAAAAGGTAGTAGGGAGTATGGTGGCGATCCTCATAGAATACATGGATGACATACTCTTGATAGGGAAGGAGTTTCCTATGCTACGCTCGATCAATCTCCGCTTATCACAATGATTCTCCACATAGGATCAAAATGATACCTACTAAATCCTGGGTTTTGGATCTATGAGATAGATCTAAATGGATGTTAGGATTCTCACTTGTTGAAGTGAGATGGTATCAATTGATCCTGGGGAGAATCACTGGAAGTGTTCCAGGGTGATAAGGATGACTGAATGCCAGTCACAGGCATTGTCTTTACCCTCAGTAGAGGGACGGTATGTTGGAAGAGTTCCAAGCTAGATATCGTGGCATACTAGACGATAAAGGCTGGATACATCGCTACTTAAGATGCTACCAAAGAGGCAGTCTGGATGTATATTTGTTCATGAGATGAACTTAGTTCCTCCCATTGTGTGACAATGGAGTTATGGCTTATGCCAAGGAACGTCCGTCCCATTAGTGATCTAGACATATTCTGAGGCAGCATCACCTGATCATGGAGATGGTCGATCTCCAAGGAGATCGAGGTTAGGAGTGTAGACTCAGAGGACAACACGGCGGATCCACTCACAAAGTCATTTTCTCAGAGAGAGACTTTTATGGGATGGTTGAGTATGAGATACTACAACCACTGCTATCAGATGGCCCTAGTGCAAGTGGAAGATTGTTAGTTATATGTATGCCCTAGAGGCCATTACTATACATAGGATGTATATTGTAGTGGATGCTTGGATATATATAGGGAGGACTTTCTTGCTCGATATGATAGTATGCTATCTGGTTGCTCTTTATCTTAACGTGTATACTGATTGTCTCTCTGTTACATGTTGGTAAAGCCCTTAGGATGTGTACTTGACTACCTGGACTATGATGCGGATCATACTAGTGGGGACATGGTAGTCCATAAGTACATCCTTCAAAGTCCCTAGTCGTGGATGTATCGAGACGGGGCATCGATATACCAGAGTAGACTAGCGTGTACCTTCTCGACCCATACAGATGGACGATGGATGATCCCATATCCATTGGTGTTTGACATCAGAGATCATATACGGGTGCTCAGTGGAGACTGGGTACACTGGACAGACTCGCCGAGAACTCCCAGATAGTATTATACCTTACGTCAGATGGCAGTTCTCTGGTGACACTGGTACAGAGTAGTCTGTTGACCCGAGATCGTCATAGAGTCTTGTGTGATTCCCACTGTGCTTTGATTTCCATCTTACCACGTCCAAGAGGGCGTGCAAAACGGTGGTTTTTGGGTACAGTCCCGAATCACATGGAGGCAATGAGCGATAGGAGGGGATTCGTCTCTCCCGGTATAGGGAGTTGATGTTGCGCTGTGTTCGATTGGCTATAACCGGAAATCCCCGGCCAGGGTTGCTGAGATTTACTGGTAAGTGTTACCAGTAGTTTCTCGAACTGTTATAGACCTCATATCGACACGACTTATCGAGCTATTGGGGTCTGACGTTTACCACCCCTAGGCGAGATATGCGACATATCAGACGATCAGACCGGACTGTACGGTAAGTGTTACTGGTTGGATTCACATGAGTATGAGCGGGCTTGCTCGTCGATCTTCTGATCGCTCAATACCCGGGTGGCAGTTACGTTTAGCAGACCGCTTGCGGCTTGTGGGTGTTTGATATGATCATCACCTGCTGCCGGCGTATTGACGAGTCTTTAGAGTCCTACACAGAGGTTTCCTGGCTCAAGCGAAACGAAATAGGAGCGCATATGAGATATGTGCGGGACCGAGAATAATACCAGTATGTGATACTGTATTCGATTCTCGCGATTTGTGACATTGATCGGTTATATGCGATATAGCCGGGTTATCGGATCAAGTGTTGATTCGATAAGTTGTTACTATTGATATTAGTCGGTTATATGCGATATGACCGGATCGTTAAATCAAGTATTGATTTAATGATTTAATGTATAATTATATATTAGATATATTACTTTACATTGACTAATATTGTTCACTTTAAATGGATTTTCTCACTTGATGTGCACATTGTATATGTGATATATTTTTGTGCACTTGATTGTATCATGTTTGATGATACAAGCAAACTTGTGTGTATGTTTCCTTTAAACCATATTTAAGTGAATGGTTAGGGTTTTGTTATCTATTCTTATTTATTTATTTATTTATTTACTTTAGGGCAAGAAACAAAAATGGTTGCTTCTTTTGTTCTTTTGTTGAAGCTTCAAGAAGCTTTGACCATTTTTGTTCCTTTCCTAAACCTAACCATTCACCTAACTATAGTTTACTCTCTACACTTAATCATGGTTGCCAATATGATAAGTATCATATTATTTTCTATTTTGAGAAATACTTATCATATTCTTTCTTCTTCTTCTTCTTCTTGAACAAAGAAGAAAGCTTGCTACCATTAATGGCAACCTGAGAAAAAGAGTGAGAAATCCAATTCTAAAGTGAACCCACTTCCTATTTCTTCATCCTCTACCACTTGCCAAGTAGTATAGGGTGTTTTCTTCACAAGTTTCTTGACTTGGTGAAGTTGGAGCTTGATCTTGTGTTGCCTCGACGTAGATCATCTTCGGCATTGAAGTCGACGACCTAGCCCGCCCATTTCTCCGATGAAGCCGACGCTAGAGCCCGAGATCCGATGATCGCAGCGAGGGGACTTCATCACGGAGCTATGGAGGTGGAGGACCGGATCTACAAAGGTTGTATTTTCGGTTTACTCTTAGTTAAGTTGTAAACTAGTTACTTGTTTCGCCTAAATTCTAGTTAACGATCCGTATTAGGGTTTGTAGGCACAAGAAAAATTTGAATTTGGCATGGTTGATGCCTTGTGAAACCTCATTAGTGTGCCTAGGAACCCTACACCATCTTATCGACATCTACCTGGGGACCGTTACGTACAGCTAGTACCGCTTGCGGCCTGTGGTTACACCCACTACCAGCGTAGTGTCGAGTCTTTAGAGTCCCACACAGAGAGTTTCCCTGCTTCAGGCGAAACGATATAGAGGTCGTATGGTTTTACGACAGGGTTCGGACACATACGTGTATTTATGCACGTACGATGTTCGGACAGTTTTTACTAGCCGGCATTAGTTTAAGCCAGATTCTAGTATTGGATTATTGGATTTATACTGTCTCAGTATTTTCGTGTTTTCATGGATAGGAGGGGCATTCTCGTAATTAGTCGAGAAGCTTCTAGAAGAAAGATGAGGTGGGGAGCTTAGGTGTTATTTGTATTAAATGGATTAGTGACTCATGAGGTGATTCATCCAAATGAGTTAATGAAGCATTTATTGCTTAATGACTCATAAGATGATTCATTGTATGTATTAAATGAAGCATGGTTGTAAATATCGTATAACGATTTATTTGATATTCTTTATGCTTCATCATATATAGAAATGAGACATAATTCATTTCATTCTAACTTTCACATTCTCTCTCCTCAAGCTCTCTCTCTTCAAAGACCTAACCATAATTCTCTCATGTGTTGAGATCCAAGGGTTAGCAAGACTAATAGATCCTTAATCCATCTCTATATCCTCTAGGTTACCTTGATTAGCAATCAAAGCCAGCTAGTTACCTCAAGTGAGAGGTTAAATCTTGGAGAAGGAACTCTCGGGTGGATCTTCTATCACATCGAGGAGGCCGACGAGGAGGTGAACTATAAGAACAAGAAGGACTTGAATCTTTAGGTATAATCATCCATCATAGTAGTTAATCACTTCTAGTTAGTTGTTAGTTAGGGTTTAGCAAAGATCCGTAAAGTTAGTCGATATTAACTCAAACAAAATGATTGTTTTACCTATTCCGCCTTCCCGCATCATATGGGGTGTCTAACGTCGACTTACAGTGGTATCAGAGCCTAGCTAAATCATAACTAACATGTTAGCAAAGTCGTTAGAAATTCGATCGCAAAACAAACCCGAAAATACAACATTTTCACACGGTTTCTGCCGATTTTAAAACGGGGTCTAAAAATTTTTCAGGGACCCTTAAAAAAACTAGCAGGGAATTTTAAGAATTGTGAAGAAATTTGGGAATGTGAATCGGCCATACCACCGCGGAACCGCCACCGATCCAAGCGATCCGCCGTGGATCCGCGGCCGAGTTGACTCCGAGTCATCCCAAATTTTCTCAGTTATTCTTCTGTGTTGATGTTGTGTTTTCTGGGATGTTTTGTTTTCTGCTCAGGTTTTATGTGCACAGAGAATTGTTTGGAGTAGATTCATTTGTGTTGCTTGATCAAAATTCTAAGATGTTTGGCTAACTTGATTTTATCTGTGATGTGTTTAATGTGTTCGTAAACCTCCCCTAACTGCTAGTATGTCGGTTAGCAGGGGGTTGCACATTTCTGTAATGGTTTTTACTGGTTTGTGAATGTGGACTTGTTGGCTTGTCGTGAATGGATAGCCGGGGATGTGAGACGAGTGTTTCTTTCATTCAAATGTAAATTGTAATTTGTTGTAATATTCTTTTGCGAGGCACATCCGGGTTGAGGTTGTAGCCACCGTTGTATTATTTCATTTTCTGTTTTCTGCTTCTAGGATAGACCCAAGGTGGGGTGCACAAACTACCGGGTACTTTGAAGTCTTTAGTGGCCTACTCACGTCGTTGAGGTAGACCGCTTCGCTTTGGGTACTTGATGGGTAGTTTGCCGTACCCGTAGGGGTCTAGGGTGGGGTTTTGGCTATTCATCGCGATTGTGTAATCCGTCTTTCTTTGCAGGCTCAAAAGGAATGCGGATTCGTAGAAAATCTAATATGTTCATCTGTGATCTGGAATGTCTATTATTGCGTCTGACGAATATACAATATCTATATATGATATCTAGTAGGCGTCACTTATGTTTTGCACCCGCGCTAGCCCAGCCCCCGTTCTGTCGTTAGTTAAGTAACCTAACGGGTGAATTACGGGGCCCAGTGGCGAATGCGGATGGCATAAGAGGACGTTGTATTTTCGTTGTTTTCTGCAATGATAGGTTAATTGATGGGACGCATTATATTAATGCAAAGAAAATAAACCAAAGTTGAATCATTGGAACAGTTTAAAAGAAACCACTCGGTTATTTTAAAACAGAAGATATTTTTTAAAATTGCAGAGCTTAAACCACTCCTTTTAAAAGCTATCAGGTTCCTTCGATCATATCAAGTTCACTACGTTCACGGTTTCGCCAAAACCATTCATAGCCCTCCATCATTTCATTTTGGTATTCAGTAGTATTCAAACTATGTATTTTGACCAACGCCAAGGCATAGTGTTTGGTAGCTGCTGGGTATTCATTTGTTGCATAGATAGATGAGTTGGTTTGGGACAGTCGTACTATCGTTTGGCCAACGTCAGGGGTATGTACAGATGGGTTCAAATTAACCAGATAATGATGGGTAGAACTTGACATGTGACTTATGACATTTTGACCAAGGCCAAGGTCATAAGAGCATGGGGCAGAAATCCACATCGGGAATTTCTAAAGAAACTGAAATTTGCTAAGAGTTGCATACCATTTGGAGTGTGATAATTTTTGTAGGATTCCTTCAGCTTTATCACACGATGATATTTGGATCCCGATCCTACTGTGAGTATCCGCTACTCATCAGGAAATTCGTCACTTAAGGATCAATGCTATAAACCAAGTAGGTGTCGAAAAAGGTGTCGGCGGGGCTACGCCCCCAGAGAAAAGAGGTTATTTAATTAAGGAAATTCGCGAAAACGTCGTAAAACCTCCCTCGAAGTACCGACACCGGTCTGGCTGAACGGTTAAGTAAGTATTGTATGGTGAGAATAGTCCTGACTAGTTCTTACTTTTTGGTTTGAGGAGGGATTCGAGAAACAGTGGGAGCCATCCTGTTTAGATAAACTAGAAACCACTCCAAACTTGCAAGAGCATCATGCTAAAGTGTTCCCTCTCTCTCTCATTGCAGCGACCCAGAACATGATAGGCTTTAAGTTACTATTAGATAAAAAATATTTTGACAGGGCCAAACTATAAAGATTGGTTCCGGAATGTCAAGATGGCTATAACTTATGACAAATTGGGGTATGTCCTTACTACTAAGGAATCTGCTGTCTCTGGTCCAGAATCCAGTGTCGCGGATAAGGAAATCCGCAAGACCTGGGAGATTGACTGCGCGAAGGCCAAATGCATCATGCTTGCCTCTATGAATAATGAACATCAGAGGAGGCACGAGAATATGGATCTTGAATCCATATTTCTCCACACCAAGGATCTGTATGGAGAGCAATCTCGTATAGCTAGATACGAGACCTCGAAGAACTTGTTTCAGTCGAGGCTGGCCGTCGGATCATCTGTAGGAGAACATGTCCTTAAGATGATTGGCTATATAGAAGAGCTCGCGGACCTCGGGACGACATTAGAGAACGAGCTATATACAGACTTGGTTCTTCAGTCCCTTCCTTCCATCTACGCCCAGTTTATCTTGAATTTCAACATTCAAGGTAAAGAAGTTGAACTTCCAGAACTCCTTAACATGTTGAGGAGTGCAGAGGGCACCTTGCAGAAGGCAAGGGAAACACCCACTATGTTTTTTCGTGGTGCTTCCTCTTCCAGGTCCAAGGCAAGGGCCAAAGGAAGGAAGAAGAAGCCCGCTACCAAACCAAGAGGTGGTGTTGGTAAGGTGTGAGTCAAGGGAAAGGCAAAGGTTGCAGTACCAGTAGTGGCAAAGGACGAGTGCTTCCACTGTCATAGGAAATGCCATTGGAAGAAAGATTGCAAAGCTTGGATTGCCAAGAACCAGGACCCGAGGCAAGTTATGGCTTTGGCTTCAGGTGTGTTTGTAATTGAAAATTGTCTGTCAATCAACTCTACTTCTTGGGTATCGGATACCAGATCAGGATCTCATATATGCAATTCATTGCAGGCACTGAGAAACCGTAGAGTGCTGAAGGTTAGTGATATGACCCTCCAGGTTGCTAACGGAGATAGCGTGGGCACTGTGTCCGTAGGGGATTATCACCTAGGATTGACGAGTGGACATATTTTGGTTTTGCGCAACGGTTTTTGTGTACCTAGTTTAACGTGTAATATCATATCAGTATCGTTGTTATGAAAAGAAGGTTATGATTTCACGTTTGTAAGCGATGTTGTTAACATCCACCTTAATCATGGTTTGATTGGGTCCGGTACACTAGATAACGGTATATACGTGTTAAACCAATTACAAATTTTCAATGTCCAGAACACACTAAAAAGAAAGTCTCCAGATATAAATCAGGCTTTCTTATAGCATTGTAGACTGGGTCACATCAATGAGATAAGGTTATCTAAGTTACATAGAGAAGGATATTTGGATCCGTTCGAATATCAATCTTATGCCATTTGTCAATCATGTCTCAAAGGAAAGATGACAAAGACTCCATTCACTGGACATGGAGTAAGAGCGAGCGAGCTCTTAGGACTCATACACAGCGATGTATGTGGTCCAATGTCTACACATGCAAGAGACGGTTTTTCATATTTCATTGATTTTACGGATGATTTCTCTCGGTATAGATTCATTTTCTTGATGAAACATAAATCCGAGGCCTTTGAGAAATTCCGAGAATATAAGAGTGAAGTAGAAAACCAAACCGGCAAAAGTATCAAGACACTGAGATCTGATCGAGGTGGTGAATACTTAAGTGCCGAGTTCCTGGGTTACCTAAAAGAGAATGGAATTCTCTCTCAGCTTACTCCTCCATACACTCCACAACATAACGGTGTATCGGAGAGACGGAATCGAACCCTATTGGATATGGTACGTTCCATGATGAGTAATGCTGAGTTACCACGATCTTTCTGGGGTTATGCGCTAGAATCAGCTGCATATCTTTTGAACAGGGTTCCTACGAAGACTGTGCCTACCATACCATATCAGATGTGGAGTGGGAAGAAACCTTATCTTCAGTATCTGAAGATATGGGGATGTCCATCTTTTTTTAAAAAGCAGCATGCGGACAAACTCGAGGCACGCTCAGTACAGTGTAAGTTTGTGGGATATCCAAAGAACTCCAAGGGGTATTTTTTCTATTACGCAGAGGAACAAAAGGTTTTTGTTTCTCGTAATGCCCATTTTCTAGAACAACGGTTTTTAGAAAAGGAAACAAGTGGGAGCGAAATAGAACTGGAAGAAATTCCATAACCACAAACTACTACTGAAAGTTTGGTAGAACCAGAAGTTCAAGAAGAACAGGATATTCCCGCACCCCTCCGCAGGAGTAGTAGGCCATCTCATCCGCCTGAGAGATACTACGGTTTTTTCATAGACGGGGATAGAGAGGATTGCGTCATTGATAATGATGAACCTACTAGCTTCCAGCAGGCCATCCAGAGCGGCGACTCAGTAAGATGGCTGGATGCAATGCGGACCGAGATGGTGTCCATGTACACCAACAAAGTATGGACTTTGGACTTTGCTCCAGATAGGGTAAAACCCATAGGATGCAAATGGATCTTCAAGAAAAAGATTGGTGTCGATGGACAGGTGGAAACCTATAAGGTTAGACTTGTTGCAAAGGGTTTTGGTCAAAGACCTGGTTTGGACTATGACGAAACTTTTTCTCCAGTGGCTATGCTCAAATCTATTCGGATCCTTCTTGCCATTGCCGCCTTTCATGATTATGAGATCTGGCAGATGGATGTAAAGACGGCTTTTATAAATGGTAATTTAGAAGAATGCGTCTATATGGATCAGCCAGAAGGTTTCAATCAGAGTGGGAGCAGCGGGAAAGTGTGCAAGTTGCTTAAGTCCATTTATGGACTAAAGCAGGCATCGCGGAGTTGGAACATCTGTTTTGATGAAACGGTCAAAGAATATGACTTTATCAAAAATCCAGATGAACCATGTATATATAGTAAAATTGTAGCACGAACTGTCGTATTCTTCGTCTTGTACGTGGATGACATTCTCTTGATAGGAAATGACATTCTTATGCTACAATCTGTCAAAGGATTCTTGTCACACAGGTTCTCCATGAAAGACCTGGGTGATGCCTCTTACATTCTGGGGATCCAGATCTATCGTGATAGATCTAAGAGGATGTTAGGACTTTCGCAGTCCAGGCATATCAACACTATACTGAAAAGATTCAGTATGGGAGATTCTAAGCGCGGTAATTTACCAGCTTGTCACGGAATCACCCTCTCTAAAGAGATGTCTCCCAAGACTGATTTGGAGAGGGATCGCATGTCAGTTATACCGTACGCTTTTACGGTAGGCTCTATAATGTATGCGATGTTGTGCACCAGACCAGATGTAGCTTACACACTGAGCATGGTAAGCAGGTATCAGTCAGACCCAGGGGAGAAGCACTGGATAGCAGTAAAGAACATTCTCAAGTACCTAAGAAGGATAAAAGATATGTTCTTGGTTTACGGCGGAAAAGACCTTCAGATCGAGGCTTTTGCTGACTCCAGCTTCCAGAGTGACAAGGATGACTCCAAGTCCATGTCGGGTTATGTTTATCCTCAATGGAGGGGCGGTGTGCTGGAAGAGTTCCAAGCAGGACACCGTTGCTGACTCGACGATGGAAGCGAAGTATATCGCTGCTTGCGATGCCGCAAAAGAAGCAGTCTAGATGAAGAAGTTCCTAACAGAACTTCTGATGGTTCCTACCATTGCTGATCCAATACCGCTGTATTATGACAAAAATGACACTATAGCTTTAGCGAAGGAACCCAGGTCCCATCAGAAGTCTAGACACATCTTGAGGCGGTATCACCTGATCAGGGAGATCATAGATCGCCGGGAGATTGAGGTTCGGAGAGTTGCTACAGAGGAGAACACTGCAGATCCATTTACAAAGGCCTTACCCCAGACACAGTTCGAGAGGCTATTCAAGATGATAGGTCTTCGATATGCCAGTACATGGCCCTAGTGCAAATGGGAGATTGTTAGTGTATATGCCCTAGGGGCTATTATTGTATCATACTAGCTTGTATATTACTTAATGGAAGCTTGGGATATTCACAGTTATATTAACAGTCTTGCTCAACAAAGTAGTATGCTATTTGTTTTATATCTATCTTAATATGTGTATATGTTAGCATATCGCGAATACATATTGATAGAGCCCTTAGGATCTTGCTTGACTACCAGCGTTGTGATGACAGTCACACTAGTAGGAGCAGGGTAGTCTACAAGCACATCCTTTTTCAGGTCCCTAGTCATAGGATTATCGAGACAGGGAATCGATACTCCAGAGTAGACTAGTGTGTACGCTTCTCATCCCAGCAGGGGAAATGGTCTGTCCCACAGCCACTAGTATGTTGTACTGGAGATAGTATACAGGTGCTCGTTGGGTTACGGGTATACCGGACAAGATTCGCAGGGAACTATTGGTTGGTATTATATCCGTCGTCAGTTAACAGTTCCCAGGTGACATGAGTACAAAATAGTCCACAGACTTGACACTGCTGCTTCGTCTCGAGTGTCATCCCACTGTTCTTAGATTGCTACCGTACCATGGCTCAAAGGAGTCATGCAAACAGATAGCAGTTGGGTGCAGTCCCGAAGCACTTGGAGGCAGTGGCGGTTAGATAGGATTCGTCTCTCCCGGTATTGGGAGTTCATATCGCGCTGTGTTTGGAGAGACATTAAGCAAAGTCCCTAGCCAGGGCAAACGAGATTTACTGGTAGGATTTCCAGTAGCTTCTCAAGGTGTAATGGGCTTCACTCTGACACGACTTATACCACTTTTACGGGACTGACGCTTGCCGCCCCTTAGGCCCGATATGCGATAGTCTTAGACGAACAGACCGGACTGTACGGAGATTGTCACATCAGGCTCAGTAGGAGTTCGGATGGGTTTCCTCATCGGCCTTCTTATCGACATTTACCTGGGGACCGTTACGTACAGCTAGTACCGCTTGCAGCCTGTAGTTAAACCCACTGCCAGCGTAGTGTCGAGTTTTTAGAGTCCCACATAGAGAGTTTCCCTGCTTCAGGTGAAACGATATAGAGGTCGTATGGTTTTACGACAGGGTTCGGACACATACGTGTATTTATGCACGTACGATATTCGGACAGTTTTTACTAGCCGGCTTTAGTTTAAGCCAGATTCTAGTATTGGATTATTGGATTTATACAGTCTCAGTATTTCCGTGTTTTCACGGATAGGAGGGGCATTCTCATAATTAGTCGAGAAGCTTCTAGAAGAAAGATGAGGTGGAGAGCTTAGGTGTTATTTGCATTAAATGGATTAGTGACTCATGAGATGATTCATCCAAATGAGTTAATGAAGCATTTATTGCTTAATGACTCATAAGATGATTCATTGTATATATTAAATGAAGCATGGTTGTAAATATCATATAATGATTTATTTGATTTTCTTTATGATTCATCATATATAGAAATGAGACATAATTCATTTCATTCTAACTTTCACATTCTCTCTCCTCAAGCTCTCTCTCTTCAAAGACCTAACCCTAATCCTCTCATGTGTTGAAATCCAAGGGTTAGCAAGACTAATAGATCCCTAATCCATCTCTATATCCTCTAGGTTACCTTGATTAGCAATCAAAGCCACCTAGTTACCTCAAGTGAGAGGTTAAAGTTTGGAGAAGGAACTCTCGGGTGGATCTTCTATCACATCGAGGAGGTCGACGAGGAGGTGAACTACAAGAACAAGAAGGACTTGAATCTTTAGCTATAATCATCTATCATAATAGTTAATCACTTCTAGTTAGTTGTTAGTTAGGGTTTAGCAAAGATCCGTAAAGTTAGTCGATGTTAACTCAAACAAAATGATTGTTTTACCTATTCTGCATCCTCGCATCATGTGGGGTGTCTAACGTCGACTTAAAAAGTAGGTATATACGCAAGTATGAGTGTACAATATGCATGTGTGCCAATATGGATGTACAAATAGGTATATACGCAAGTATGAGTGTACAATATGCATGTGTGACAATATGGATGTGCCAATATGGATGTACAAGTAGGTATATACGCAAGTATGAGTGTACAATATGCATGTGTGCCAATATGGATGTACAAGTAGGTATATACGCAAGTATGTATGTACAATATGCATGTGCGCCAATATGGATGTACAAGTAGGTATATACGCAAGTATGAGTGTACAATATGCATGTGCGCCAATATGGATGTACAAGTAGGTATATACGCAAGTATGAGTGTACAATATGCATGTGTGCCAATATGTCATGCAAGGGATCATATCGTGATACAACAGTCCTACTGTGTAGTGACATGGCAGTTATCAATGATGAAGTGTGTGAGCCGGCAAGCAGGTGTACGTGGAACATACGCATCATCGATAAGGGTGCTGGTGTCCTGACAGCATGGGTTTAATATAACAATAAACACATTTAAACATGCAATGCGATGCGAATAGAAAGAATATGCGGAAAATGAATAATAAACACAACAGTGAAGAATCTACATCAATATATATATATATATATCACACAGTTTTGCCGTTTGAAATAACACGAATCGTGGTGTTTGGAAAAATAAGGGATACAATGTTTTTAAGAAAAGATGCGTCTTTGAAAATATCCGTAGAACCTCTTGGCCTGTCTTTACAATACTCACGATTCCTTAGTTTTGAAATAGGTATGACTCGAGTCTAGTCTAACATCTATAAGTAAACTACAGGACTAAACAAACAGTCTAACCGAAAGGGTAAGGGAAAACCACCTAAATCTGAGTCGATATATATATATATATATATATATATATATATATATATATATATATATATATATATATAATAGTCGGTGATCCCGCCTCAATGTATCACATACGATACAATATACAATATGGCATCCCCGTGTCAAGAGTGCGGATCTTTCATCAATATATAGCTCGTACGTAAATCCGTCGTACGACATCCCAAATCTGGGTACGGGTCGAAATATCACACTCATCTCATCATTTATCTGGTATCCTTATTATCAAATCTCATGAACTGGGGTACTGATCTAAGTCTAATACAAACTGATACCATCTATAAATATATATGCGTGTATGAGAACACATGCCTAAAGGCCCGCTAAAATCTCATGTCGTATCTCATATTACGAATCTAAACATATCACTGATCTCGTGGCATCATGCACAATCTCATCGACTCATCTCCAAATATCATCCACTATCCTCATTATCTATGTATAGGTATACGTATATATATATAGACCTAGTCCCATACCTATGTGTGTGTGTTTGTGTGTATATACACGTATCCCCATATACGCACAAGTAATAATAATAATGCATGCAAGGGTTTATGTGTGCGTGTGTGCAAACCTATTCTATGGTTCGCGACTAAGAAATCAACCACGACACTATCATCCAAATACACAACACATGTGTAAATGTATAACATAACATAAGCTACACTACGAACTACGGGGGTGCTATACGCCATCCATCCGACTTCCCCCGTAGATATAATCTACTCACCTTGCTCTTCGCTTGCCGTTGCCAACGTCGCCACGCGCTTGCTTGTCATCTCGAAGTCTTCGTGGGGTACCTACACATCATAACGTATCGTATTGCATTAAAAACCAAAACGACACGCTAAAAACCTATAGGTTAGAACCTACGGACTACGCCTTTCAAACCACCAAACAACCCTCGATTTTGTCGTACAAACGTCAAGTGATCAAGGTAAAACACAATACTAAATCCAGAATCCAAAATACGAAAAATATAACCCCGAATCAAAACAGCAACTCATGAAAATGATCCCAGATTTTGCCCTAACTGAAATTAGCCAATTTTGCATACAGGAGGGGTCTAATTTACTGGAGATGGAGCTACAGACGAAGCACGAACTAAAACCAACCCACCCTGGCCGTAAATTGCGTCCAGATGGAATAAATCTGCGGCCTAGTGTTGGGGTATGGGGCTAGGGTTTCAGTGGGGGGTCCTAGGTTGCCTGCATGTATCACTGTCCTTGCTAAATAATTTTCTAGTTCTCCGAGTGTTAGCATATTTCAAATTCCCTACAGAATTCCATAAAATACGATATCGGCAGAATTTCAAAGTTCGCATTTGGGGTTTTAGTCCAATATGATATCATTACAGGGGTTTATGGTCACTATAAGCCTCAATTACACATCACAATTCAAGAGTTCCTCAAACCCTAGCTAGAAATTTCTAAACCTTACTAAACATCGTCTAATCACTTCTAAACATGCATGAAAGCTAAAGTAAACCAAATACTACACCAATGGTTCAGAAATTACCTCATTTGGCACTCATGAATCCCCTAGAGCACCAAAATGCAAACTTTCTTGGTCCAAAGTGTAGCTTGTGAGTTTGTGCACATTTTTTGTGAAGTGGGGATGGGGTTTTGGGGTGTTTTTGATGATGAAGTGAGGGTTTAAAGTGGAGGGAGAAGGGGTTTTTGCCATGGGCTGAAGAGGGAGAAGGAAAGGATGAAGATGATGAAAGAAACAAAGTGTTATAACCAAGGTTGACCCTCACCTCTCTCTCTCTCTCTCGCCTATGCCTCTATATTCTATTCTTTTCTATTCTTTTCTTCTCTTCTCTTTTCTTTTCTTTTTCCATTTCATTTTTAAAACCAACACATAAATCCCAAATAAAACCATGGTTATAAAATGTAACACAAGTGTAAAATACGGCACGGTGCATGTTTTGCACAAAACAAGCTTAATGCGCGATTAGCGATATTTAATCGCGATTAGCACTAAATTAGTGTATAATAAATCATAAAATTTCATAATTTGAATAAATCACATAAAACACTCTCTTCTCAGTAATTTCCATAATTTTCCAAATTTTTCCCAATTTATCGGTATTTAATTATACCGCCTTATTAAAATATTCAATATAATATTATTTAATTATAAAAATTCCCCAAAATAATATTTTATTTTTCTGAAATGTTACAATCTTCCCCCCTTAAAGAAATTCGGTCCCCGAATTTAAATTTAAACCCCTCAATACTAAAACATTTCAGTAAAAAGTCCAAGTCATCGGGGCTCCGAAATCATCAATACATAAAACGCATCATAGCGCAATGCATGAGCATAAATAATGAGCAGATAACTCCAAATCAAAAAAACAAAACTCGGTCAAGCATCCCGCAATCATCGGAGTCATGGTGCGGACACAAATGTCAAATCCAAAATGAAACCAATATGATATACATCAAAACTATACATGTAACCATCAAATCTGTACATGTAAACTTCTGAAGGAAATGCATGCCAAACCTTTCATGTTGCTGTGCGATGCGCATATCGCGGCATAGTGGCAGACGATATTGTAAGAAAATAACTATATATATACATATCCTTTGTTTAATATATACGCTCTGCCGTTTTTTGAAAATAATTTAGAAGGGTTTTCTTGCTTTAAACATTTCGTGGCATATCAGACACGTAGGTAAATACTGAGACTATAGCTCCCCTTTTGTAAATCCCTTCGCTAACTATCAATGCATGCAAAATATATCCAGGTACTGTTCTCTGATTAGTCCTGCTCAGTACAAAAACAAATAGCAATTATCATAAAAACGTACTGCTCCATAAGAAATCGATCCCAAAATGTGCATATGAATGCTACGTGCGTCTGGTGCGCACGGAAATCGAAACCCATGAATGTGCCATACATGTGCACAGAAACAACATCTAAGTGCATTGGGTGTGCATGAAATATCTGTCATAGGCAACGGATGTGCCTGACAGCAATAACAGGTGCATCTGATATGCACGAAGAATCTCGATTTAGTGCATCTGGTGTGCACCAAAATTGCATCTCATAACATGCGCCCAACATGCGCGAAAATCCAAATCAGGTGCATCCATCATGCACGAATAAAATCTAAATCACGTGCATTCAACATGCATGAAATCACGAAATCCAATATCAAGCGCCGAACATGCGCAAATTCCAATCCGGTGCACAAAACAAATATTTAGTATCACAATTGAAATCGATGGTATACAGCACATTTCAATTCAAATCCAAATCAGGTATACCGTGGTATATAATCTCACAACCATGTGCATCAGCACACACAAAAGCAAATCAAATACAAAAAGTGCATGAAAACTATGCCGAAAGCACAAGTCAAATCATATGCATGCTCTAGGCATGAAATCACAATCAATATCTCAAATGACATCAAAACGAAGTCAGGTTAAACTGTGGTGCACAAAATACGTATCAATGCACTGCAAGCATATATGAACTATACCGAGTGCAACAACCAAATCGTGTGCGTACCATATGCACAAAATCAACCCAACTGTATGAAATCCATGAAATCATAAACATGTGCGACCAAGGCACAAAAACGATATCAAGTGCAATAACTGTGCACAAATCATAAATCAACACAACGGTGTATAAAGCATACTTCAACGGTAATAACTATGTACAAAATATGAATACCTAGTAGGTGCAACCATAGTGCATGAAAACAAATACCATGAAACTCAGTCATCAAGACTAAATCATGCGAGTAGATCGCCCAAAATACCTAAATCCAAGGTGACGGATACGTGATAATCGAATCACCAAATCACAAATCATAAATACTGTCGTCAATATGTCCTTCCTTTGCAGTCGAGAAGGTGTCGGCGCATCCAAAGCTAGCAGAGCAAGATATTTACTTGCCTCTTGTTCATGGTCTGGCGCATGGTGCTTTTAGGCTCTTGTCTCTCACTGCGAATTGCTAGATATATAGCTCCTCGGCTCAACGGCCCAATGTGGAATGACGACGGAAACAGTCCTGCTCTGGCACATCCTCTAAATATCTCTGGCCAACTATCTCGTCGACGATGCCGAACTCTGGCCTGCTGGGTGTGCGTAATATGACCGCTCCTGGGTCCAAGTCTTCTCGTATAGTATTCCAGAATGGTCCTGTCGAAGTCTCTCCCAAATCTCGTTTCTGCCGAACTGCCCGGAAGTTACCACCCTTTACTATATCTGTTTCTTGTTCCGGAACAGCTGCATTCTCATCGCGACTCCTTCTGGAAGACATATCAATAATCAACGCCTCTGCATGCGTATCACATCTCTGATGTCAGCGGAGTGGAATGTCATCTCATCAAGATCTCGTACGAACCTCATACTCCACTTTTCTCTAATGTCGATTGCTTCAGACTCGTCTCTTCATGGCTGCATAGACTGTGCTCCAATGGCTATACTTATATCTGGAGTCTCCCAGGCAATGTATCCCATCACATGATATCCGAATGATGTCAAACCTTTCGATCGATTTGTCAAAGTTCCATAATTCCCCAAGAGATCAACATCTTGGGTACAGTTTAATAGTATTCCAGTACATGCCACAGCACCTGTGGACCAACCGTAGAAGGGCAAACCCAAGCCTCACTAATGGCACCGCTGAACTGCCGCAAACCCTAAGGTTTCAAAGCGTTCTCATGGTCATTATGTCGAGTTAGGGTTTCATTCTTCTAGAGGGTCCATAGCATTACCTGCATTTGGCTCTGAAAACTTTAAACTTAGAAAATAGGCTTTTGACATTCGATCGTCTCTATCGACTCCCAACGTACCTGCGTGAAGTCATCTCTAGCTGGAATCAATCAATCTGATGACCTCGCATCGGGATAGGCAACGAATCACATGTTCTAGTCCTTCCTCCATAGGTGACTAGTGATCTTCTATCATATCTCTAAGTACAACTCGTGCAGCAATAGCTCCAAGCATCTGGGGAGATATCTCGTCATTCGCAGCTACAACTGGCTCATTTGTCCACACGCTGAATAGTGCCTCAATCATCAATTAATCGGTGCATTGACGGTCATCACATTCTGTTTGGCCTCTAGCAGTAGCCTGATCCTCTGGTGCTGATCTGCACGTCCGAGAAATCTCGTAAAAGCGACCCATCAAACGCTCATGGAGCGAAAACACAATAAAACGACGCCTCTATGCAATCGTATGTCCATAGAATCACGCCCTGGTCAGTCCTCGTCTGTGACGAGCTCGTGCTGACACAACTCTAGCCGTAGCTCTCTCTGCCCGTGTAATCGTAGCAGCAAAATCATAACCCATATCGATGAGGATAGATCATAGGAATGAATATAATACTGTGCAAGGAAATGTACATCCTAAGGCTCCTTAAGCGGAGTAGCGTATCGTAAGTATGCCGCGGAATATACACACGGTACGTCACACTCCTTAAGTCACCTACTCCATCAACTAAGGTCAACCTACGCGACGAAAGTTAGGGTCTAATACCCTCTCGACTAACTCTAAGTTCCGTGAGGTCAAACCTAAGTTCCGAAGATATACAAACGCTCTAGGCTCCGCATAGTCAAACTTAGACTCGAACCAAGGTTAACCTAGCGCTCTGATACCAACTTTGTCACGACCCGAAATAGCACGTGACTGGCCATTGAATCATATGAAGTCTATAGGACCCCATCTAATTCAAGCCAAAGGCCCAGAAATCTAAAACCATTTTAAAGAAAGAAGTGAAGAAAACATGTTTTAAAACAAGTGGTTTTAATAGCATAAGCCGAATTATGCATTTTAAAATCTCAAGTCCTTTCAGAAAATTTCGGCACAGTTTCCTTTGTAAATACTGGCCTCAAACGGGGTACAACACGAATAATATATGCACAATGATAAAATGCATCCCTAAGCGGGAGCTAGCTCTTTGTCAATCGACGGTCACAACTACGCAAACAATATAATATACAACGCCGAAGGGCGAGGATCAAAACTCAAAAGGAAAACTCAAAGTCAACAAGAAAACCATACTAATACAACGCGCGACTTTAAGGTCGAAAGAATGCACAACTGGTTTTCTAAGTCTGAAACAATATATAAGTCTGGTTGATGGAATTTTACTAGATACAACTGAAAATAAATGAGTACAATGGTGGTCACGATGCAAGTGAACCCACCTACTGATCAGTCGAAAATATTGCATATTTTAACAGGCAATTTCCTTATCATTTGCATCCATATAGAAGTGTACGGTATTCGTAATTCACATATTAGCAAATCGGTCGCAAAATATCAGATTACATGTATTCGACCTTAAAAACGGCATTTCTAGGGAAATTGACTGCATTTCATTACATGGCATATTTTCTATATATCGCAACCCGTGTTTCGAAGTCTGTGCAGGAAAAGAGAAGCTTGCTCGACCATTACACCGCTCGTAAACTCACTAAATTCAAATCTGGTACCAATACAAAGGAGTAATTGCAATTCAACATATCAGATGGAGACCCACACTACAGTACAAGACAGCATCTGAAAGATCAAAGGCCAAGCCTTCAACATGGTCGCGGATCCGCGGCATGGGCTTGCTTAGGCCGTGGATCCGCGGTGGGTTAAGGGTGTTAGCTCCTCATTTTTATTGCACAATTCCTGTTTCAGTGGCTACAGCTCAAAAATGCACTCCAACTTCCAGAAGACTCCAGATATTTCTACCAGATCAGCAAACACCTTGAGTTTCACTAAACTAGCCTAATCATTCTAGAACTTTCCCTAAACCCTAGCTTAAGCCCTAAACTAGCTCCTAACAAACTCCTTCTAGAAACTCCTCAACAAACTTTGGGAGGGAAAGTTCCAATTCAAACCTAAGCCTAGGGTTTGGGAGTTCTATAAATAAGACCCTAGGCTCACTCAGTATTCATGTTGGGAAATCTTGGAAAATTCAACCCATTTTATAGTTTTAGCTAATCTCTTTCTTCATCCCCTCTTCCTCAAGTTTAGTGAGAGAGCTTGTAGGAAACCCTAACCCTAATTCCAAGCCAACATCAAGAATCCCGAGTACCCATTAAGCAAGAAGCCTTACAACCTTTAGGAGCGGAGCCGATTTCAACGGAGCAAGCGATCCGAAGTCGATCCACGACTCACGAAGCCGAGAGACGCCCGATCAACAATCTAGATTCTTCTTCTTGTAGTTCTTGAAGCAAATGTAATCAAAATTGTTGAGATCAATAAAGGTGATATTCTTTTATCTTGTTTTCTTTAAATTCCGCATCATGTTATCTTTACAAATCTTTAATATTGTCTTTGTGGTGATGTGCGAATAAAACTCCGCTTGTTAAGGAGTCGAAACGATCTTTAGTATGATGATGTAACAAATTTGAAATCGATTCTTGAATCCCATTTCTACAGCTTTTCATGGTTAGTGCACCATGACATGTTTCATTTGGTTACGTGTTATTTCATTTATGGTTTTATATGGGTATATGTGTTTTTTTTTTGGTGAGATAAAGAAATGAGAAAAAGGAAAAGTCAAAGGGGACATAATGAATGGGTTAGGTATACTTGAAGAGAGAGTGTGTGTGATAATGAGAGAGAGGGACGGGGCTGCTGCCTCATTTCACATCCACACCATTTTCCTCCTTCTTCATCTCCTCAACTCCACAATCCTCCACTTGAACCCTAGATCTACCTCCAATAAATCCCTAAAATGCTACACTCTCTTCACAAAACTTAATCCCCATCTCTTTCTCTATACGATGAACCGAGCAAAGTGGGATTTTGACGACGTTGGGAAGTTAGTGCTGTCTTAAGTGGACTAGATGAGGTATAATTTCTTGCCTTTAGATTAGTTGTGTATGATATCGTGTTTTAGTGTCGTTTTAGGATGTTGCTGACCTACTGTGACCCCGAGTTTTCACTATGAAAACAAACAGTGTGCTAGTATTGTGCTCGAGACCTGGAGTGTTCACCTGAAACCCTAACCCTTTCCCACCGGTTTCGGCCGGCGACCTTGTGGCTAAATCCGGCGACCTCAGCCCTGTAAGGGACTGGGGGGGCTGTAATTGCTAGGGTAACTGTTTGAAGTGGTTTTGTGGTGTTTGGTCCTACTGGATTTTTCTGTATTGACTATAGGTAAAATCTGGAAGCTGTTAGGAGTGTTTACATGACCTTGGTGACACGATTCCTGACCTGAGCCATAGACATGAACCAGATGCACAAACTTTAGAATTTACCCATATCAGTTTTGTGACTTTGAGTGTGCCTATGGGGTATTTGGAGCAACCCAGGGAATTTCTGAGGAAACCAAACAATACCAGAGACCAATTTTAGACCAGAGGAGACCACCTTGACAAAATGAGACCCTAACTCACCTGGAAAACCGGCCTGGCCAGAAATTTCCTTAGTGTGGCCGGCCCCTCTGAGATGATAGATGCCCAGGTTGCCCTAATAGCTTATATAGACCCTATACATCACCCTAAACTTGTTTGCATGGATTTATTGGACCTGAGTCAAAATCTGGGAATACTTGTGTGTGATGTAGGATATGTTTTCCGTATTCGAAATGATGAGTTTTGATATCTGGATTCGTTTTTGGTTGTCGCATGTTTGTACATCGACAACAAGGGTTGTTTGATTGATTTTGTACGCGTATGCTATAGGTTCTAACCTACGAGCAATGGGCGTGCCGTTTTGGTTTTTCCGCGTTGATTTTAATATCGTTACGATATGTGTTGTTATTGTAGGTACCTTCACTTGGATTCCGAGGCTACGGAGTGTGGCGTCATCGACTTCGGCAAGCGAAGACTAGTGTGAGTAGATCTATATCTACCGGGGGAGTCGGGTGGATGGCGTATAGCACCCCCGCAAACTTTTGATGGAAAACCGATTTATAGAATATGGTTAGGAAACCTAGATTAGGAAACTAGGGTTAGAATGAGATAGCTATGGAACCATATTGGAAACTAGAGGATAGTTAGAAGTGATATGTTACTACTATCGTAGGACGACGTTTAGCGATATTACTGTTTAGGGTATTGTAGGAATTGATAGTCGATGTAGATGCGTCATCCGAACCATACCTTTTTCTAAACCAAAGAATCGTATGTACCTTTTAAGTATATACCTTGAGGGATGTTATGGATTTTCAAATGATATATCTTTCTTAAAAACACCGTAACCCCTATTTCAAAAACTATGATTCGCTTCTTAAAAAATCCGATTGTATGGTTCAGGTGTGTATGTTAGATTAGATACTTATACTTGTAGTGATAGAATGTTTATGCAATTCGATTTGATAGGTGATTTAAATGCGATGAAAGATATAAGACTGTTACGATGAGATGATGATAAGATGATATGATGATATGATGGTATACGGATGCGAGTCGATCGAGGTGATTTATACCCTGCCGGTCCCCTGATATGAGATTATTGTGGATGTGACCTGGGACTTAGGTATATAGATATACCTATATAGAATGTTGTGAATCATGGATGATAGAATGTACGTGATATTAGGCCGTACCCTCATTTGTCGTATAGGATGTTAGGGTCCCTATTAGCTTAATACCGCCGCACGATGATTTTCCGTGCGTGATGAGTTTGACTTGATGATTGATCTTTACCCTTGACTAGAGGTTGCCGTATGATGGATTATACCGTACGCGATGTTACTGGGCTAGATGCCGATTGATAGATTTACCGACTCGGACATATGATAGTTACGTATACCTTATAGCTTTTTAGCTGATGATTTACCTTGTGCTGCATTCATGATATTATTATTGCATCGCAAATACCAGTGATAGTACACCTGCACCATTATCGATGATGCGTACGTCACACGTACACAGTTATAGGCTCACACACTTCATCATCGATAATTGCAATGTCACTATACAGTAGGATTGTTGCATCATGATATGACTCTTCGCATAACCTGCTTGCATATATACATTGATATATTCATACTTGCGGATATACACATTTGTATATCTATATTCGTGCACATATACATTGGTACATTCATACTTACGGATATACACATTTGTATATCCATATTCGTGCACATATACATTGGTACATTCATACCTGCGGATATACATATTTGTATATCCATATTCGTGCACATATACATTGGTACATTCATACCTGCGGATATACACATTTGTATATCCATATTTGTGCACACATACATTGGTACATCTATACTTGCGCATATACATATTGTACCTACATAGATAGCTGGTTTTATTGTAAAATTGGGAACCGCATGTTATATTTTAAAAACTGGAATCATTTTAAAAGAGTGGTTTTCCCTTAATATGTCATATCACTATTCCGCGTTGCATGATACACGATATGCTTACATTTCTATTATATGTCGCACACATCATGCTCTATTATTGTACGCATTGAGATATGTTGTTTTCATGAGATTTCTGGATTTGAGAACTGTGGACATTTTAAAAGAGATTATGTGTTGTTTTAAAACCCGGTTTCTCTTGATATGATATTTCAGTGCGTCCAGCATGTGTTTTCTCGGTTCTGAGAGCGACATGAGAAACCCGATTCGAGGAGGCGGATGAGGCCGATTGAGGGTGCATGGTGGACCCGGTATGGTACCCTGGGGCGAGAACGGATCACTGTGAAGTAGACGGTGAGCCTGGCAGAGGGAGTACTACCTACCGTTGATAGTATTTGGGCTCGGCGGATATCCGGAGGATACCGACCGGAGTCGAGAGATGATAGGGGCCGATCTGGACTGACGGAGCCCGTGGGCCGATCCAGACTGACGGAGCCCGATATATGAGGATTTACGTGCCGATGCTGGGCACTGTTTTCATGATGTTTTCGAGTGTCGATGCTAGGCACTCAGGTTCCATGATTTTGATGTGTCGGGAGGGACACCGTTGATATATATATCCTGATACTTTCATGCACACTCCTTTATGATATTTACGTGCATACAGACATTGATTATATGGGTAGACGAGATCCACATGCATACATACCTTGATTATGGTTGGACGAGATCCATATACATGCATTGATTATTACTGTTGGATGTTTTCCGCTTGCATATAGGTATTGACTACCTTGTTGGCACATATACGACCCGGTCACCCTAGATATCATAGTATTACCTTATGATATAGTTGACCTAGGAGTCGTTGTTTATTCGATTTATACTTGTAGATATATTTCTATTCACGAGTTGGCAACTCACCCCCGTTGTGCCACAGTTCTTGCAGGTTGACCGCGTGGATCAGTAGCGGCGTCGCTGGCACAAAGTTTCTTTTCGGTGTTTTGCAGTGGTAGGTGGGACATTTGTATCGTACCCACCTTTGTATTACATTTCATATTGTATCTAGTTAACTCCATCAATCAATCAAAAGTTGTAAATTGTATAAGTGATGAGACTTAGTGAGACTTGTAGTTGCGAGATTTGAGCGATGGGTTTTATATTCACTTTTGGGGTTATATCTTGCTCATTTCTTTCTCTCTTTGTAGTGAACTTCGCCGTTGGGCGTCGTATACTTATTTATGCTATATTGCATGGTTTTGATCCGCCGTTTGGCAAAGAGCTAGCTCCCGCTTGGGGATGCCTTTATTCTTATTATGTATTTGTGGTTTTGGATCAAAATATACAAAGGAGGTGCTGCCAAAATTTTCAAAAAGGACAAAACATGTTTTCAAACTAGTAATTTCACTTGCATCATTCATGTTCCTTTTCTATGCATTAAGAAAACCTGATTTCATTATACTTTTATTTCAAAACTTCACCTCCTTTATTTTCCTAAAAGGTTTAGATTTCTGGGTTTCAGCTTACTTGAATTCCGTTGCGCTTTTAGACGTCGCGTGATTCAAGTGCTGGTCATAAGCTAATATTTCGGGTCGCGACAAAGTTGGTATCAGAGCGCTAGGTTTAACCTTTGTTCGAGTCTATGTTTGACTATGCGGAGTCTAGGACGGGCATGTATTTCGGAACCTAGGCTTGACCTTACGGAACTTGGACTTGGACGGAGGGGTATTAGACCCGAACTTTCGTTTCATAGGCTGACCCTGATTGATGGAGTAGGTAGCTTGAGTAGAGTGACGTACCGTACGTATGTTCCGCGGCATATTTACGATACGATACTCCACTTATGAAACCTTAGGATGTACATATTTTTGAGACCGGTGATTCTCTTTGTATCCATGATTATACATCCATTGGATATCCTCGATTCTATTAGTTCCATGATCATACTTTCATTGATGTTGTTCCTTCTTATGATCATGTATCCATTCTGGATCTGTCGTTTCCTCTCATGCCGTTGATCTGCTCTCTTCGATACTCGATTGAGGTTCCTGTCACCATAGTTTGAGCGCAGTTTGAGCTGCTGCTAGTGTTGTGGTCAGGGCGAGCTCGTCTGGTACGAGGGCTGACCATTGTGTTTTCTGGTGACAAAAGAACGTCTCGAGTTAGTATTTTATGTTGTGACCTCTTGTAGAGGCGGGTGCTTGGTTTTACACCGGATGATCGGGCCATTGTTAGAGCTGCCAGTTGCGAGAGGACTGTTGATGTACAGCGTACCTCAGAGATTATGATGCCGCCTACCTTGTAGACAGGTGACCCAGCTGTTGCTGAGATTGATGGGATGTCGCTTCCAGAGCTTACGAGCTAAGATCGCCAGAGCTTCCCGGCAGAAATGCGACAGATGATAGCTAGTCTACCCCGATTTGAGAGACGAAGGTGATTCGTCAGATTGATGCGTTGACGCAGACCCAGTTGAGTTGAAGATTTCCAGTGTGGAAAGAGTCATCCTCAGATCTAGAGCAGACCGATCCAGAGACGATCGCCGATGTATCGCCTTTCCTGGAGGATTGAAGCATTGTTTAGCATGCGGGCAAAGAATAGTCACATGTGGTATTGGCGAAGCTAAAAGGTTCGAACGAGTGCCAGGACACCATTTTCCCAAGTTTAAAGTGTTCGGAGGAACATGCAGGTAATTCTGTGGACCCTCTAGAAGAATGAAACCCTAACTCGACATGATGACCATGGAACCGCTTCGAACCTTAGGGTTTGTGGCAGTTTAGCGGCGCCATCAGTGAGGCTTGGGTTTGCCCTTCTACAGTTGGTCCAGAGGTGTTGTGGTATGTATCAGATATTTTTAGACTGCGCTCAGGTGTTGAGCCTTCGGGAAATTTTGGGACCTCGATGACTCGATCGAATAGTTTGACGTCGTCCAGATACCATATGATAAGAGATCAGTAAGCTGACCAGCTTCGGATAGAGGACCTCACCCAGATGCGTTGTGAGTTGATCGAGAGCGGGCGAGTATTGAGTATTCCTCCGATGGTAGGGACGAGTTCCCGAGGACGTGTTCAGCCAGATATCTTCTACCGAGTGATGAAGATACCGAGTCCATGACTTCGAGTCCGTGTGAGAGACTCCGGATTGACAGAAGCCGAGACCGGTTGCAGTGCACAGTTAGCATGGTGTGACGTCATAGTGAGAGATGATAAAGACGAGTGGAACCAGAAGTTCGCGCGAGATGCTGACGAGCTGTTATGACTCCCCGTCGAGATCAGAGACCTGATATGCTTACAGAGGCATTGGGATACGGCCAGTTTCCGAAGGGATGTGTGCGGAACACGCAGATGTCCAGAAAACGAGAAAAGATTATATAAGAGTACCGGCCTCCGTACAGTTCGGCACAGGCAAGATCGGAAGAGACCTTGAGCAGGATTCCTTCCAGGACACTGCTGCAATGAGATTTGCACCCAGGATCAGATGTGTCACGTGTATTCAGAGGACCAGAGGCTGACGCCAGTGAAGTGCTGCACTACGAATGGTGGCGATGATTGACTGAGAGATGACCAGAGAACTGTCAGAATGGAATCGTCCCCGTTAGCACACCTGACAGGGCCGATGAGCCGATAGATTGTGAGATTGGTAAATCCACGCAGAAGATAAGGACCCAGAGACAGAAGACGCTAGGCCGTGAGCAGAGGCGAGCAGATATTCTTGCTCTGCAAGTTTGTAGGCGCACTGAATTATTTTTCGACATTGTAGGAGGTGTACCTCAATGTCCTTTTTGCGATTTGCGTTTGTGATCTGAGTATCACACTTATATCGCTTGGATTTGAGTTTTGATGATGAGTTTCCTGATATTGATCTCGTGCACCATGGCTGCACCTACTGGGTATTTGCATATTTGCTCATAGTTTCGCACCTGATATATATATTTTATACACCGTTGTGTTGATTTGCGATTTGTGCATGCCTATTGCGTTTGATGTCTATTTTGTGCCTTAGCCGCACATGTTTATGATTTCATGGATTTCATACGGATGATTTTATTTTTGCACTCGGTATAGCTTATTTTTGCTTGTAGTGCATTGATTCGTATTTTGTGCACCACAGTTGCACCTGACTTCGTTTTGATGTCATTTGAGATATTTATTGTGAGATTATATACCACGGTATACCCGATTTGGATTTGGACTTGGATCGAGATGTGTTGTATACCGTTGATTCGATTTTGATACTCGATATTGTTTCCTGCACCTTGTTTACCTGATTGGGTTCTTGTGCATATCAAATGCACCCGATATGGTTATCATGCACACCGTTGCAGTGGACAAATGCTTTTGTGCACACCCGTTGCACCTAGATTTGCCTTGTGCTTATTGTGGCACCTGTATTTGGATTTTATTTCCATGCGCAGCAGACGCATGTGATCATTGGATACGCCTTTTGAGGCTGATTTTGCTTTTGAGCACTTTGTTTTCATGTTAGGCACTATATTGTGTAGTAGCCAAACAGGACTGATCTGAGGACAATACCTGAGTACTCTGCATGCATTAAAAGATTACCAAAAGAGTTTTCAAGAGGAGCTATAGTCTCGCTATTTTCCTACGTGTCCGTGGGCGACGCGAATGTTTATAAAAGAAAACCTTTTGAGATATTTTCAAAACGACGGAACGTATGTTTAGCAAAACATATATGGACATATATTATTATTTTAAACTGAGCGTCCGTCACTTATGCCGTGAGTTACGCGTCACACGGCAATTTAGAAAAGATCTTTGCATGTATTTTATTCAGATTTTGGAGTTTTCAAAGATGCGTACTATACACGTATTATAGTATTTGACTAGTGTGTATTGGATTTCAGATTTCGAGACCTGCATCTCTATTGTAACTCTGAGGATATGAGTGTAAATCTGATGATTTGCGTGATGCTAGACGGAGCTGATTTTGAGTTTTTGTACTCGTTTTAATGCGCACTTGGCGCGCTGTGTTATTTCTGCGTTTTCCATGATTTCGGAGCCCCGTGATTTGAGCCGGTTTTTGAAATGTTTTAGATTTTGGGGTTTAAATTTAAATTCGGGGACTGAATTTATTTAAGGGGGGAAGAATGTAACATTTCAGAAAATATAAAATATTATTTTTGGAATTTAATATTAAAATAATATTTTTCCAGAAAACTGCCCGATTTGCGAAATTGGGGTTTTCGAAAAAGGGTAAAAATATATACCAATAATTGCGAAATAAATGAAAATTAAAATAATTTGTTCATTTTATAATATATTTATAGGATTTGGCATTTTTAAAAGTTATTATATGCAATTTTGATAAAAACCCGATTAGTGCACTGCTAATAGCGATTAAGCCAAATCCGCATTTCTACAGCTTTTCATGGTTAGTGCACCATGACATGTTTCATTTGGTTACGTGTTATTTCATTTATGGTTTTATATGGGTATATGTGTTTTTTTTTTGGTGAGATAAAGAAATGAGAAAAAGGAAAAGTCAAAGGGGACATAATGAATGGGTTAGGTATACTTGAAGAGAGAGTGTGTGTGATAGTGAGAGAGAGGGACGGGGCTGCTGCCTCATTTCACATCCACACCATTTTCCTCCTTCTTCATCTCCTCAACTCCACAATCCTCCACTTGAACCCTAGATCTACCTCCAATAAATCCCCAAAATCCTACACTCTCTTCACAAAACTTAATCCCCATCTCTTTCTCTACACGATGAACCAAGCAAAGTGCGATTTTGACGACGTTGGGAAGTTAGTGCTGTCTTAAGTGGACCAGATGAGGTATAATTTCTTTCCTTTAGATTAGTTGTGTGTGATATCGTGTTTTAGTGTCGTTTTAGGATGTTGCTGACCTGCTGTGACCCCGAGTTTTCAATATGAAAACAAACAGTGTGCTAGTATTGTGCTCGAGACCTGGAGTGTTCACCTGAAACCCTAACCCTTTCCCACCGGTTTCGGCCGGCGACCTTGTGGCCAAATCCGGCGACCTCGGCCCTGTAAGGGACTGGGGGGCTGTAATTGCTAGGGTAGCTGTTTGAAGTGGTTTTGTGGTGTTTGGTCCTACTGGATTTTCTGTATTGACTATAGGTAAAATCTGGGAGCTGTTAGGAGTGTTTACATGACCTTGGTGACACGATTCCTGACCTGAACCATAGACCTGAACCAGATGCGCAAACTTTAGAATTTACCCATATCAGTTTTGTGACTTTGAGTGTGCCTATGGGGTATTTGGAGCAACCCAGGGAATTTCTGAGAAAACCAAACAATACCAGAGACCAATTTTAGACCAGAGGAGACCACCTTGACAAAATGAGACCCCAACTCACCTGGAAAACCGGCCTGGCCAGAAATTTCCTTAGTGTAGCCGGCCCCTCTGAGAAGATAGATGCCCCGGTTGCCCTAATAGCTCATATAGACCCTATACATCACCCTAAACTTGTTTACATGGATTTATTGGACCTGAGTCAAAATCTGGGAATACTTGTGTATGATGTAGGATATGTTTTCCCTATTCGAAATGATGAGTTTTGATATCTGGATTCGTTTTTGGTTGTCGCATGTTTGTACATCGACAACAAGGGTTGTTTGATTGATTTTGTACGTGTATGCTATAGACTCTAACCTACGAGCAATGCGCGTGCCGTTTTGGTTTTTCCGCGTTGATTTTAATATCGTTACGATATGTGTTGTTATTGTAGGTACCTTCGTGTGGATTCCGAGATGACGGAGCATGGCGTCATCGACTTCGGCAAGCGAAGACTAGTGTGAGTAGATCTATATCTACCGGGGGAGTCAGGTGGATAGCGTATAGCACCCCCGCAAACTTTTGATGGAAAACCGATTTATAGAATATGGTTAGGAAACCTAGATTAGGAAACTAGGATTAGAATGAGATAGCTATGGAACCATATTAGAAACTAGAGGATAGTTAGAAGTGATATGTTACTACTATCGAAGTGATATGTTACTACTATCGAAGGACGACGTTTAGCAATATTACCGTTTAGGGTACTGTAGGAATGGATAGTCGATGTAGATGCGTCATCCGAACCATACCTTTTTCTAAACCGAAGAATTGTATGCACCTTTTAAGTATATACCTTGAGGGATGTTATGGATTTTCAAATGATATATCTTTCTTAAAAACACCGTAACCCCTATTTCCAAAACTACGATTCGCTTCTTTAAAAATCCGATTGTATGGTTCAGGTGTGTATGTTAGATTAGATACTTATACTTGTAATGATAAAATGTTTATGCAATTCGATTTGATAGGTGATTTAAATGCGATGAAGGATATAAGACTGTTACGATGAGATGATGATAAGATGATATGATGATATGATGGTATACGGACGCGAGTCGATCGAGATGATTTATACCCTGCCGGTCCCCTGATATGAGATTATTATGGATGTGACCTGGGACTTAGGTATATAGATATACCTATATAGAATGTTGTGAATCATGGATGATGTGATATTAGGCCGTACCCTCATTTTTCGTATAGGATGTTAGGGTCCCTATTAGCTTAATGCCGCCGCACGATGATTTTCCATGCGTGATGAGTTTGACTTGATGATTGATCCTTACCCTTGACTAGAGGTTTCCGTATGATGGATTATACCGTACGCGATGTTACTGGGCTAGATGCCGATTGATAGATTCACCGACTCGGACATATGATAGTTACGTATACCTTATAGCTTTTTAGCTGATGATTTACCTTGTGCTGCATTCATGATATTATTATTGCATCGCATATACCTGTGATAGTACACCTGCACCATTATCGATGATGTGTATGTCATACGTACACAGTTATAGGCTCACACACTTCATCATCGATAATTGCAATGTCACTACACAGTAGGATTGTTGCATCATGATATGACTCTTCGCATAACCTGCTTGCATATATACATTGATACATTCATACTTGCGGATATACACATTTGTATATCCATATTCGTGCACATATACATTGGTACATTCATACTTGCGGATATACACATTTGTATATCCATATTCGTGCACATATACGTTGGTACATTCATACTTGCGGATATACACATTTGTATATCCATATTTGTGCACACATATATTGGTACATCTATACTTGCGCATATACATATGGTACCTACATAGATAGCTGGTTTTATTGTAAAATTGGGAACCGCATGTTATATTTTAAAAGCTGGAATCATTTTAAAACAACGGTTTTCTCTTAATATGTCATATCACTATTCCGCATTGCATGATACACGATATGCTTACATTTCTATTATATGTCGCACACATCATGCTCTATTATTGTACATATTGAGATATGTTGTTTTCATGAGATTTCTGGATTTGAGAACAGTGGACATTTTAAAAGAGATTATGTGTTGTTTTAAAACCCGGTTTCTCTTGATATGATATTTCAGTGCGTCCACCTTGTGTTTTCTCGGTTCTGAGAGCGACATGAGAAACCCGATTCGAGGAGGCGGATGAGGCCGATTGCGGGTACATGGTGGACCCGGTATGGTACCCTGGGGCGAGAACGGATCGCTGTGCAGTAGAGGGTGAGCCTGGAAGAGGGACTACTACCTACCGGTGATAGTATTTGGGCTCGGCGGATATCCGGAGGATACCGACCGGAGTCGAGAGATGATAGGGGCCGATCTGGACTGACGGAGCCCGTGGGTCGATCCAGACTGACGGAGCCCGATATATGAGGATTTACGTGCCGATGCTGGGCACTGTTTTCATGATGTTTTCGAGTGTCGATGCTAGGCACTCAGGTTCCATGATTTTGATGTGTCGGGAGGGACACCGTTGATATATATATCCTGATACTTTCATGCACACTCATTTATGATATTTACGTGCATACAGACATTGATTATATGGGTGGACGAGATCCACATGCATACATACCTTGATTATAGTTGGACGAGATCCATATACATGCATTGATTATTACTGTTGGATGTTTTCCGCTTGCATATAGGTATTGACTACCTTATTGGAACATATACAACCCGGTCACCCTAGATATCATAGTATTATCTTATGATATAGTTGACCTAGGAGTCGTTGTTTATTCGATTTCTACTTGTAGATATATTTCTATTCACGAGTTGGCAACTCACCCCTATTGTGCCACAGTTCTTGCAGGTTGACCGCGTGGATCAGTAGCGGCGCCGCTGGCACACAGTTTCTTTTGGGTGTTTTGCAGTGGTAGGTGGGACATTTGTATCGTACCCACCCTTGTATTACATTTCATATTGTATCTGGTTAACTCCATCAATCAATCAAAAGTTGTAAATTGTATAAGTGATGAGACTTTGTGAGACTTGTAGTTGCGAGATTTGAGCGATGGGTTTTATATTCACTTTTGGGGTTATATCTTGCTCATTTCTTTCTCTCTTTGTAGTGAACTTCGTCGTTGGTCGTCGTATGCTTATTTATGCTATATTGCATAGTTTTGATCCGCCGTTTGGCGAAGAGCTAGCTCCCGCTTGGGGACGCCTTTATTCTTATTATGTATTTGTGGTTTTGGATCAAAATATACAAAGGAGGTGCTGCCGAAATTTTTCAAAAAGAACGAAACATGTTTTCAAACTAGTAATTTCACTTGCATCATTCATGTTCCTTTTCTATGCATTAAGAAAACCTGATTTCATTATACCTTTATTTCAAAACTTCACCTCCTTTATTTTCTTAAAAGGTTTAGATTTCTGGGTTTCAGCTTACTTGAATTCCGTTACGCCTTTAGACGTCGCATGATTCAAGTGCTGGTCACAAGCTAATATTTCGGGTCGTGACAATGTACAAGTAGGTATATATGCAAGTATGAGTGTACAATATGCATGTGTGCCAATATGGATGTATAAGTAGGTATATACACAAGTATGAGTGTACAATATGCATGTGCGCCAATATGGATGTACAAGTTGGTATATGCGCAAGTATGAGTGTACAATATGCATGTGTGCCAATATGGATGTACAAGTAGGTATATACGCAAGTATGTGTGTACAATATGCATGTGCGCCAATATGGATGTACAAATAGGTATATACGCAAGTATGAGTGTGCAATATGCATGTGCGCCAATATAGATGTACAAGTAGGTATATACGCAAGTATGAGTGTACAATATGCATGTGTGCCAATATGTGATGTAAGGGGTCATATCCTGATGCAACAGTCCTACTGTATAGTAACATGGCAGTTATCGATGATGAAGTGTGTGAGCCGGCAAGCAGGTGTACGTGGAACATACGCATCATCGATAAGGGTGCTGGTGTTCTGACAGCATGGATTTAATATTACAATAAACACATTTAAACATGCAATGCGATGGGAATAGCAAGAATATGCGAAAAATGAATTTTAAACACAACAGTGAAGAATCTACATCAATATATATATATATATATATCATACAGTTTTGCCATTTGAAATAACACGAATCGTGGTGTTTGGAAAAATAAAGGATATGATGTTTTTAAGAAAAGATGCGTCTTTGAAAATATCCGTAGAATCCCTTGGCCTGTCTTTAAAATACTCACGATTCGTTAGTTTTGAAATATGTATGACTCGAGTCTAGTCTAACATCTATAAGTAAACTACAGGACTAAACAAACAGTCTAACCGAAAGGGTAAGGGAAAACCACCTAAATCTGAGTCGATATATATATATATATATATATATATAATAGTCGGTGATCCCTCCTCAATAGTATCACATACGATACAATATACAATATGACATCCTCGAATCAAGAGTGCGGATCTATCATCAATATATAGCTCGTACGTAAATCCGTCGTACGGCATCCCAAATCTGGATACGGGTCAAAATATCACACTCATCTCATCATTTATCTGGTATCCTTATTATCATATCTCATGAACTGGGGTACTGATCTAAGTCTAATACCAACTGATACCATCTATAAATATATATGCGTATATGAGAATACACGCTTAAAGGCCCGCTAAAATCTCATGTCATATCTCATAATACGAATCTAAACATATCACCGATCTCATGGCATCACGCCCAATCTCATCGACTCATCTCTAAATATCATTCATTATCCTCATTATCCATGTATAGGTATACGTATATATATATAGACCTAGTCCCATACCTTTGTGTTAGTTATATGTATGCCCTATAGGCCATTATTGTACACATGATGTATATTATAGTGGATGCTTGGATATATATAGAGATGACTTTCTTGCTCGACATGATAGTATGCTATCTAGTTACCTTTATATTAATATGTAGACTTATATATTATTATACTGTCTTGCTCTCACATGTTGATAAAGACTTTAGGATATGTACTTGACTACCAGGACTATGATGGAGATCATACTAGTGGGGCCAGGGTAGTTCACAAGTACATCCTTTAATTGTTCCTAGTCGAGGGAATATCGAGACAGGGCATCGATATCCCAGAGTAGACTAGCGTATATGCTTCTTGACCCATATGATGAGCGATGGATGATCCCACATCCATTGGTGTTTGACATCAGAGATGGTATACGGGTGCTCGGTGGAGACTGGGTACACTGAACAGGACTCGCCGAGGACTCCTATGTGATAGTATACCTATCGTCAGATAGCAGTCCTCTGGTGACCCTGGTACAGGTTAGTCTGTGGACCCGAGATCGTCATAGAGTCTTGTGCGGCTCCCACTGTGCTTTGATTTCCTCCCTACCACGCTCAAGAGGAGTCGTGCAAACAGGTGGATTTTGGGTACAGTCCCGAGTCGTATGGAGGCAATGAGCGATAGGAGGGGTTTCGTCTCTCCCAGTATTGGGGGTTGATGTTGCGCTATACTCGATTGGCTATAACTGGAACTCCCTGGCCAGGGCTGATATGGAGATCTACTGATAAGTGTTATCAGTAGTTTCTCGACCCGTTATAGGCCAGACATCGACATGACTTATCACGTTACTGGGGTCTGACGATTTCTACTTTTAGACATGTTATGTGACATATCAGATGAAGAGACCGAACTGTACGGTAGTGTTACTGATAGGCTTCATGGAGACTATGGACAGGCTTGCTTGTTGATATTCATATCGCTCAATACCCGGGTAGCCGTTACGTCCAGCTAGTACTGCTGACGGCTTGTAGGTGACTGATATGATCATCACCTACTGCCGGCGTATTAACGAGTCTTTAGAGCCCCACACAGAAGTTCTCTGGTTCAAGCGAAACAAAGTAGGACACATATGTGATATGTGTGTGGGCCCGATTAAATACGAGTATGTGATACCGTATTGTAATCTGGCAGTCATCTGTTTTCGGTGCGGTTATATGTGATATAACCAAATTGTCGAATCAAGTGTTGATTCGATAATGTGATATACAGATAAATGATATTAGTCGGTCGTATATGATATAACTGGATTATTAGATCAAATGTTGATTTAATAATATGATATAAATTATATGTGATATAATTACATATTAACTAATATCATTAGCTCACTAATTAATCTTCATTAAATATATATTAATATATATGATATATATATATATATATTAAAATGAAGCATGGCATTTTCTTTTCTATTTTGTGAAAATAGAAATGAGGTGTAAAGTTGAAGCATGGTTGCAAGCATGGTGTTTTATATTGTTTATTCATTCTTGACTCACTATTCAAGCATGGTTGCAATTTAATATTGCATAATTACATGCTTGAATGAGTGAGGGGTCAAGAATTATCATTCATTCTTATTCATTCCAAAAGACATAGCCATTTTTCTCTCATGCTTGCTCTCATGCTTCTTCTTCCTCCTCTTGCTTTTCCTCAAGCTTCAACCCTCACATGTGATGTGAATCATGAAGCTTGAGCACAAATAAGTGAGCTCTTTACATTCCCTACTTCATCATCTCACACCATTTTAGCAAATTAGTGTGATGTGTTTCATACACTAAAGGGTTTAGTGTAGTGGTAGCTTGAATTAGTAGGAGCTTCGAGGTGGATCATCTTTGGCGCGAAGGCTATGAAGGAAGCTTGTTCAAAGTCTCAAGAGAAGCCTTGTGGAGTTGCGGGACTACTACACGGAGCATATTGAAGAGAAGGACCGTCTACAAAGGCTGTATTCTTATTCTCTTAGATGTAAAAGTTGTTTGCATCTTGTTCGGTCTAAATCTCTTGTTAACGATTCTAGCGTAGGATTCTTTGTAACGGCAAAAATTTTAAAACGGCATGCACGATGCCCCTTAAACCTTTCTGTCGTCATAAGGAACCCTTCAGTGGTATCAGAGCCAAACTAGAGAATTAGAAGGATTGCGTAGAATTACGAAACCGAAAAACTCCAAAACTTGAAACCGTAAAATTCCAGTTTCTGTCGAATTTTAAAAGTTGTCAAAAAGTTATTTAAACAAGTGCAGAATATAGTATGGGAAAGTATATGAACATAGCACAAAACTCACCCTATGCCCTCGGATCTTGGCCGGCGACCTAGTACAAAATTTCGGCGACGCCGGATTTTCCCTGGCTTCTAGGGTTGTGCTTTGTGGTGTGTTTTGGTCTCTGGGTTTTGGTGTTTCAGGTGTTATTTATTTTTGCTAAATTTGCATGTGATGTTTATTTACCAAAACAGCAACTCGGAGTATTTCGTAGTCGTAATTTTAACAATTTTCAGGCTATTTTAGATGATATTAAAATGTTCGATCGAATATCAAATTCCCATTTTAACCCTTGCTGGAAATTTCCAAGTGTTGGAATTTTCTTAAGTTAATTATATTCGATAGTCGTGTAAGTAACTCTATGGACCCTCTAGAAGAACAAAAACCTTAACTCGATTCTGTGCCCTCGGAACTGCGGCTGATCCTTAGGGTTTGCCGTAGTTCCGCGGCGTCATAAGTGAGGCGTTGGTTTGGCCCTTCAACGGCTGGATCATAGGTACAGTGGCACGTTTTTGGGTACTTTAACTTTGCTCAAGTGTTGATCTCTTCTGGGTAATTATGGGTGTTTGTTGATTCGATCGGAATGTTTAAAATCGTCTAACTTTTTGATAACATGTGATGTTATATGTTGCTTGGATATGTTATATTGGATCGTCGCGTTTTGAATAGCCGGGGGTTTTATGTGAGATGAGAGTTTTTATTTTCATTCATGTAAAATTCATTGTATGTAATATTCTTTTATTGGGGCACTTCCGGGTTGAGGATGGTGTCACCATTGTTGTATATTATTTACTTTTCCGCATTAGGATAGACCCAAGGAGGGGGGCACAAGTAAACGGGTTCTAGAGTCCAGTGGGAGACCAACTCGAGGAGTCGAGTCCGAGTCTCCTAACTCTAGAATTGGTAGGGTTGCTTACCGCTCTCGTAGGGGTCTAGGGGTGTGGGTTTGGCTATTCATCGCGACCATGGAATCCGTGTTTTATTCTGGCTTAACTTAAAACACGGAATTCCTAGTATATCCAATATTTCATATGATATCTTCTGCTGCTGATGTTCTGTGTTGTGATCACTTTATATGTGCGATGTATTTTCGTTTCTTCTGTGATGCTTAGGAAGCTTAATTGATGGGACTTCATTAATGAGATTAATGAAAGAAAAGAAACCTAAAGATGTTGTAGAATCAAATTTTCAAAAAGAGTAGCTCTAGTTTTTTCTTTGCATAGCGGCATTCCTCGTAGAATATCCAGCATCTTATTCGATAAGGAAAGAGCCGAGATCCCTTCACCGGGAGTGACCTCTTTAGCGAAACTAGCAAATGCTACAAATCACTCGGTTTAGTTTTTTTGATTGCTTCTATAGTTCTTGCTTTGCATAGCGGTATTCCTTGTAGAATTTCTAGCACCTTATTCGATAAGGAAAGAGCCGAGATCCCTTCACCGGGAGTGACCTCTTTTGCGAAACTAGAAAAGCCTAAAAAACACTCCTTATCAAAATCATTCGATTCTGCAACGATATCAAGTTCATTATGCTCATGGTTTTTCTTAAAAGCCTGCGTAGCCCTCCTTCATTTCAGATAGGTACTATTTAGTATTCGTGCTGTGTTTGTTGACCTCCATTATGGCGTAGTGTGCGGTAGCTGATTAGTGCTTATCTGCCGCATGTGATGCGATTGGATTAGGGTAGTCGTATGGCCTTATTGACCTCCGTCATGGGTTATGCGGGTGGGTTTAATTCAATCAAGAAATGAACGGGTTGAACTTGACTAGCAGCCTATGGTCTGTTGACCTCCGTCAAGGTCATGGGTTGCTAGGGGTAAAAGTATTATCGGGAATTTCAAGTGTTGAAATTTGTAATAAGATTGCAAACCTTCTATGAGATAGTTGGATCCCGATACCCACTGCGAGTAAGAGTTACTCCTGGGAGAGTTTTACACTGGACAATTAGTCAATCAAGTAGGTGTCTAGAAAGGTGTTAACGGGGTTACGCCTCTGGAAAAACGAGGTTTACTTTAATTAGTTCCGTGCGAAAGCACGGGGAACCTCCCTCAAAATACCAGCACTGGCCCGGCTGAAAGATTGACGAACTTGTAAGGTGTAATTAATCCCGGCTAGTCTTACCTTTTACGGTTTGAAGGAAGATTTGATAAAACCAGTGGGAGACGTCCTGATTAGATAAAATAATAACCAATCTAATCTTGCAAAGAGCGCATGCTAACGCGTTTCCTTCTATCTCTCTCCAGGCAGCAACTGTTCATCTCATAATTTTGCATTATTATATTCCCTATTCTTATTCATTTTACAAATATACAGGTGCTTTTGATCCATGTCTGCTACATAGTTGCAGGTTACAGGTTCTCGGAACAAAAACAGTGAAATTGATGAAAAGATGATACAAAGTGAGACTACGACCGATAAATGGTGGAATCTTGATCATGCCTATAGTTTGAGGGACAATGAAGAATCAATGAACAAGTTCAAAGTACAAAAGCAGTGCAAGGTTCAAGATTTCAACACGAAGCAAACGGTAAAGTCCACGACATTGCTCACTGTGGAAATCTGGAAGAAAACTAGAAGACAACCCGAGAAACCAAGTGAAGAAACAAGAAGCCAAAGGCCACCAGAAGATTCCCTAAAATTCTCAGCTCAAGATCACTCTATTTGGCCGCAGAACCGCGGCCAAACATGGGTTTTATCCGCGGTTCCACGGCCGTGCTAAGCCCGTGTCGGTGGAAAATTCTGACGTCGTGGCGGTGCGTTGACTAGGTTTCTTAGGGGTAAAATTGTAAATGCAGATGTGTGTCGTTTGTAACCCTAGGATTTCTATGCTCTATAAATAGAAATCCTAAACCTCTTTTGGAGGTATGCCTTTTTTTATTTCATCTATTCAGAATTTCAATTCGGTGTAAATGTTTGGAGAGAGCCATCAAATAAAGTAAGACTTTTATTTCATTGCCCTAGTTAATTTTATTTCTGCCTTAGTATAATTTTATTATCTGCCCTAGTCAATTAATTAGAATATATTTATCAATTTCCTAATGAGTGAGTAGTTCCTTACTTGTTAGGATTAGGAATAGGGAAGGCTTAAGAGATGAAAATCTCTCATCCCTTTCTTGCCAATCACGTATTTTTATAGGACTCCATGCATACATACACACACCGTTCCCTACGGCACCCTACCCCATGAGGTAGCGGTGATACCGTAGTATAAAAGACCGGTTGTATATGTTTTCCATGGAGGTTGGGGTAAGAATTGAGAAAGGAAGGACAAGAACCTAGAGGAAGAAACCTAATTTCTTCCCGATGGTACTAATCCACTTTATTAATAATTACCATAACACCTAAAAAGATCTAAATTAGGGCATAGAAAGCGATGAGGAATATTGACTTTCCAAACTTAACCTAAACCTAACCCTAGCAAGATTTTAATCCTAGTCTAGATCAACTTAGTTTTTAGTGATAATCAATCCAACACCGTTTGGAATTAACTCGTTAGAACAAATTGAGAATACACAAAATCGCTGTGGACTGACCCGTACTCACCGGCTAGCTACCAAGCGACGCCGTTCTTGATTGCGGTTAACAATTCTTTGATCACAACTTCCATCATTCAATCAAATGGCGCCGTTGCCGAGGATGGCGTTATTATTTTCTTTTTGTAATTTCGGGTTAATATAAATTGAAAAAAATCATAAAAACTGAAAATTTTTAAAAATATATAAAAATTTATCATCTTGTTATTCTTGGAAGGGTTTTTCTTTTGAATTTTGCAGGATCGACGAACAGATTAAGATCTGGAGAAACCAAGAGAGCAAAACAGCTAAAAGCAGATTTAAACAAACAAAGGAAAATCAGAAAAGAGAAACAGAAAATTGTTGGGATCTGAACCGCACAGTACACCGCGGAACCGTGGCGGGAAGCACGTTTTGGCGGCGGAATCGCGGCCTGGTGGTGACGTCAGCACGAGGAAAAATCACTGTAAGTTTTCTCTTCTTCTCTATAACCCTATTATCTCCTTTGTAAAAATTTTCCTGCAGGATTCTTTGCGCCAAAAATTTCTTCCCTTCTCCAAACACTTGAGCTTATGCAGGATTCTTTGCGCCGCGCTAAAAAAAATTTGTTTGCAAGTGATGTGTTTACTGCTTTGCATATTTAAAATTGACTTTAAGGGGCTTTTACACCAATCCAGATTGGGTGGGGATTTCATCACCCTTCCCAAGACCCCAAAAATCATATAAAGCATATTGCATTGACCATTTAAGTTAATTAAAAAAAAAAGATTAGACTCAGCCCTAAGGACTTTGCGCTCAATAGGACAAAGGAATAGTTGTAGGCATCGACCGTTGATCCTAACCTGACTTTGTGATGCCTAAGCTAGACAGGTAGGGAAAGGTAAATTTAAAATGCCCATCTCACGGTGATTCGTAGCGGATCCCTCCTTTCTCTACTTGTGCTTATCTGGCCACAATTGGCGGTGAAGAGGCGGTTTAAGGTCCTACTTCTTGCCCTTTGGAACAGTTAGGAGCTTTCTAGCTGACCTAGGTGACCCTAGATCTAGGCTTGATTGTGCATTTTGTGATTTCTTGAACGTGTGTCTAAGCCTTTCATTGAAAATCTTTTTGCAAAAAGCTCCTTATAAAAAAAACACAAAACGGAAATTTTTTTATAAAAACCTGCCACTTGTCGCTAAGAAATCCATTGCACCCCACTTCCACTCACATTCTTTTTCTTCTCCTTTCTTACATCATGGGTGCCCAACCTCCCAAAACTCTTGCCGAACTTTGGTACCCTCATCCAAACATTGCTTCATACGTGAATTGTTTTGGTCAAATTACGGACGACCCCTCCATGCCTAAAATTTCTTTGAAAGATCGAATAGAAGCATCTAGGAGAAACAGTTCGACTCCACAATCCACTTTGTATCAACCATTTCAACTTTCACCACCTTCTTACGTTGATACTACTCTTTCGAGTCCTGTTGTAACTCCGAAACCCATGTTTATTGCTGAACATATTGAACAATCTCGTAACCGATCTTTCACTCCTTTCAACACTTCCAGTTCTTGGGATCAACAAGTCCATTCATCTTTTTATCCAAATGTCGATCTTACTCCTGTCCAACCATTCAATTCCTACCAGTCCTACCCGACTTTCGCACCTTCCCTAGACATTGCTTCTACACAACCATTTGGGAGTTTCACTTATCCAAACAATTTTGAATCTCTTACTGAAACCCCTTCACAACCCATGTCTAGTCTGGAGCAGTCATTGGAAGCTTACATTGCAGCGACAAACCAACAGATGAGGAATTTGGATGCGTCCATTGCCGCCCTTATGCAACCTAGTGACCCGGTAGCTAGTTTCCAACTAGCTCCAAAAATTCCAATGTATGATGAGGCGGTTGGACAGATTGAGAATTTGAGTGGAGAGAGTGAGCTGTGCACCCTTCCAAATCAAACCTACCCATCACCAATTGAATCCCACAACTCCGGTTTTGAATGTCTATCAAGTGTCCCAAATGATTCACCAGTTGAAAATATAACTTTTAATGGGTTGTGCGACTTTGTAGTGCTTGATTTGCCAGATTGTGAAGGGTCCCTTTTGAGTGAAACCATCACCAATCCTTTCAACCTCTACACCTCCAATCTAGAACCTGAATTGATAAATATCCATGCTTTTGATGAGGTGTCCGAAAAAGTTGATTTTCACTTGATTGAGGATATTGACGTAGGGAATATTTTGGATGATGAACCCGCAGATTTGACTGAATTTTTCTCTCCAATTCAACATCCCGAGTCATTAAATGTTTCTCCCGAACTTTATATGCATCTTGATTTTTATGATAATTGCATGGATGGGGTAACTTTTGAGGAGAATTATGTGGATAGTATTGAGGAGAGTATTGAGGATAGTATTGAGGATGAACCAGTTTTGTTTGATGAGTCGGATTTTCCAATTCATCCTCCTGAACCTTTAACTGTTATACTTCCTAAATCACCCCCTCCTTTCCATCGTTCCGACCACGCAAAAGATCACGCAGGAAGACTATGAGCTTGAAAAATTTTTGTTCGATCACAGCAGTTTGGACGCCACTAGTGCGTTCCTCTTTGAATCTGACACAGCTCTCACCGCTGATAACGATTACGAGTGTTTCACTTTTTCGGACGATTTTGAAGACTCACCGCCCGAGTTTGAGTCCTTTGAATTTTCAGATGAGTTAGTTGAACCATCAGACTCGGTTGCTTACAGTCATTTCGAATTATTGATGGAATCCTTCCAGTTCGAGACAGTTTACTTAGGTGAGAATAAGACTATCCCTAAATCACTCCCCTTCGTCCTTTCCATCGTTTCGACCGCGCAAGAATCCGCGCTTCCATTTTCAATGGATGGTTTATCAAGTTCAACGTACCCATGTTTTCTCGCGAATCTTGAGGGATTTGACCCCAATTCTCGACGGGTTGATAGATTAGCACAATCGCTTTTAACACATCGGTCATCACAATTTGCGCTAATTTATTCACTCGATTTACGCCCTCAAGTTCGTACTACACTTCTTTCTCTCTTCCGCCATTCTTCTCCTAATAGACCGAGACCATATTCCACCCTTCTTCCCATACGGTCTCGTGTGTTTCTCTACTCCTTTCTCTACATTCCATTCTTCCACCAACCTTACCATTATAACGATAAAATTTTTGAATGGTTGGTGCTAACCTTTGGCCTGTGTAAGGCCTTGTATAGCTTGATACTGTGTTTTTCTCCTCCCTAACTCTGAACTTTAACGCTTAATCAGTGGAAACACTGTTTCACTTAAGTTTGGGGGGACCTTTTTGTATATATATTTTGTTTTTCTGTTAATAATAAAAAAAATAAAAAAAATAAACAGGGGAATACCGGCAATTTTGACCCTCTTGGTGTAGCATGACAGTAAGGACACTGTCAAGTTTAAGTTTGGGGGTGTGCTCGGTAAGTTTTCTTCCTTCGCATTCATATGTATATTTTTGCATTTGCATACTTATTTTAAAACCCATAAAAATTGAATTTTTTTTTAAAAGTTACAAAAATTGAAAAATTCAATTTTGGCTATAATTGACTTGAGTTTGATAAGAAGGTTAACTAGCTAGGAACAACTAGATCCTAAACTTAGTAAATTAAAAACCCTAAAAATAACCTTTTCTTAAAATTTAACGTAGAAAGTATATGTCTTTGTAGTTTATTTAGAAATAGGCAAATTTCGAGTTGACTTTTTGGGCTAAGTTAAAACAAAGGAAAAGTATTGATATTTTTATTAAAAGTATAAGTTTGAAAAATAATTCCTAATTTTAAGTCTAAATTCTGAAAATATACACCCTACAAATTGCACAAACACGAACCTTGAAACTTGGAATAGTAGAAGAGACCTTGAAATGCTCTTGTCTAAAGTCCTTAGTACGAAGAAAAATAAAATAAAAATACAAGTGTGAATAAAGAGATAAAATAAATGAACACTGGTTTTTGTAATTACTTAAGGCTGCATTAATAGAAAAAATATTTACCGAGGGTGTTTCATCACCTAGTGCCTTAGACCAACTGGTTTGGGAGTCACTGCTAAAAGCCTTAGGGATTACAAGACTAGGAATTACGCTTTAATGTGCGAACACATTTTGTAATCGGTCGTTGGTACCTCAAGAAGTATTAACGGTCGAATGAAGAATGTGTGAGCAATTTCATCTAAAAATTCACCAATTGAAAAGTACTTTGGACGATGGACAAGAGTATAATAGCTTGATTTGAATTTCCAAGTGTACGGGTGATATATACACACACGTAGGGTATATGATTGGGGTTTAGATTAGAGATATGAATGAAATATAGGACTTATGTCTTTAGTAGAGATGATAGAAATTCCTAAGTTGAGATGGAACCTTAGAAGGAAAACTTAAAAGGTGCTAAAAGCTAAGTAAATTTACAAAACATATACAATCTTAAGATAAATGATAAGGAAGCGTGAAAAATACGGGTTGATAATTTCTGAATTGAAGATAATAGAATTTCTTGCTAGAAAACCGAATTGGAGAATAAAATTCAATAGGACGAATTGATAGGATTTTGTGGGTAGTATTCGCTGAAAACCCTCAGGAGACAACACTCCTCCTACTAGGGACACTTAGAGTTTTAACGGCTTGTTGTACGAGCTCAGTGCAATCGCGTTTCCCTGTGAAAGTGAGGCTAGGTCTTTTTCGAGAATAAAACTAGGTTTGCTCGAGGACGAGCAAAAGATAAGTTTGGGGGTATTTGTTCATATCATAATTTTGCATTATTATATTCCCCATTCTTATTCATTTTACAAATAAACAGGTGCTTTTGATCCATGTCTACTACATAGTTGCAGGTTACAGGTTCTCGGAACAAAAACAGTGAAATTGATGAAAAGATGATACAAAGTGAGACTACGACCGATAAATGGTGGAATCTTGATCATGCCTACAGTTTGAGGGACAATGAAGAATCAATGAGCAAGTTCAAAGTACAAAGGCAGTGCAAGGTTCAAGACTTCGACACGAAGCAAACGGTAAAGTCCACGACATTGCTCACTGTGGAAATCTGGAAGAAAACTAGAAGACAACCGAGAAACCAAGTGAAGAAACAAGAAGCCAAAGGCCACCAGAAGATTCCCTGAAATTCTCAGCTCAAGATCACTCTATTCGGCCGCGGAACCGCGGCCAAACATGGGTTTTGGCCGCGGTTCCGCGGCCGTGCTAAGCCCGTGTCGATGGAAAATTCTGACGTCGTGGCGGTGCGTTGACTAGGTTTCTTAGGGGTAAAATTGTAAATGCAGATGTGTGTCGATTGTAACCCTAGGGTTTCTATGCTCTATAAATAGAAATCCTAAACCTCTTTTGGAGGTATGCCTCTTTTTATTTCATCTATTCAGAATTTCAATTCGGTGTAAATGTTTGGAGAGAGCCATCAAATAAAGTAAGACTTTTATTTCATTGCCCTAGTTAATTTTATTTTTGCCTTAGTATAATTTTTTTATCTGCCCTAGTTAATCAATTAGAACATGTTTATTAATTTCCTAATGAGTGAGTAGTTCCTCACTTGTTAGGGTTAAGAATAGGGAAGGCTTGAGAGATGAAAATCTCTCACCCCTTTCTTGCCCATCATGTATTTTTATAGGACTCCATACATACATACACACACCGTTCCCTACGGCACCCTACCCTACGAGGTAGATGTGATACCGTAGTATAAAAGACCGGTTGTATATGTTTTCCATGGAGGTTAGGGTAAGAATTGAGAAAGGAAGGACAAGAACCTAGAGGAAGAAACCTAGTTTCTTCCCGATGGTACTAATCCACTTTATTAATAATTACCATAACACCTAAAAAGATCTAAATTAGGGCATAGAAAGCGGTGAAGAATATTGACTTTCCAAACTTAACATAAACCTAACCCTAGCAAGATTTTAATTCTAGTCTAGATCAACTTAGTTTTTAGTGATAATCAATCCAACACCGTTTGGAATTAACTCGTTAGAGCAAATTGAGAATACACAAAATCCCTGTGGACCGACCTGTATTCACCGGCTAGCTACCAAGCGACGCTTGATTGCGGTTAACAATTCTTTGACCACAACTTCCATCATTCAATCAGCAACCAATGTCACGCCTTAATCAAAATAATAATATGGATGTATTTACCGAACCCGCTTGTTATACTGAGCAAGAGAACGTTGGCCCCGCTCCAACTTATAAGTGTTATAAGTTCGAGCAGGAAATAGGAACATATCCGGATTCCCACGCCACCCAAGCGAAGAATAAGCATGTTGATGCATCTTCTTCGGCTGTGTTAGTTATAGAGAACTGTTTCTCAGTACACTCCGCGTCCTGGGTATTAGATACCGGATCGGGATCCCACATATGCAATATGTTGCATGGGCTGAGGAAAGGTAGAGAACTGGGAAAAGGTGATCATTTCCTAAAAGTAGGGAATGGTGCAAATGTTGCAGCCAAAGCAGTTGGTGAATATCACCTTGTATTACCAACAAGGAATACATTGATCTTGAACGACTGTTACTACGTACCCTCTATGATATGCAATTTAATATCAATATCTTTATTAGATAAAGAAGGGTATAACTTTGTAGTAGAGAATAATGTTATGAACATTTACCTAAATAAGTGTTGATTGGGTTTGGTGCGTTATGTAACGGATTGTACGTTCTGAATCAAAATACAGTTCTTAACGTACAAAATACACACAAGAGGAAGAGTTCAGAAATGAACGAAGCCTTCTTGTGGTATTGTAGACTAGGTCATATCAATGCGACACGACTAGCTAAGTTGCATAAAGATGGATATTTGAATCCATTCGAGTTTTCATCTTATGACACTTGCCAGTCATGTTTCAAAGGCAAGATGACCAAAACTCTGTTTACAGGACACGGAGAAAGAGCTACGGAACTCTTGGGACTAATACATAGTGATGTATGCGGTCCCATGTCTACGCATGCCAGAAATGGTCTTTCATACTTCATTACATTCACTGACGATCTCTCAAGATTCGGTCATGTGTTCCTGTTGAAACACAAGTCTAAAACTTTTGAGAAATTCAAAGAATATAAATCCGAAGTCGAAAACCAAATGGGTAAAAGTATTAAAATCCTTCGATCTGATCGAGGAGGTGAATACTTGAGCACCGAGTTCCTGGATTTTCTAAAAGAGAATGGGATTCTCTCTCAGCTTACTCCTCCATATATACCACAACACAACGGTGTATCGGAACAGAGGAATCACACCCTATTAGATATGGTGCGCTCTATGATGAGCACTGCTGAGTTACCTATTTCCTTTTGGGGTTATGCGCTTGAATCAGCTGCATACCTATTGAATCGAGTTCCGACCAAATCTGTACCTACCACTCCATATGAGATATGGAATGGGAAGAGACCATGTCTTAATTTCATTAAGATATGGGGTTGTCCGGCCTATGTCAAAATGCAAAATCCGGACAAACTCGAGGCAAGGTCAATTCTGTGCAAATTTGTAGGATATCCCAAACACTCGCGAGGGCATATCTTCTATCACACTGAGGAACAAAAGGTGTTTGTTTCTCAACATGCCACCTTTTTAGAAAAGGAATTTCTTGTAAAAGAAATTAGTGGCAGTGAGGTATAACTGGAAGAAGTTCCAGCACCACAGAGTATGGCTGACGATTTGGTGGAACCAGAGGATCCAATAGTTCCCAACGAACCCCCGCCTCTCCGCAGATCTAGTAAGGTTCCTCATCCACCTGAGAGATACTACGGTTTTCTAGTTGATGGTGGGAGCGAGGATTCATGGAAGATGATAACCCAACTAGCTTCGAGCAGGCCATCACGAGTGGGGACTCTGTGAAATGGCTGGATGCGATGAGATCTGAGATGGAATCCATATACACCAACAAAGTATGGACTTTGGAAGTTTCTCCCGAAGGGGTAAAACCCATTGGAAGCAAATGGATCTTTAAGAAGAAACTTGGTGTAGATGGAAAAGTTGAGACTTTCAAAGCTAGACTTGTTGCAAAAGGTTTTCGTCAATGACCAGGTGTGGATTATGATGAAACCTTTTCTCTAGTGGCTATGCTTAAGTCCATCCGGATCCTACTTGCCATCGCTGCATACCATGACTACGAAATCTGGCAAATGGATGTTAAGACCGCCTTTCTAAATGGTGATTTAGAAGAGAGCGTGTACATGACTCAACCAGAGGGCTTCGTAGACAGTGGGAGCAGTAGAAAGGTGTGCAAGCTGCTTAAATCCATCTACGGGTTAAAGCAGGCATCGCGGAGTTGGAACATCTGTTTTGATGAGGTAGTCAAAGAGTTTGACTTCATCAAAAACATAGATGAACCTTGTATATACAAGAAGGTTGCAGAGAGTAAGGTCGTCTTCCTCGTATTGTACGTGGATGACATACTCTTGATAGGAAACGATGTTCCTATGCTGCACTCGGTCAAGCTCTTCTTATCACAAAAATTCTCAATGAAAGATCTAGGTGATGCCTCCTACATTTAAGGATTAAGATCTATAGAGATAGATCTAAAAGGATACTGGGATTATCCCAATCCAGGTACATAGACACCGTACTAAAAAGGTTTAGTATGGAAGAGTCCAAGCGTGGGAATGTACCCACGATCTCTGGACTCACTCTCTCCAAAGAGATGTCTCCCAAGACTGGTTTGGAGAGAACTCGCATGCAAGGGATACCCTATGCGTCGGCAGTAGGCTCTATCATGTATGCGATGTTATGTACCAGACCCGATGCAGCATACTCACTAAGTGTAGTGAGTAGGTATCAAGCAGATCTAGGAGAGAATCACTGGACAGCTGTTAAGAACATTCTCAAGTACTTGAGAAGAACTAAGGAGATGTTCTTAGTGTACGGTAACGGTGAACTCCAAGTAGAGTCCTTTACCGACTCGAGCTTCCAAAGTGATAAGGACGACAGTATGTCGGTCTCGGGTTTTGTCTTTACCCTCAACGGAGGGGCGATGTGGTGGAAGAGTTCCAAGCAAGACACTGTTGCAGACTCGACGATGGAGGCTGAATACATCGCTGCCAACGATGCTGCCAAAGAAGCTGTCTGGATGAAGAAGTTTATTGCTGAGCTTGGTGTGGTTCCGTCCTTTGAGCATCTAATACCTGTGTATTGTGATAACAATGAAGCGGTGGCTTTGTCCAAGGAACCCCGGTCCCATCAGAGACCCAGACATATTCTAAAGCGGTATCACCTGATCCGGGAGATAGTAGATTGCCGGGAGATCGAGGTCAGGAGAGTTGATACGAAGGACAACATAGCGGATCCACTCACGAAGGCCCTCCCCCAGACGCAATTTGAGAGACTCTTTGGGATGTTGGGTATGAGATACTACAACACATGGCCTTAGTGCAAGTGGGAGATTGTTAGTTATATGTATGCCCTAGAGGCCATTACTGTACACATGATGTATATTATAGTGGATGCTTGAATATATATAGAGATGACTTTCTTGCTCGACATGATAGTATGCTATCTGGTTACCTTTATCTTAACATATAGACTTATATATTGTTATACTGTCTTGCTCTCACATGTTGATAAAGCCCTTAGGATATGTACTTGACTACCAGGACTATGATGTTGATCATACTAGTGGGGCCAGGGTAGTTCACAAGTACATCCTTTAATTGTTCCTAGTTGAGGGAATATCGAGACAGGGTATCGATATCCCAGAGTAGACTAGCGTATATGCTTCTTGACCCATATGATGGGCGATGGATGATCCCACATCCATTCGTGTTTGACATCAGAGATGGTATACGGGTACTCAGTGGAGACTGGGTACACTGAACAGGACTCGCCGAGGACTCCTATATGGTAGTATACCTATCGTCAGATAGCAGTCCTCTAGTGACACTGGTACAGGTTAGTCTGTAGACCCGAGATCGTCATAGAGTCTTATGCGGCTCCCACTGTGCTTTGATTTCCTCCCTACCACGCTCAAGAGGAGTTGTGCAAACAGGTGGATTTTGGGTACAGTCCCGAGTCGTATGGAGGTAATGAGCGATAGGAAGGTTTCGTCTTTCCCGGTATTGGGGGTTGATGTTGCGCTATGCTCGATTGGCTATAACTGGAAGTCCCTGGCCAGGGCTGATATGAAGATCTACTGATAAGTGTTATTAGTAGTTTCTCGACCTGTTATAGGCCAGACATCGACATGACTTATCACGTTACTGAGGTCTGACGATTTCCACCGCTAGACATGATATGCGACATATCAGATGAAGTGACCGGACTGTACGGTAGTGTTGCTGATAGGCTTCATAGAGATTATGGACAGGCTTGCTTGTTGATCTTCATATCGCTCAATACCCGGGTAGCCGTTACGTCCAGCTAGTACCACTGACGGCTTGTAGGTGACTGATATGATCATCACATACTGCCGGCGTATTGACGAGTCTTTAGAGTCCCACACAAAAGTTTCCTGGTTCAAGCGAAACGAAGTAGGACACATATGTGGTATTTGTGTGGGCCCGATTAAATACGAGTATGTGATACCATATTGTAATCTGGCAGTCATCTGTTTTCGGTGCAGTTATATGTGATATAACCAAATTGTCGAATCAAGTGTTGATTTGATAATGTGATATACAGATAAATGATATTAGTCGGTCGTATATGATATAATTGGATTATTAGATCAAATGTTGATTTAATAATATGATATAAATTATATGTGATATAATTACATATTAACTAATATCATTAGCTCACTAATTAATCTTCATTAAATATATATTAATATATATATATATTAAAATGAAGCATGACATTTTCTTTTCTATTTTGTGAAAATAGAAATGAGGTGTAAAGTTGAAGCATGGTTGCAAGCATGGTGTTTTATATTGTTTATTCATTCTTGACTCACTATTCAAGCATGGTTGCAATTTAATATTGCATAATTCCATGCTTGAATGAGTTAGGGGTCAAGAATTATCATTCATTCTTGTTCATTCCAAAAGACTTAGCCATTTTTCTCTCATGCTTGCTCTCATGCTTCTTCTTCCTCCTCTTGCTTTTCCTCAAGCTTCAACCCTCACATGTGATGTGAATCATGAAGCTTGAGCACAAATAAGTGAGCTCTTTACATCCCCTACTTCATCATCTCACACCATTTTAGAAAATTAGTGTGATGTGTTTCATACACTAAAGGGTTTAGTGAAGTGGTAGCTTGAATTAGTAGGAGTTTCGAGGTGGATCATCTTTGGCTCGAGGCTACGAAGGAAGCTTGTTCAAAGTCTCAAGAGAAGCCTTGTGGAGTCGCGGGACTACTAAATGGAGCATATTGAAGAGAAGGACCGTCTACAAAGGTTGTATTCTTATTCTCTTAGATGTAAAAGTTGTTTGCATCTTGTTCGGTCTAAATCTCTAGTTAACGATTCCAGCATAGGGTTCTTTGTAACGGCAAAATTTTTAAAACGGCATGCACGATTCCCCCCTAAACCTTGCTGTCGTCATAAGGAACCCTTCACTATGTATCCCTATATACGCATAAGTAATAATAATAATGCATGCAAAGGTGTATGTATGCGTGTGTGCAAACCTATTCTATGGTTCACGAGTAAGAAATCAACCACAACACTATCATCCAAATTCACAACACATATGTAAATGTATAACATAACATAAGCTACACTACGAACTGCGGGGGTGCTATACGCCATCCACCCGACTTCCCCCGTAGATATAATCTACTCACCTTGCTCATCGCTTGCCGTTGCTGACGTCGCCACGCGCTTGCTTGTCGTCTCAAAGTGTTCGTGGGGTACCTACACATCATAACATATCGTATCGCATTAAAAACCAAATCAAAACCAAAACGACACGCTAAAAGCCTATAGGTTAGAACCTACAGACTACGCCTTTCAAACCACCAAACAACCCTCGATTTCGTCGTACAAACGTCAAGTGATTGAGGTAAAACACAATACTAAAATCCAGAATCCAAAATACGAAAAATATAACCCCGAATCAAAACAGCAACTCATGAAAATGATCCCAGATTTTTCCCTAACTTAAATTAGCCAATTTTGCATACAGGAGGGGTCTAATTTACTGGAGATGGAGCTACAGACGAAGCACGAACCAAAACCAACCCACCCTGGCCACAAATTGCGGCCAGATGGAATAAATCTGTGGCCTAGTGTTGGGGTATGGGGCTAGGGTTTCAGTGGAGGGTCCTAGGTTGCCTGCATGTATCACTGTCCTTGCTAAATAGTTTTCCAGGTCTCCGAGTGTTAGCAGATTTCAAATTCTCTATAGAATTCCACAAAATACGATATCGGCAGAATTTCAAAGTTCGTATTTGGGGTTTTAGTCAAATATGATATCATTACAGGGGTTTAAGGTGACTATAAGCCTCAATTACACATCACAATTCAAGAGTTCCTCAAACCCTAGCTAGAAATTTCCAAACCTCACTAAATATCGCCTAATCACTTCTAAACATGCATGGAAGCTAAAGTAAACCAAATACTACACTAATGGTTTAGAAATTACCTCATTTGGCACTCATGAATCTCCTAGAGCACCAAAATGCAAACTTTCTTGGTCCAAAGTGTAGCTTGTGAGCTTGTGCACATTTTTTGTGAAGTGGGGATGGGGTTTTGGGGTGTTTTTGATGATGAAGTGAGGGTTTAAAGTGGGAGAGGAAAGGGTTGCTGCCATGGGCTGAAGAGAGAAAAGGAAAGGATAAAGATGATGAAAGAAACAAAGTGTTATGACCAAGGTTGACCCTCACCTCTCTCTCTCTCTCTCTCTCTCTTGTCCATGCCTCTATATTCTATTCTTTTCTATTCTTTTCTTTTCTTTTCTTCTCTTTTCTTTTTTTTTCCATTTTATTTTTAAAACCAACACATAAATCCCAAATGAAACCATGGTTATAAAATGTAACACAAGTGTAAAATACGACACGGTGCATGTTTTGCACAAAACAAGCTTAATGCGCGATTAGCGATATTTAATCGCGATTAGCACTAAATTAGTGTATAATAAATCATAAAATTTCATAATTTGAATAAATCACATAAAACACCCTCTTTTCAGTAATTTCCATAATTTTCCAAATTTTCCCCAATTTATCGGTATTTAATTATATCGCCTTATTAAAATATTCAATATAATATTATTTAATTATAAAAATTGCAAAAAATTTTATTTTATTTTTCTAAAATGTTATATTTTCCTTTGAAATATAACCATGGTTCTCAAATCCAGAATCTCATGAAAACAGCATCTCAGTGCGTAATATCATAAAGCATGATGTATGCAAACATAGAACAGAAATGAGAGCATATCCGTATATCATGCAACATATCAAAACGATGTGAACATAGAAAGTATATCATGCAAAGAGTCATATGACAGTACTGAACAATTAAGAGTAATAGCATGATGTAGCAATTCTACTGTGTAGTGACATAACAATTATCGATGATGAAAGTGTGTGAGCCGGCCAATCTGTGTAAGTGTAACATACGCATCATCGATAATGGTGTAGGTGTACTAGCACATGTATATGTAATGCAATGAGAATATCATGAACGTAGCATAAAGTACATCGTAATCGAAATGCTACAAGGTATACGTACTTATAACATAACCGAGTCGGTGAATCTATCAATCGGCATCCAGCCTCACAACATCACGTACGGTATAATCCATCGTACGGCATCCTCAAATCAAGGGTATGGATCAATCATCAGATAAAACTCATCACGTACGGTAATCCATCGTACGTCGGCATTAAACAATTAGGGATTCTATCGACCTATATGACAATAAGGGTACGGATCTAAATTCTCCTACGACATATCACTCAAAATCCATATAATCACATATATATACCTATATCTCAGGTCACATCCATATCAATCTCATATCAGGGGACCGACAAAGGTATCAATCATCTCATATCAACTCGAATCTGTATAACGACATATCAACCAAGTTATCATATCTCATCATATACTCTTTTCATCACATCCATCTCTCACATCAAGTCATTTTATTACTCACATAACAAGCCAATAAAATCTCATACTTACTCTCTTGTAACTACGTATACATATCGTGATTCACATTCACGTTTCATATCCGTATATATTAATTCGAGACATATTTTCTATCATATCATTTCACACTAAAACCATTAACTATAACTTAGGTCGTGGCATATCTTGCCTCCTACTAATTCCTTAACCATATCCATAAGTTTCTAACATGGTTTCTCTAACTATATTCTATATATCGGTTTCCATTTATAATTTGCGAGGGTGCTATACGCCATCCACCCGACTTCCACCGTAGATATAAATCTACTCACCTGCGAAACTCCTTGTTCAGCCGTAGTCGATGTGCTTCGTCGTCTCGGAATCCATGCGAAGGTACCTATAATAAATACACAGTTGCAATGCTATTAAAATCATGTCGGGAAAACCGATACGGCACACGGTGCGCTCATAGGTAGAACTTATAGCCTACGTATGCAAAAACAATCAAACAACCCTTGTTGTTGACGTACAAATGCCCAACAACCAAATACAAATCCAAACATCAAAACCAAGTATTCAAACCTAGGAAAACTTTGCCCAAAACACTCACAACAGCTCCCGGATTTTATCTCAGGTTAAATGGGACAAAACAAGAAGGTACAGGGAGTTGCTTATAGGAATTAGGAGCTACAGACCAAATTCCATCACCCTATCCCACAACTTGGCCGGCGACAATGCTATGAAATCCGGCCTACTCGGCCCTACCCTCTCTGTTTGGGTTCGTCTTTTCAGGGTGGTCTTCTAGTGGTCCATCTAGGTCTGTGGGGTGGCTAGTTTTTCTCATAAATAGCCCAGGTTGCTCCAGATACCCTGTAGGCCTACATAACCTCACAAAACCGACACGGGTAAATTTCTAAGTTCGTATTTTGGTTTCCAATCTCTATTCTTTGACCATAAAATGCACACTAAGGTCTTACAATAGCCACTACACATCACCACAACACAATTTAAACCCTAACCTCAACTTGGAATTTTCAAAGGTCTCAAAATGACACTTAAACAAATTCTAAACTACACTAAGATGCTAGAAAACTAAAACTGAACTATGAGCATGGGATTTACCTTATTGGGCAACTCAAGAATTTTCTTGAGTTGCTCAAAGTCTTCAAAATCCAACTTTGAAATATCCATTAGGTTTGTAGATAGGTGGGGATCATTTTTAATGAAGCAAGTATAGGGTTTTGGCAATGTTTTTGAGATGATTTCATGGGGTAGAGGTGGGGGAAGGAAGAGGATGAAGGAGATGAAGAAAACTAGTGGAGGAAATGAAAGAGGCAGCCCCCTCTCTCTTATTCTCACCCTCTCACAATTATCACATGTCACACTCTCTCTCCAATAATTCTCTTTTTCATTTTCTCTTTTTCCTTCTCACAATAAATAAAACCAAGTGAAAGTGAACAAACATGTAACATGTCATGGCGTACTAGCCATGGAAAAATGTAGAAATACGGATTTGGCTTAATCGCGATTAGTAGTGCACTAATTAATTTTTTATTCATACTGCATATAATTAATTATAAAAATGCCAAATCCGATAAATATATTTTTAAATAAATAAATTATTTTAATCTCCAATTATTTCACAAATATTGGTATATATTTATACCATTTTACGAAAACCCCAAATTCGCAAATCGGGTAGTTTTCGCGAAATATATTATTTTAATATTAAATTCCAAAAATAATATTTTATATTTCTTAAATGTTACATACCAAATCTCTCTTCCTACGTCAATAATAATGCCGCGTATCCGTCGCAAATAACGCATTTGGCAGCTAAGCCGCGGTGGTTTAGTGGAATCATGGCTTAGGATTTCTTGTGGTCTCCGGTGTTGACATTTGTAGATCTCTTGTAACATTTCAGAAAATAAAATACTATTCTTGGGAATTTAATAAGTAATAATTATTTGTATACAATATTAATGCTAAACTTGATTTAAATTTTCAATAATTATACATTGGTCATGTTTACATATTTTTGTCATGCCACATGACATGTTGCCACACTTGTACATTTTTTTCTTTTTTTCTATATATATTAATCATGTCATCATTTTCATATATTGTGTTGTTTTGTTTTAAAGTGAGATGATGAAAGAAATAAAAAGGAAAAAGGAAATAAAGAAAAGATATGAAAAGAAAAGAAAATGAGAGTGGTGGGACCATGGGAGTGAGAGTGAGAGAGAGAAAGAGTGAGCCTTCTACACAATTCTTGGTTCCTTATTATCCTTCACCTTATTTTTCTTTCCTCCTTCAAACTTCTTTTTCTGCTCCTTCTTTCCCCACTTCTTCCACCTCCTCATACACCATGCTACAACCCCAAATCATCACTAAAATCTCACACCCTCTTCACAAAACTTGATCCCAACCTCATTACAAACACCATGGACAAATCAAGTGTAGATTTTGGAGGCTTTAGGCAACTCAATAATATTCTTAAGTTACCAATTGAGGTATATCCCTGTACTTTGGTTATGTATCTTGCTTTTCCATTATCTTAGTGTAGTATGAGTTGTGAAGGGTGTAATTGAGTGTAATTAGGATTACAAACCCTTACTAGTGTCAAACTTGGACCAACCTGAGACTAAAACCCCAAAACCCCAAACTTGGATATCCTCGATATTGGATTTATGTAGGATTTTTGGTGTAGTTTTGAGTTCTGCTATAACCCGGGAACCCTAGAAATTATATAGCGATTGATGTGAGTTGTGCAAGCAACCTAGGAGCTATTCCCAAGACCCGAGACCCCCAATCCCTTTTCTGGCCGCTAATTATTTGCTTTTGGCCGCAAATTGCGGCCTTGGTATCAGGCTTTAGCCTCGTACTTGGTCCATGGATTCTACATCCTCTAATTAGACCTCTTATATATGCAAAATTTGCTAATTCCACTTGAATAAAAATTTGGAGATGTTTTTCAATGTAGCTATTTTGGTTTTCCAGATTTTAATAGTTTAAGTTTTGATAGTTGTGTTTTATCTCGATCGATTGGCGTTCGTACGTCGATATCAAGAGTTGTTTAGTTGTTCTTGCACGCATTGGTTGTAGGTTCTAACCTATGTGTGTCCTGCATGCCGTTTTGGTTTTTGGTGTTCGGTTCTAGTTACTATATGACACATTCGAAATTGTAGGTAACCTTAAGTGGACTTCAGACAACAAGGAAGAGCATGGCGTAATTGACTTCGGCATAGCGAGGATCAAGGTGAGTAGATGTATATCTGCGGGGGAAGTTGGGTGAATGGCGCATCGCACCCTCGCAATCATAGAATACGATTATTACCGTATTATTATTATGAGTTGGGATGTGATATTGGATACTTGGCGAGTAGGGTATTTAGAAAGCCCTAGGCTAGATTAGATGAATCTAGGGAGACCTGTCCGTAGGATGACTACTTGGGTGATGGATCGCAGGTTTCATGTAGTCACACACACGCGCACACACATATTTGAATTCTTGTGTGTGTGTGTGTGTAGTATGTATGTATGTGTGTGTGTGTGTGTGTGTCTATACACACACACACACATATACACGGGTGATGATGACACCGTGTGATATGTGGAGGTGGGTCGATATGACCGGGCATGATACCGTGAGATATTTGGTATGCGATCGAGTTACGATGTGATTTATGATATGATATTATAATGGATCGTTGGGCGACGTGTATTTATATATATACGATAAAATGTGTTGATAACATTGGAATGTACGAGACTTTAGAACAGCACCTTTGATCTTGATATTGTTCGATGATGATACCATATGAATGATGATGTATATTTGATAGTTGACCCGTACCCTGATTTTGGGATGCCGTACGATGGATTTTACCGTAGGAGATATAGATATGATGATTGATCCGCACTCTTGACTCGAGAAAATCGTACTACTTACGTGACGCTATTGAGGCTGGATCATCGACTACTAAAGATATCGACTCGGATTTTAGGTGGATTATTCTTACCTTTTCGGCCAATTCTTTAGTTCAGTCCCTTAGTTGATTAAGTAGATGTTAGACTAGGCTCGAATCATACTTATTTTCAAAACTAATTAATCGTGCGTATTTTTAAAGACAGCCGAGGGATACTACGGATTTTTCAAAGGACGTATCTTTTCTCAAAAACCCCGTAGCCCCCACTTTTCTAAAAACCACGATTTGTGCTATTTCAAGCAACAAACTGTATGACTCGTAATTAGATATGTATATTCTAAATGTACGTTTACTACACATTCACCGTTATATTCACGTTGTTCTCATTGCCTTGCATGCTATACATGTATTTTCTTAGTAATTATGAACCCTACCTGTTAGGACACCAGCACCATTACCGATGATGCGCATGTTTCACATATACTTGCTTGCCGTCTCACGCACATCATCATCGGTAATTGCCATGTCACGTACACTTCAGAAAAGCTTACTTTATGGGTATAACTTGTTAGCCGGTGGTTTCAACATATTGTTAGTATGCTTGCCCTCATATGCTAGTTTAGACATTACATTCCTTACTTAGATACTTCACGCATTCATACATTCATTCTGTTATGCAATATTATGGGGCTTTATACCGGTATTCACTGCTTCTTGTCTCTTGATTTCTAGGATTTCGGATTTTCTGTGAGATTTCTGGATTTGGGGGAAAACCGCACGACTTTTATAAACTCATTATCTTTTAAAATGCAAGTTGCGATTTTCTCGTGAGGTATGTGCCGTCCACTATGAGTTTTCCTGATTGTTGTTGGATTTTGAGACCCGGTTCGAGGAGTGGAGGAACCGTTTCGGGTACATGGTGGGCCCAATACGGTACCCCAGGGACGATGAGCCTGGCAGGGGCACGGACTACCTACCGGTAATGTATTGCACGGTGGATATCCGGAGGATACCGACCGCAGTCGTGAGATTTGATGATATGGGCCGATCCGAACCGACGGAGCCCATGGACCGATCCGGACTGACGGAGCCCGAGATATTGAGACTTGAGATATTGAGATATTGTGTCGATACTTGACACGGATTTCCTATTGATTTCACCGATGTTGTTCCAGTTTTATTATACAAGTTTTACTAATATAAAAATACAGATTTTCTTATATTCAGATTTCGGGATTGATTGTCTCATTCATGATGCATTCATATATCAGATATATGACTTGTTACTGCTTAGTGACACTAGCACGAGTACTGAGTATCATACTATGCTATATTGTTACCCTGCCACTACTAGATATCTAGTGTTATTGTGAGTATTTTATAGTATGACCTAGGAGCGTCATACATGCGATTTCTACTCGGTGATTTCTTCTACTCACAAGTTGGCAACTCACCCCCGGTGTGCCATAGTTTCTTGCAGGTTTTGCCGTACAGGTTTTATGGCAGCTTTGCTGGCATACCACTTCCTTCTGGGTGATTGCTTTGGTAGGTGGGTTCACTTGCATCGTGACCACCATTGTACTTTTATTTATTATAGTGATATCTAGTAAACTCCATCAACCAGACTTGTATTAATTTTTAGACTTAGAAGACCAGTTGTATATTCTTTCGATCTTAGAGTCGCACACTTGTATTATTATGGTTCTTCTCTGGTTTTGAGGATGTTGGTTTTCTTCTTGAGTTTTGATTCTCGCCCTTCGGCGTTGTATATTATATTGCTTGCGTGGTTGTTTCCGCCAATTGGAGAAGAGCTAGCTCCCGCTTGGGGATGCTTTTTTATTATTGCTTATATATATTCTTGTTTGTCCCCGTTTGGGGCCAGTTTTTACAAGAGAAGATCTGCCAAAAATTTTGGGGAAAACTTGATGCTTTTAAATATGTTGATAAAGACGTTTTAAGCGAGTTTATATGTGAACTTTTAAATATGTTCTCCTTCACTCTATTTTCTTCTAATAGTTTAGATTTCTGGGCTTTGGCTTACTTAGATTACGTTACGCGTTTAGACATTTCGTAATTTAAGTGCCGGTCACGTTCCGTACCTTCATGTCGTGACATCTCTTCGATGTCTGGATTTTGGAAATCTTACTCCGAGTCTTTGCTGTTGCTAGATCTTATATTTTCCCTTAATATTTCAGCATATTTGATTCCGACATCTCGGATCTTTTGATCTCCAGATCTGATCTAATATCTGCACAATATCTCAAGTCATAGTGTTAGTAATATTTATTATTATTTTGAGATATTATCCTAACCATTTGTATGATACAATAATTTAAGAATATTGATTAGAATTATTTGATATGATATGTATATTTTAATACTAATATTTTATATAAATATTATATGCATGTATTTTCCCTCATTATGTTAATTATAATGTAAAAACATATGATAATAAACTTTTTACACATAAACCCTCATATGTTCTATAATTACAATAAATACCTTTTAGAACTTAACAATAGTGGGAAAACAATCATTCAGATGTGCAATATTTTCAACTAATAAACTAGTACCAACCATATGAAAGCTGCCAGTTGCTTCTTTATACACTGTCGTTTCACTGCTCTCATATCGATGAGCGCGAGCTTCATGTTTCTCCTTCTTAAAGTGTTTTCTATGGGCATCATATCCTTACCACCACTTCTTGAAGGCGTTGCATTTCTCAATGAGATGAGCGATCTTTCGGTGATATGCGCAGTATTTTGAGTATCCCTCTCCACCATTGAAATATGGGACCCCAGGAGTGTACATAATTTGTGGTGGTAGCATTATCCCCATTGATAGGTCCTTGGCAAACCGTTTCTTAGATTTAGCCATGCTCTTATTTATTGCAAGGCATGCCTTTGTTTGTTCGGAGAACTTTATGACTCGTCCTTACCACGGCTTCTTTATTCAAACGCTGACTTTTAGCCTTTTCAATATGGTCATCTTGCGTTTATGATCATCTTTGCTTTTTTGAAAGACTTCTTTCAGCAGCCTTTCAATCGGGTCTTCTTCTGGCAGTTTTATGATTTTTGATACCGATTCTGCCCCAAGTTCATCCATGTTATTTTCCGACGCTGGCGGGGCTTCTTCATCATATAGTGATGAATGGGAGACCATGTGGAAACTTTCCACACGTTCTTTAGCTTCCTCCGATGAGTCATTTTCTTCATCGTTGTCACTGTCCTTATCCTCAAGAACATGCTGGAGGAACTCTTCAAGTGTGACTTGTATTCGTGCTTTCTGGCTGTATTCTTCCAACACGTCTATATATTTTTGGAGGTCTATGCGTCTGTCGACATTTTCAACAGGCTGCACAGGCTTCTTAGTTTTCTTCTTTTTCTTAGAAGACTTTGAAGGCTTAATTTGGAAGCATTTCCCTTTGTTAGCAATTTTCGGTGCGGGACACGGTTTCAACATCCCTTCTATAATTTTAGGCTTAAGCAGGCTTTTCCACTTGATTGTTGGGCATACTCGTAGATCTTTCAGCACTTTTTTAGTTTTTTTCGAAATAAATACTTCCCATGAAGCTTTTTCCACGAGCGAGCAGGATGCCCCTTGCCTATCCACTTTCTTAGGAGCGTCCTTTTGGGGCGGATCTATCATCCAATTATCTGATAGTGTGAATTTTCTCTGCTAATACTGGTCCTCGACCCAATTTTTGAAGACGTGGCAATCCTCAATTGGATGGCTCATTACCCAATGATTAGGGCAATAGTTAAGGTTGTTAACATCACCAGCTTGTGCGGGTCACCGCGGGTCTGGCAATTGTCACGCCCCGCTTCCCAGTAGGCGGAAACGGTGACATGTTAAGCCCGCAACGTATTACTATGAAAATACGTTAAGCGTAATTTAGCAATATAACAATGAGCAAGAAAGACAAGAGTAATAAAATGAAACAACAACTTTATTTACATTCAACTTTACAAACAACTGTTTGAAGATACAATAATAAAAGCAAATGCCTAAACAATGACATACTGGAAGTAAGTGCAGGCTGGAAGGAGCTAGTAGTCAGGCTGAACAGCAATCTAGTCCAAGTCCTCCTAGCTCGGCTCTACGACTTCAGACTCTGGTCTTCCTGACGAACATTCCAAAGAATGAAAACAGAGAGAAATGTCGTCAGCGAACTAGCGCTCGGTAAGTCCCAAAAGAAGAAAGAGAAGATAGTATATAATGTGAAATGAATAGGTAAAGTTGTATATGATTGTTTACAAGTATAAGATAGTTATTCTAATATGGTTATTTGTAGTTTGATAAAAAAGATATTCATGTATACGAGAGGAGTCCATCTTACCCCGTTGACTATGGTATCACGTAGTACAAGATCTCGTCATAACCCACGGGACAACGACATGTGAATTCAAGTAGGTGTCTTTTAAGTGATCTCTCGTGCCACGATATACGTTCTGTACCAATCAACCCTTTATCCCCGCGTATTGTATTGTATAAGTTAAGATTATATGTCTTGGCCGAATTCATGGATATAAAATGTACAAGTTCATGTTCAAAATGTAATCATGTATTCAGGTAGTCATGTCAGGTTATAACCATGGTTCGGTCAAGTCGAGTCAAGTATTCAAGTTAGAGTTTGATATTTGAATTCGTGTGTTCAGGTTCATGAACAAGTATTCAACCTTGCGTTTGATTTTGGATTCTAGTTTGAGTTTGGATTCTGGTTTGAGTTTGAATTCATGTTTGAGTTAGAATCTTATAAAAGGACTTTGTTCTTGCAACATCTTAAGTTCGGGAGTAGTCGGCAACTGCTACACATGGACGGCAAGATTTGTGTCTTTTTTCAAGACAATTGTTATTGATAACTCCGTTAAGTTGTCTAACCTGAATAGGCAAGCACTCAATTTCTCCAGCTTCCTGGGGCTCAAGAGAATTGATCCGCTTAAACCTATATTAAACTAGATTCCTTAAAATATTGTTTTGCATATCTCGAGGGGTTTTTATGAAAAATACTTTAATAAAGTTTAAAAATAAACCTCGAGGGTCATTTATAATATTTAGGGTTTTCATGAACATGGATTTTAATTTAAATGGTATTTTTGGTGATGAAACTTGGCCTTTTTAAAAGTTTGTGGTATTTTATTGAAAACTAGCTCTTTTGGAAACTTAATGGTATTTTATTAAAAAATTTAAATCTTCATTTTTAAAAATATAATTTCATAACATGTTTTTATTGAAAATACGAATTCATAGTTTTATATAATTTTCCAAAATTTAGTTTTTATTTAGAAAATTCGTATTTCTTAAAAACCATATTTTTATTTTCTTTCGAGACCGAATACTCCGTGAGGAGTTCTGCATCTCGCTCTACTGTCCCAAGGTTGTGCGATAATCTACACAATCTATTAGCGGGTCCCCTAACGAGAGTTGTAGAGGCGTATTTGCCAAGGATTACAAAATACTAATTAAATGAAACCCGTTTTGAAAAGGTGTGGTATTTAATGAAAAGCTTATTCTTTAAAATAGCTATATGTTTAGAGTACCGTGCTATGGAACCATAGTGTGCGTGTGGGATAGGTCGTTACCCCGTGAAGTTTTTCCTAAAGCTATTTAACAATTATTGAAAACGAGGGTCATACTAAAGTTCATGGTATTTTAATGAAAAGTTCGTTATATGATAGTTTCACATGAAAATTTTGGTTAAACTCAAAATTTAAAGATTATAATCAAAGTTACAAATAGGGTGGTAAAGTTAGTTTGACCTATGTATTAAGGAAAAGGAAGTTCCATTGTTCTAAAAAAATTATATCGGAGGTAATTCTACTTTACCGATATATTTTTAGGAGATGATTTAAAATGAAAAGAAGAAGAGATGAAAGGGACTTACGGGTTTTTAACGTCGAGAAGGGAGTAAGGAAAAGGGAGGGAGCTATGTGGCGTCGCAGAAGCTCTGGAAACGGTTTCGATCTTTGATAGAAGGAGCTTGTTTGCTAACTTCAATTGACTCCACTTGCACATAGAAAATTTTGGGATGATTTTGCTAGAAATTTTCAGAATAGAGGGGAGCTAGGGCATGGGGTGGTATTTATAGTGAAGAATTAGGGTTTGGAAATTAAAATTTTGGATTAAAATGCATTAAAAGGTGTTGAATGGTGAATTGAAGAGTCTCTGTTTGATTGCAGGAAAATCAAACAGTGTAGGCGAGTTAAGGAGAGTCGAAGAGAAAAGTGTGCAAAGTATGGTGGCGATTAAGGCTTTTTGGACCGTCGGCACCGGCCATTTGATGAGTATGGGCAGTCGGATCTTAAGACCCTATCTCGAGATTCGTTCCACGTGCCAAGTTGGGTGTGTACATCTCATTGTGCATGTTTGATTTTTCTGAAACTTTTCGTTTCTCCGTGAATTGCACGTGCAACTCTTGGGCTTCTAAAAAATTAAAAAGAAAAATCTAAAAAATAATTTGTCTGATGGGATTCGAACACACAGGCTATGTCACAGCAGTGTTGAGGCTTTACCAGTTAGCCACAAGTTGTTTCTTGCTTTTATTAAACAAATCTAACTTATAACTCTTACACAGGCTGTAATACTCATTTCTGTACAATAACAAGAAATTTCTGTACAATGATTTCAGAGTCATTACATTCAACCCTCCTTATAAAAATTTCCTCCTCGAAATTTGCAATTACATTGAGACTAATTTTCAAAAAGGTAAGGGTATCGTACACATATATTTTCTTCTCTTTCCCAAGTTGATTCTCCTGGCGAATCCTTTCTCCACATCACTTAGACCAAGTTTACCTCCTTGTTCCGTAATGTTTTTATCTTTTGGTCCAGGATCTCTACTGGTTATTTCTCATAGGTTAGGTCGGTTTGTACTATGAGCTCTGAGTGATCAAGTATGTGGCTGGGGTCGCTCACATATCATCATAGCTGGGATATATGGAACACGTTGTACACTTTTTCCAATGAGGGTGGTAGTACTAAATGGTATGCCACTTCTCCAACTCGTTCCAGTATGTCGAATGGTCTTGTGTACCTTGGACTTAATTTACCCCTTTTGCCAAAACGTATCACTCCTCTGTTTGGAAATATCTTCAAGAATACATATTCTACGGGTTGAAACTCCAAGTGTCAGCGCTTTGCATCTGTCCAATATTTCTGTCGGTCTTAGGCTATGCGCATCTTTTCTCTGATCGTGAGAACCACATCTACAGTTACCATGATCATCTCTGGTCCAAAGAGTTCATGATCTCCAATATCGTCCCAACTCAGCGGGGAACGACATTTCCGTCCGTAGAGTGCTGCGAATGGTGTCATCCTAATGCTTGCCTGATAGCTGTTGTTATATGAAAACTCCACAAGGTATAGGTGTTCTTCCCACTAATCTCCGAAGTTTAGCATACAGGCTCTTAGCATGTCTTCCAGAATTTTAATTGTTCGCTCAGACTGTCTATCTATTTGTGGATGATACGCCGTGCTGAAATTCAGACTCATTCCCAAGCTAGCTTGCAGACTCTGCCAGAACTGTGATCGGAATCATGTATCACGATCGGAGACGATGCAAACAGGTACTCCATGTAATCTCACGATCTCCTGCATGAGTTTATGGGTATGAAATATGGTACATCTTGAAGGTTTAAACCTTACTTTAGATTTATACTCACCTCCATGTGCTTCTTTGCTAACGTCTCGGTTGACTGGCCAACTCTGAATGGAATAAAGTGAGCCGACTTGGTGAATCGATCCACAATAACCCAAATTGCATCATTACCCTTCGTGATGCGAAGGAGAGCAGTCACGAAGTCCATGGTAATGTACTGCTATTTCCATTCTGGGATTGGTAATGGGTGAATTAGACCAGCAGTTCTGTGATGTTCAGCCTTCATTTGCTGACACACCAAATACTTTGCTACGCTTCTAGCTACTTCGTGCTTCATTCCATACCACCAGTAGTATTGTCGTAGATCCTTGTATATCTTCATGCCATCGGGGTGTACATAATAAGGAGAGTTGTGAGCTTCTTTCATCAACTCTTCCCGAACAGATCCGACTGGCACACATAATCGACTTTCATATCGCAAGGATCCATCTTCATGGATGATGAAGTCAGTTCGTAGTCCACTTTCTACTTGTTCTCGAATATTTTGTAGCCTGGCATCATTTTCTTGAGTTGCCTTGATCTGATTGATAAGAGTGGACTGGACTTGTAAGTTCATTAAAAATGAAATGTTACCTAGCACAACTACTTCAATCCCCAATCCGTGCAGTTTTTGCTGTAGCTTCCACTGAACGGTGAGGTTCATTGCTAATGGCTGGCGACTACGTGCATCAGGAACTACGTTCACCTTTCCAGGATGATACTGTAGGTTGATGTCAAAGTCCGCCATGACTTCTAGCCATCTTCTCTGCCTCAAGTTGAGTTCCTTCTGAGTAAATACATATTTCAGACTTTTGTGGTCAGTGTATATATCCATTCGTTCTCCCAAGAGATAGTGGCGCTAAATCTTGTGTGCGAAGATGACGGCTGCCAATTCCAGATCATGTGTTGGATAGTTGCGCTCATGAACCTTTAGTTGTCTTGATAGAAAAGCTATAACCTTTCATTGCTGGTGTAGAATACATCCTAATCCTTTACCGGACGTAACATAATGCATGAAGAATCCACCAGATTGATCCGGTATTACCAGGATAGGAGCAGAGGTTAACCTCGACTTGAGTTTTTCAAAAGCCTTTTCACATGCTTCCGACCACACGAATGCTTAGTCTTTACGTGTGAACTTGGTCAGGGGTTCTGCGATCTTTGAAAATCCTTCAATGAATCATCGGTAGTATCCTGCTAATCCCAAGAAACTTCTTATATCTTTCACCGTCTTTGGTGTCATCCACTCACTGACAGCTGACATCTTAGCTGAATCTACCGAGATTCCTTCTCCTGAAACAATATGTCCAAGAAATCCGACTTGATCTAGCCAAAATTCACACTTGCTGTACTTGGCGTAGAGCTGGTGTTGTCGTAATGTCTCCAGGACAATACGTAAGTGCTCAGCGTATTCTTTCTGATTATTTGAATACACTAGGATGTCATCGATGAAGATAAAAACAAACCTGTATAAGTACTCTAGGAAAACTTGATTCATTAGTTTCATAAAGATGGCAGGTGCATTGGTCACTCCAAATGGTATTACGAGATATTCATAATTGCCATAACGGTTCGTAAACGCCGTCTTCGGAATGTCGGACTCCTTGAACTTCACCTGATGGTAACCCAAACGAAGGTTTAGCTTTGAAAAGACACAAGATCTACTAAACTGATCGAAAATGTCATCGATGAGCGGTAGTGGACACTTGTTCCTGTAGGGTTCCTAGGCACCCCAAGGAGGTCTCACAAGGCATCAACCATGCCAATTTCAAAAAATTATGGTGCCGAGAAACCCTAGTGTACGGATCGTTGGCTAGATGTCTAGGCGAAAAAGCAACTAGTTAACTACTTTAACTAAGTGAACGGAAATACAACCTTTGTAGATCCGGTTCTCCACCTCCATAGCTCCGCAACGAAGTATCCTCGCTGTCCAAATCGAAATCCGGGCTCTTGCGTCGGCTTCATTGGAGAAGAAGCGGGCTAGGTCATCGACGACGTGCCGAAGATGATCTACGTCGAGGCATCACTAGATCAAGCTCCAACTTCACCAAGTCAAGAAAACTTGTGAAGAAAACACACTCTACTACTTGGCAAGAGGTAGAGGATGAAGAAATAGGAAGTGGGTAGACTTTAGAATTGGATTTCTCACTTGTTTTCATCAATCACCATTGATGAAGCAAGCTTCTTCAAGTGAAGAAGATGAAGAAGAAGAAGATAAATATTATGATAAGTTAATTTCAAAATAGAAAATAAAAGAATACTTATCATAATCAACCATGGTCAAGTGTAGAGAATAAACTAGGGTTAGGTCAATGGTTAGGTTAGGCATGAAACAAAAATGGTGGACTTTTCAAACCTTCATGAAGTTTCAATGTAAAACAAAGCTAGCCACCATTTCTTTTCTTTTGCCAAAATGAAATAAATAAATAAACAAAAAAAGGGGTAAGTAAATAAAACATAACCCTAACCATCACATAACCATGGTTTAATCTTAACATACACTTAAACAATCATGTATCATCAAACATGATACAATCATATGTACAAATGTATATCACATATACAATGTGCACAAACCAAGTGAGAAAATCCATTTAAAGTGAACCAATACTAGTTAATGCAAAGTAATATATCAAATATATAATTATGCATTAAATCATTAAATCAACACTTGATTCAATGATCCGGTCATGTCGCACACAACCGACTAGTATACAATGTATCGGCTTATCGAATCAATCCTTGAATCGATAACTAGGTTATATCGCATACAACCAATCGATACATTCATCGCGAGAATGGAATACGGTATCACATACACGCATTATTCTCGGTCCCGCACATATCTCATATGCGCTCCTATTTCGTTTCGCTTGAGCCAGGAAACCTCTGTGTAGGACTCTAAAGACTCGTCAATACGCCGGCAGCAGGTGATGATCATATCAAACACCCACAAGCCGCAAGCGGTCTACTAAACGTAACGGCCACCCGGGTATTGAGCGATCTGAAGATCGACGAGCAAGCCCGCTCACACTCCAGTGAATCCAACCAGTAACACTACCGTACAGTCCGGTCTGATCGTCTGATATGTCGCATATCTCGCCTAGGGGTGGTAAACGTCAGACCCCAATAGCTCGATAAGTCATGTCGATATGAGGTCTATAACAATTCGAGAAACTACTGGTAACACTTACCAGTAAATCTCAGCAACCCTGGCCAGGGATTTCCTGTTATAGCTAATCGAACACAGCGCAACATCAACCCTCTATACCGGGAGAGACGAATCCCCTCCTATCGCTCATTGCCTCCATGTGATTCGGGACTGTACCCAAAAACCACCGTTTTGCACGCCCTCTTGGACGTGGTAAGATGGAAATCAAAGCACAGTGGGAACCACACAAGACTCTATGACGATCTCGGGTCAACAGACTACTCTGTACCAGTGTCACCAGAGAACTGCCATCTGACGTAAGGTATAATACCATCTGGGAGTTCTCGGCGAGTCCGTCCAGTGTACCCAGTCTCCACTGAGCACCCGTATATCATCTCTGATGTCAAACACCAATGGATATGGGATCATCCATCGCCCATCTGTATGGGTCGAGAAGGTATACGCTAGTCTACTCTAGTATATCGATGCCCCGTCTCGATACACCCACGACTAGGGACATTGAAGGATGTACTTATGGACTACCATGTCCCCACTAGTATGATCCGCATCATAGTCCAGATAGTCAAGTACACATCCTAAGGGCTTTACCAACATGTAACAGAGAGACAATCAGTGTACACGTTAAGGTAAAGATCAACCAGATAGCATACTATCATGTCGAGCAAGAAAGTCCTCCCTATATATGTCCCAGCATCCACTACAATATACATCCAATGTACAGTAATGGCCTCTAGGGCATACATATAACTAACAATCTCCCACTTGCACTAGGGCCATCTCATAGCAGTGGTTGTAGTATCTCATACTCAACCATCCCATAAAAATCTCTCTCTGGGAACAGGCCTTTGTGAGTGGATCCGCTGTGTTGTCCTCTGAGTCTACTCTCCTAACCTCGATCTCCCTGGAGATCAACCATCTCCATGATCAGGTGACACTGCCTTAGAATATGTCTGGATCACTGATGGGACCGGCGTTCCTCGGCATAAGCCACAACTCCATTGTCACACAATGGGAGGAACAAAGTTCATCTCATGAACTAATATACACCCAGACTGCCTCTTTGGTAGCATCTTAAGTAGCGATGTATCCAGCCTTTATCGTCTAGTTTGTCACGGTATCTTGTTTGGAACTCTTCCAATATACCGTCTCTTTACTGAGGGTAAAGACAATGCCTGTGACTGACATTCAGTCGTCTTTATCACCCTGGAACACTTCCAGTGATTCTCCCCAGGATCGATTGATACCATCTCACTACAACTAGTGAGAATCCTAACATCCATTTAAATCTATCTCATAGATCCAAAATCCAGGATTTAGTAGGTATCACTTTGATCCTATATGGAGAATCCTAGTGATAAGCGGAGATTGACCAAGCGTAGCATAAGAAACTCTTTTCTTATCAAGAGTATGTCATCCACGTACTCTACGAGGATCGTCACCATACTCCCTACTATCTTTTTGTTTATACAAGGTTCATCTACCATTTTGATGATGTCAACTTCTTTGACTAATTCATCAAAACAGATGTTTCAACTCCGCGATGCCTGCTTTATCAAATAAAGCATCTTGCATACGTTTCCGCTGCTCCCACTGTCTACGAAGCCCTCTGGCTGTGTACTTATAGACGCTTTCTTCCAAATCATCATTTAGAAAAGCAGTCAAGACACCCAACCACCAGATATCGTAGTCATGGTATGTAGCCGTGGCAAGTAGGATCTGGATGGACTTAAGCTTGGTTACTTGAAAAAGGTTTCATCATAATCCACGCCTGGTAAATGATGCAAACTTTTAACAAGTCTAGCTTTGAAAGTCTCAACTTTTCGATGTACACCAAGTAATCTTCTCAAGATATACTTGCTCCTGATGGGGATTTAACCCTTCAGATATAGCAACCAAAGTCCATACTTTGTTGGTGTATAAGGATTCCATCTCAGATTGCTAAGCATCCAGCCATTCTAACAGAGTCTTACTCCTGATGACCAGCTCGAAACTAGTTGGGTCATCATCTCATGATGCAATCTTCGCTCCCACTGTCATAGAGAAACCGAAGTATCTCTCAGGTGGGTGAGGAACCCTACTAGATCGGCGGAGAGGTTGAGGTTCGTTGGTAACTATTGAATCCTTTGGTTCTTTCAAATCATCAGCTGCAGTTTGTATAGCTGAAACCTTTCCAGTTCTACATAACAGACCTTGCCTCGAGCTTGTCCGGATTTTGCTTTTAGACATAGGCCGGACAACCCCAAATCTTAACTAGCTTAAGACATGGGCTCTTCCCATACCATATCAAATATGAAGTGGTAGGCAACTGATTTGATTTGAACCCTATTCAATAGGTATGCAGCTTCTCAAGCGCATAACACCCAAAAGGAAAAAGGTAACTCAGTAGTACTCATCATAGAGCACACCATATCAAATAGGGTGTATCTGCTCCGCCCCGATATACCATCGTGCTATGGTGTATACAGAGGAGTAATGCTGAGAGAGAATCTCATTCTCCTTTAGAATAGTCCAGGATTTCCGTGCTCAAGTATTCTCCTCCTCGATCACATCAAAGGACATAATACTTATACCCGTATTTTGGTTCTCTACTTCTAACTTATATTCTGTGAATATCTTAAAAGGTTCGGACATGTGTTTCAACAGGAACATAGGTCTGAATCTCGAAAGATTATCAGAGAATGTAATGAAGTAAAAAGAACCGGTCTTGGTATGTGTAGACAGGGGACTTACATACATCAACATGTATCATCCCAAGATTTCACTAACTCTTTCTCTGCTTCCAGTAAACAGAGCTATGGTCATTTTATCTTTGTGACATGACTGGCGAGTTCCACAAGATGTAAATTTAAACTAATTTAAATATGCATTTTTATGTAACTCTAGCTAGTCGGGTCACATTGATCCGACCTAGTCTACAATACCTTAAGAAGGATTCGTTCATTTCTGAACTTTTCTTCTTCTGTGTGTTCCGTATACTAAGAACTGTAGTTAGATTTAGAACATCAATGCTTTCAGATAACGTGCCTAAACCGATCAACTTTTGATATAGGAAATGTTCAAAACATTATCCAACAATACAGAATTTTATCATTTCTTTACTACTAAAGAGACTGATATGATTTTGTATATCAGGTTCGGTATCTAATAGCATTTGTTCAGAATCAATGTATTGGTAATACAGGGTGACAGTGACCAACAGACTTGGCTGCAACACTTGCCCCGTTTTCTGCCTCATGAAACTTATCACCCGTTCTCAGTTTTTCTACCTTTTTGCAGCCCTATGTAACAGATTACATATCTGGGATCCTGATCCGGTATCATATACCTAGGATGCGGAGGATACTGAGAAACAGTTCTTTGTAATGAACACACCCGAAGATGATGCATCAGTATGCACTCTCTTCGTTTGGGCGGCACGGGAAATCTGGTATTCCCCAATTTCCTGCTCTGTCTTATAACAATTATAAGGTGGAGCGGGACCAACGTTCCCCAGCTCAGTATAACAAGCGGGTTCGGTCAATAATCCGTATTATTATCTTGATTAAGGCGTGATATGGTCGCTACCTGGAGAGAGAGAGAAGAAACACTCAGCGTGCGCTCTTTCAAGAATAGATTGGTTATTATTTTATCTAATCAGGATGGCTCCCACTGCTTTTTATCAAATCTTTCTTCAAACCCTAAAAGGAAAGACTAGCCGGGATTAATTACACACTACAAGTTCGCCAATCTTTCAGCCAGGCCAGTGTCGGTACTTTGAGGGAGGTCCCCCGTGCTTTCGCACGAACCTAATTAATGTAAACCTCGGTTTCCCAGAGGCATAACCCCGTTGACACCTTTCTAGACACCTACTTGATCGGCTAATTGTAATGTATAAAACTCTCCCAGGAGTAACTCTTACTCGCAGCGGGTATCGGGATCCAACTATCTCATAGAAGGTATGCAATCTCATTGCAAATTTCAACACTTGAAATTCCCGATAATTTTGCCCCTAGCATCTATATGACCTTAACATAGTCAACAAATCATAAGTGCTAGTCAAGTTCAACCCGTCATTTCCCGATTGAATTAAACCCACCCGCATGACCCTTAACATAGTCAACAAAGTCGCACGACTACCCTAATCTAATCACATCATATGCTTATGCAGATAAGCACTAATTAGCTACCGCACACTACGCCTTAACATAGTCAACAAACGTAGCACGAATACTAACTAGGACTTATCTGAAATGACGGAGGGCTACGACAGGTTTTTCTGAAAACCTATTGCGTAATGAACTTGATATCGTTGTAGAATCAAATGATTTTGAAATGGAGTGTTTTTGAGGCTTTTCTAGTTTTGCTAAAGGAGTCACTCCCGGTGAAGGGATCGTCGGTCCTTTCCTCGTCGAATGAGGTGCGGGATATATCATATATATCACTGTGCAAAGCAGAAACACTTAAAAGCAATCAAAAGACAAACCGAGTGTGTAGCATCTGCCAGTTATTGCTAAAGGAGTCACTCCCGGTGAAGGGATCTCGGTCCTTTCCCTATCGAATAAGGTGCAGGATATATCATATATACCGCTGTGCAAAGCAAGAACTGTAGCTACCTGTTTTATTTTGAAATTCCATTCCACAACATCTTAGGTTTCTTTTATTTCATTAATCATATTAATGAAGTCCCATCATTTAAATACCTAAACATCACAGATAAATACGATATACACTTATGCCATCCGCATTCGCCTCGATGTCCCCTCGTGCACCGTTAGGTTAGGTAACTAACGGCAGAGTGGGGCAGGGCTAGCGCGGGTGTAAAACATAAGTAACGTCTATATAATATATCATATATACTATATACTGTATCTATCACAGAACATCACATGATCACATCACAGATATCGCAGCAGAAAAATCATATGAAATATTGGATATACTAGGACGTCCGTGTTTTCAATACGAGCCAGTATAAAACACGGATTCCACGGTCGCGATGAATAGCCAAACCCACACCCCTAGACCCCTACGAGAGCGGCAAGCAACCCTACCAATTCTGGAGTTAGGAGACCCAGACTCGACTCCTCGAGTTGGTCTCCCACTGGACTCCAGAACCCGGTTACTTGTGCCCTCCTCCTTGGGTCTATCCTAGTGCGGAAAAGTAAATAATATACATCAACGGTGACAACTTCCGCAACCTGGAAGTGCCCCAATAAAAGAATATTATATACAAGTTTTTACATGAATGAAAATGAAAAACACTCATCTCACATAAAAACCCCCGGCTATTCAAACACGACGATCCAATATAACATATCCAGCAACACATAACATCACATGTCATCAACGTAAGTAAATATGTCCATCCCAATTGTCGTTGACATATAGCAACGAAACCGGCGATATCACATATTACACTTACGGTCACAGAAAAGAAAGTGTAAAACTACAACAGTTGGAATCCGCAACCACCTCAGACATCGCATGCCTGACCAAATGAATTACTTAGACATCGCATGCCTAACAATTATAAACCCCGCATTTTAGTCTCAAAATCGAAAACACTTTTCAATATCAAGTCGGGCAATTCAACAAGATTCCCGAAAAACTGATCGAATGCTCGTCGCAAACTTTAGTAGGCGGCCGCACCCCTGATACCGTCGACGAAGTGCACCAAAGCGGAACACCGCTACCGCGAGCACCCGAACGGATGCTTTCGGCGACGGGGTTCTCCTACAGTCACTTGGTCGGGGCTATGGAGTAAGGCTGTCTATTAAGTTTATCCGGCGAGTATCCGCGTACACTACGTGATTGCGACGGACTTTTGATCACATCAAAATTCCGTGGCAACCGATCAAGTGAGACTAAACTGCTATGTTTATAATATTCATTCAGTTATCTCATAACTACTTGTGAATTCCAATTATTGTATCCCATTCCGGATAAATAGAAAATGTCAAACTTTCCGATCGAACAATCGAACACCCAATTTTTCCCGATACAGATCAACACATGAAATAAGTCTAACAACATTCCGTTCGTGCCTCAGTACCAACGGTCCAGCCGTAGAAGGGTCAAGCCAACGCCTCACATGTGGCACGCCGTACTGCCCCAAACCCGAAGGTTCAAAGGGCAGTTCAAGACGGTCACATAATCGAGTTAATGTTTGTTGTCTTCTAGAGGGACCATCGCGTTACTTGCACTACTTAGAACGTCGTTAAACTACGGAAAAATCCAACACTTGGAAATTTCCCGACAGGGGAAAAAGTGGGTATTTATATCCGATCGAACTTTTTAACATATTCTAAAATTTATCCGGAAAGCCACATAGACAAAATCTGATAATCCGATCGAACATTCGAATCCCCAAAACAACCCAGAAAATTCAACTCTTGAATTAATATTAAAAATTCCCAGAAAATCCAGCATAATTTAATAAGAGTTACTGTGCAAACAGTGGAGGATTACGTCATTAAAAGGCCGCAGAACCGCCGCATAAGCCATGCTTATGCCGCGGTTCCGCCGCACATTATACTGTTCATTGGAAACTTTTTGCGCCGTAATTCTTATATTTCCCTGCTGAATTTTTTAGCAATTTTTAATTTGGAAAAATCCCAGTTTTTGAAAAAAGGACAGAGAGCTATTTTGGAGTTCGGTTTCGGGTTCGTTCGGGTTTCAAATTCCGTCTAGACTTTGCCTAAGGCTCTAGCTAGGGTCTGATACCACTGTAGGGTTTCTAGGCACCCCAAGGAGGTCTCACAAGGCATCAACCATGCCAATTTCAAAAAATTATGGTGCCGAGAAACCCTAGTGTACGGATCGTTGGCTAGATGTCTAGGCGAAAAAGCAACTAGTTAACTACTTTAACTAAGTGAACGGAAATACAACCTTTGTAGATCCGGTTCTCCACCTCCATAGCTCCGCAACGAAGTATCCTCGCTGTCCAAATTGAAATCCGGGCTCTTGCGTCGGCTTCATCGGAGAAGAAGCGGGCTAGGTCATCGACGACGTGCCGAAGATGATCTACGTCGAGGCATCACTAGATCAAGCTCCAACTTCACCAAGTCAAGAAAAATTGTGAAGGAAACACACTCTACTACTTGGCAAGAGGTAGAGGATGAAGAAATAGGAAGTGGGTAGACTTTAGAATTGGATTTCTCACTTGTTTTCATCAATCACCATTGATGAAGCAAGCTTCTTCAAGTGAAGAAGATGAAGAAGAAGAAGATAAATATTATGATAAGTTAATTTCAAAATAGAAAATAAAAGAATACTTATCATAATCAACCATGGTCAAGTGTAGAGAATAAACTAGGGTTAGGTCAATGGTTAGGTTAGGCATGAAACAAAAATGGTGGACTTTTCAAACCTTCATGAAGTTTCAATGTAAAACAAAGCTAGCCACCATTTCTTTTCTTTTGCCAAAATGAAATAAATAAATGAGTAAGTAAATAAAACATAACCCTAACCATCACATAACCATGGTTTAATCTTAACATACACTTAAACAATCATGTATCATCAAACATGATACAATCATATGTACAAATGTATATCACATATACAATGTGCACAAACCAAGTGAGAAAATCCATTTAAAGTGAACCAATACTAGTTAATGCAAAGTAATATATCAAATATATAATTATGCATTAAATCATTAAATCAACACTTGATTCAATGATCCGGTCATGTCGCACACAACCGACTAGTATACAATGTATCGGCTTATCGAATCAATCCTTGAATCGATAACTAGGTTATATCGCATACAACCAATCGATACATTCATCGCGAGAATGGAATACGGTATCACATACACGCATTATTCTCGGTCCCGCACATATCTCATATGCGCTCCTATTTCGTTTCGCTTGAGCCAGGAAACCTCTGTGTAGGACTCTAAAGACTCGTCAATACGCCGGCAGCAGGTGATGATCATATCAAACACCCACAAGCCGCAAGCGGTCTGCTAAACGTAACGGCCACCTGGGTATTGAGCGATCTGAAGATCGACGAGCAAGCCCGCTCACACTCCAGTGAATCCAACCAGTAACACTACCGTACAGTCCGGTCTGATCGTCTGATATGTCGCATATCTCGCCTAGGGGTGGTAAACGTCAGACCCCAATAGCTCGATAAGTCGTGTCGATATGAGGTCTATAACAATTCGAGAAACTACTGGTAACACTTACCAGTAAATCTCAGCAACCCTGGCCAGGGATTTCCTGTTATAGCCAATCGAACACAGCGCAACATCAACCCCCTATACCGGGAGAGACGAATCCCCTCCTATCGCTCATTGCCTCCATGTGATTCGGGACTGTACCTAAAAACCACCATTTTGCACGCCCTCTTGGACGTGGTAAGATGGAAATCAAAGCACAGTGGTAACCACACAAGACTCTATGACGATCTCGGGTCAACAGACTACTCTGTACCAGTGTCACCAGAGAACTGCCATCTGGCGTAAGGTATAATACCATCTGGGAGTTCTCGGCGAGTCCGTCCAGTGTACCCAGTCTCCACTGAGCACCCGTATATCATCTCTGATGTCAAACACCAATGGATATGGGATCATCCATCGCCCATCTGTATGGGTCAAGAAGGTATACGCTAGTCTACTCTAGTATATCGATGCCCCGTCTCGATACACCCACGACTAGGGACATTGAAGGATGTACTTATGGACTACCATGTCCCCACTAGTATGATCCGCATCATAGTCCAGATAGTCAAGTACACATCCTAAGGGCTTTACCAACATGTAACAGAGAGACAATCAGTGTACACGTTAAGGTAAAGATCAACCAGATAGCATACTATCATGTCGAGCAAGAAAGTCCTCCCTATATATGTCCCAGCATCCACTACAATATACATCCAATGTACAGTAATGGCCTCTAGGGCATACATATAACTAACAGTTCTTAATCGTCACTTCGTTTAGAGCTCAATAATCTACACACATCCTGTAGGAACCTTCCTTCTACTTCACGAGTAACACTGGAGATCCCCAACTTGAAGTACTGAGTCGGATCCAACCTTTCTTCAGAAGTTTGTTCATCTGGATACGGACCTCCTTCAATCACTCCGGACTTAATCGATATGGAGCTTTGATTATAGGTTGTGCACCAGGTTGTAAATCAATACTAAACTCAAGAGCTCGATCAGGAGGCAAACTTGATATGTCTTCAGGGAACACATCCTCGAACTCTAGAACTACTTCAGGCTTTCCGCATGTAAAGAGAACACTTATGTATTCTTCGGTTTAGCACGGTAGTTTCCTGGCTCCAAGGTTCTATCTCCACTTTTGAAATAGAAAACTGGGTGATCTGATATCTCAAATACCGCTCTCCTTTGACGACAATCAATAGTAGCATAGAATACTCCGAGCCAATCCATTCCCAACACAACAACGAAATTTGGTATGTCCGGTACTTTGAAATTTGCGTAGAATTCTCGACCGCAAACTACAACTGGGCACTGATCATACCCCAAAGTTGCCTTTAAGACTCTATTCCCGGAACTGACATTCCAGCTTGAAATGAGTGGCTTCATGGGAAACGCGTGCGTTCTCACGAATCGTTGTTACCTGAAGCAGTGTAAAGCTCCAGTGTCGAAAAGTGCGAGTGCAGAAAGGATGGCTACTAGTATAGTACCTAAGTTGTGTGAGATCATGTTTAGATATGGGAAAAGTATAACGATACACAAGAATTGAAAGGTTGAAAGGATGGGGGAATTTACCAGTGATGACTTGTCCTGTGGTTTTGGCCTCCTCAACCATCATTATAAAAGCCTGTCGACTCGGTACATTCCTCCTTGCCGGAGGCACATTCCTCTGCCCTTGAGGCACGTTTCTATGTATCTGGTGGAATTGACGATGAGGCTATGCAGGTAGTCCACATAGAGCTAGTGCAGGAAGAGCTAGGTGAGGTGTAGGTGCCTGAATGGCTGGCCTATGCAGAGCTGTAATTACGGGTCTGGGTGCTGGTGCTGTATTAATACGATATGGGTATGCTCTTATAGCATGCGTAGATGCGCCACAAATCAAACACATGCCATTTTTACGCCTGCAGTTCTTCGCCAAGTGTCCAGTTCTCTTGCAATAGGATTAGAAATCTAGACCAGACCGGTTAAACGATCCTTCTGGTCTCTTGGGAGCAAAAGTCGGCCTAGAAGAGGCTCCTTTGTCATCTGGGTAACAGGGCGTTTGATCCGGCTGCTTGAAGCTTACCTTTCTTCTTGACCAGAGCATCATAAAGGCGTGCTGGTTTCAGGGCGAGTTCATGAGTTGGATAGTTGCATGTGGCTAATGCCGCTTGAATCTCCGGGTCTAAGCCCTGTTGGAATCGTCTAGCCCGAATCTCATCGGTCGGAATCAAGTATGCCACGAACCTGATAAGATGATGATGTCAGGATAGTGATGTGTCTTATGGAATAGACTTTGATATGAATTATTTACCACCTAAGCATGATGAATTCGGCATCATATTCATCCACTGATTTTACCCATATAGAGCCTTGTTGTAGGTGGATGAACTGTTTTTCCATCTAAAAATGGGCAGTCTCGGGGAAGAACTTCACATCGAACAGATCGCAGAATGTCTTCCACTCTATAGGTTGTGTGAGACAGCTTTCCTCAACTTTCCACCAGACTCTTACGTTGTCGGTGAGCTGGAGTTTAGCCGCACGAACCCAAGCTATGTCTGGTCCCTGTGCTGCGGTAAGGCTGTCCTCGATACTCTGGGCCCATTCTTCAACCTAAAGAAGGCTCTCTTTCCCTGAAAAGTTTCTTGGATGCAACGCACGAAATTGCTTTATTCCAAATGCTTCGTCTTCCGGGCGGTTCATGGGAATAGCAGTCTGCTGCTGCTGGCCCTCTATAAGAATTTTGATGGCTTCTAAAAGCACCGTCTGTTTATTGATCGGAGCAGCAACGGTAAGGGGAGGTGGTAGGTAGGTGGTGGTGTGTTGCCATTGACGTTGGTACTGGTGTTGTTGGGAGAATCCATCACCTTGATAGAAAAGGAAAGGTTAGGATAGATTCAAAAATTTGAAATGCAAGGAATGTATAGTTGCCGATTCTTACAATTCTTGTGATATATTGCTTAAGACTTCATGCAGAACTGACCTGCATGAGACACCAACAAAACCTGCCCCGCCCCGCTTCCCAGTAGGCGGAAACGGTGACGTGGCAAGTCCATAATGTATTAATATGAAAATACGTTTAGCGTAATTAAGCAATATAACAATGAGCAAGAATGACAAGAGTAATAAAATGAAACAATAACTTTATTTACATTCAACTTTACAAACAACTGTTTGAAGATATAATAATAAAAGCAAATGCCTAAACAATGGCATACTGAAAGTAAGTACAGGCTGGAAGGAGCTAGTAGTCAGGCTAAACTGCAATCTGGTCCAAGGCCTCCTGCCTTGGCTCTACGTCTTCAGAGTCTGGTCCTCCTGACGAACATTCCGAAGAAAGAAAATAGAGAGGAATGATGTCAGCGAACTAGCATTCGGTAAGTCCTAAAAGAAGAAAGAGAAGATAGTATATAGTGTGAAATGAACAGGTAAAGTTGTATATGATTGTTCACAGGTATAAGATAGTTATTCTAACATGGTTATTTGTAGTTTGATAAGGAAGATATTCATGTATACGAGAGGAGTCCATCTTACCCTGTGAACTATGGTAACATATAGTACAAGACCCAACCCATAGGACAACGACACATGAATTCATATAGATGTATTTTAGGTGACCTCTCGTGCCACGATATGCGTTCTGTACCAATCGACCCATTATCCACGTGTATTGTATTGTATAAGTTAAGATTATAGGTCTTGGCTGAATCCATGGATATAAAATGTACATGTTCAAGTTCAAGATGTAATCATGTATTCGGGTAGTCATGTCGAGTTCATGTCAAGTTATAACCATGGTTCGTTCAAGTCGAGTCAAGTATTCAAGTTTGAGTTTGATATTTGAATTCCTGTGTTCAGGTTCATGATCAAGTATTCAAGCTTGTGTTTGATTTTGGATTTTGGTTTGAGTTTGGATTCATGTTGGATTTAGAATTTTATGAAAGGACATTGTTCTTGCAACATCTTAAGTTCGAGGGTAATCGGCAACTGCTGCATATGGATGGCAGGATTTGTATCTTTTTCCAAGACAATTGTTATTGATAACTCCGTTAAGTTGTCTAACCTGAATAGGCAAGCACTCACTTTCTCCGGCTCCTTAGGGCTCAAGAGAATTGATCCCACTTAAACCTATGTTAAACCAGAGTCCTCAAAATATTGTTTTGCATATCTCGAGAGGTTTTTATGAAAAATACTTTAATATAGTTTAAAAATAAACATCGAGAGTGATTTATAATATTTAGGGTTTTCATGAACATGGATTTTAATTTAAATGGTATTTTTGGTGATGAAACTTAGGCATTTTAAATGTTTGTGGTATTTTATTAAAAACTAGCTCTTTTGGAAACTTGATAGTATTTTATTAAAATTTTAAATCTTCATTTTTAAAATTATAGTTTCATAACATGTTTTTATTGAAAATACAAATTCATAATTTTATATAATTTTCCAAAATTTAGTTCTTATTTAGAAATTCGTATTTCTTAAAAACTGTATTTTTATTTCCTTTCGAGACCGAATACTCCGTGAGTAGTTATGCATCTCACTCTACTGTCCCAAGGATGTGTGATAATCCACACCATCCATTAGCGGGTCCCCTAATGAGGGTTATAGAGGCGTATTTTCCAAGGATTACAAAATACTAATTAAAAGAAACCCGTTTTGAAAAGGTGTGGTATTTAATGAAAAGATTATTCTTTAAAATAGCTATATGTTTATAGTACTGTGCTATGGATCCATAGTGCGCGTGTAGGGTAGGTCATTACCCCGTGAAGTTTTTCCTAAAGGTATTTAACAATTATTGAAAATGAGGGTCATACTAAAGTTCATAGTATTTTAATGAAAAGTTCGTTATATGATACTTTCACATGAAAATTTTGGTTAAACTCAAAACTAAAAGATTGTAATCAAAGTTACAAATAGGGTGGTAAAGTTAGTTTGACTTATGTATTAAGGAAAAGGAAGTTCCAAGTTCTAAAAAAATATATTGGAGGCAACTCCACTTTACTGATATATTTTTAGGAGATGATTTGAAATGAAAAGAAGAAGAGATGAGAAAGACTTAGGCTTTATAACATCGAGAAAGGAGTAAGGAAAAGGGAGGGGGCTTCATGGCGTCGCGAAAGCTTCGGAAATAGCTTTGATCTTCGATGGAAGGAGCTTGGTTACTAACACCACCTGACTCCACTTGCACTTAGGAACTTTTAGGATGATTTTGCTAGAAATTTTCAGAATAGAGGGGGGTTAGGGCATGGGGTGGTATTTATAATGAAGAATTAGGGTTTGGAAATTAAAATTTTGGATTGAAATGTATTAAAAGGTGTTAAATGGTGAATTGAAGTGTCTCTGTTTGATTGCAGGAAAATCAAACATTGCATGGGAGTTAAGGGGAGTCGAAGTGACAAGTGTGCAAAGCACGAAGGCGATTGGGGCATTTTGGACTGTCGGCGCTGGCCATTTGGTGAGTTTTGGCGGTCGGATCTTGAGGCATTGTCTCGAGATTCGTGCCACGTGTCAAGTTGGGTGTGTACACCTCATTGCACCTGTTTGATTTTTCTTAAACTTTTCATTTCTCCGTGAATTGCACATGCAACTCTTGGGCTTCTGAAAAATTAAAAAGAAAAATCTAAAAAATAATTATGTCTGATGGGATTCGAACACACAGGCTATGTCATAGCAGTGTAGAGGTTTTACCAGTGAACTACAAGTTATTTCATTCTTTTATTAAACAAATCTAACTTATAACTCTTACACATGCTGTAATACTCTTTTCTGTACAATAACAAGAAATTTCTGAACAGTGATTTCATAGTCGTTACAACAATATTATCAAATTATTTCGCATAGCCAGCTCGAACAATCTCCTCGTCTTATCACGAGGGAAGGAATATGCACGTCCTGTCCTTTCTTCTAAGGTCGGGCGCATACGGCTGTTGTTTTGGCGGACAGCTGTTTTCGGACCGCCTGGCTGTTGCTGCGCATTGGCGACAAAATCTGATTTTTCCCTTGTCCTTATTATTTCGGGGGTCCTTTCTTTAAGAGGAAGCACCATGACCCATCTGAGCCAGTTTATCAATCAATGTCTGGAACGTAATAGGCTTGAAGATAGTCATAAACTGGGACACAGTTGACTAAGGATTGATAGTCTCAATGAACATCCCTACAGTTAGAGACTCTTCAATGCGTTTTTCGCATTTGGACCACAAGTTCTGTCATCATATCGCATATTGGACCCATATTTCCCCTGGCTTGACCCTGGAATTGATCAACGCTGTAATTGGGGTGCGCTCACTCACACTGGAGAACCTTTGCGTGAATAGTAGCTCCATCTCAGAGAAGGTCTTTACGGAGTCATTTGGGAACTCCGAGTACCATTTGAAAGCTGTCTCTGATAAGCTTCCGACGAATTGTCAAAGCAGTAATTTGTCATCGCCTCTAGTATTTCCACACAGAGCTCTGAGCCGTGCAACATGTTGATAAGGTTTACCCGTTCCTTTATATACGTGGAACTTCAGAATCGTATATCCCTGTGGGTATTTCATTTGGTCATACCAGGCCGGATATGGTCATCCCGTTTTGACGAGCTGATTGGCAGCTTCATTGGCCTGATGATCCCTGATTTGTTGAGTGATATAATTGTCCAACACCGCCTTGGAGATCGTTTCTTCCTTAACCGTTGGTAGGGCCTGGGGAGGATTTGACGTTTCCCCTTTATCGCTATCGGTAATCACCGGAGGATCTTTAGTCGGTGGTTCTGGTTGGATCATCATCTCAACCATGTCTTGAAACAAGAGAGCCATCTGCTTTATATTCGCAGCCTGCTCTGCCGCTTCCCTGTCTTTCTATTCGAGCACCTGTCGTAAGAACTCAGTATTGGCTTCCTGCTCCTGGCGCTCTTCTGCTTCTTTGTCTGGACTTTCTTTAGGCTCAGTGAGCGCTGCCATCTTGGCGAGCATATCATGGAGCTTCTGTTGTTGCTCCGAAGCTTTCGTCAGTGACCGAGTTTGTGGCCTGTGACTCACAGAAGCACGATTCTCCTCTTTATCATCGGTCATATAGACTGTGTATATAGTTATGCCCATAGACTTAGGGCATTTGGAGCTCTCGCCTTTGGGTTTTGCCTCTGGCGATAGAATTTTCTCTGGCCTCGATCTTTTATAAGAAGCCCTAACAAAAGGAACCGTTATAATAGGCACCTCCTTTCAAGAAGTCCTCCGTTGTATGGCAAAGGAATAATCATTCTCTTGTCGAACCTTGGATTTTTTCAGTTGACGAGAATAGCTTTCATCAAGTACCGAGTTTTGGACTTTCCGTCAGATCTGTGGATTTGTGATGAAAGTCACTGATAAGACTGCTCCGGCTGCATTAGAGTTTCTGTAGGCAAAGGTGATCTCTTCAATACCGCTGTGTGGGGGTTGCAAACCCTTCTAAGCTGTTCAAAACTGTTCCCAGTTAGAACTGCAGCATCGATAGCCACTATAGGAGCTGGTAGGGTAAGTCCGGAGAAGGAGCTTCCCCTAACTTGTCTCACTCGGCGCTAATGACGACGTTAAGCATGTCTCGCTGTAGGAACCGTCTCAGTATTGGAGGCGCCCTCATCATGCCCCCAGCGTTGCTTAGGAAATTTGCCTGGTGTCAGCCTATGGAAGACTGACATTTTTGGCGGAATCGGAGTAGAATTGGTCAGTCCGTTGAAGACCGACCATTTTGGTGGTGAAGCACTCTCGTTAGCTTCACATAGGGCGGAAGCTGGGAGAGCTAGCCATTTAGAGGCCACCCCCTCAGGTATCATGGGCTTCTTTGCGGGGCCCATCAAGGTTTTCTTCAGCCTATTGAAGACTGAAACTTCAGAGTTGGACGACTTGTTAATGGGGGTCGCCACGGTAGCTAGCCAATCAAAACCGACTTTTGGGGAGCTTCTTTCTTGGGTGTTGGGACGCCAAAGCTCAGGGATGGGAGCATGGTCTAAAAGAACAGTTCGGTGGTCGCTTGTGTGACCTACCCCCTCGGCATGGAGAAGATGGAGACCGCATTGGGCCCATAAGTAACTCCTCCAGATGAGATGGAGTGAGAGTGGCTATTACAGGAAATGCAGTTGGAGGCTATTGAGTCTGCTCGACGGCCATTCACTAAAGTTTAGTATCTCGAATCCAAGGGCAACCATGAACACAGCGAACTACGATTTTGTCGCGAAACACGAAACACGAAGTGTGGTGTGGAAAGAGGAAGAGGTCCTACCGGGCATGCCAGAATCTTTTTACCACCGAAAACGGAAACTAACTGGGATAGGACGTCTTGCCTAAATTTGGGGGCAGATGCTATTGGAACATATCTGTCCACCTCTCTGAAGATGCCAAGTTGATTTATTGTACCGTATGTCGAAGGTTTGGATAGATGCGACCGATATAGCGTGACTTTATCAGATTCCCCCTCTTTGAGGGTTTTTTTTATTGTGGGGATGCTCTTCCCTGCAGGTGCAAGCCCCTGTACTTAATTACGCTTTCGCATTGTGATAACAACTTTCACCTACTCCAGTAGGTCACTTCGTGCCGTGTTATATATATTATTTATTATGTTGTCCGTGGACTGTATACGAAGACTAGTTTATGTCGTCGCCTGTTGGGCACGGATTAGTCCAAATTTGTATATATTAGACTTAGGTTTAAACCTAGGTCATATATTCCATTAGTTCAGGGGTTTAAGGATCGTTAATCTTGTTTTAAATTAAGATCGACTTAAATGTATGAACATATATGAGCTAAGGATATGTTAGTCTCATATAAAACTAAGATCTGTTGGATATAGTGCCCTCAAGGCAATTATTTTAATCGCAGGCAGACGATTATTATGATTGAAGGAGGACCTATATGGGTAGAACAGTCTTACTCGAGATAATAGTATGCTATCTAGTTTGACTTTATCATCATGTACATGCATTATGCGGTATTACATATCACTATTACATGTTGATAGAGCCCATATGATTCTTGCTTGACTACCAAGGTTATTGTGGCGATCACACTTGTGAGAACTGTGTAGTCTATTAGCAAATCCTTTAATATCCCAAGTCATGGGAATATTGAGACTGGGAATCGATATGCCAGAGTAGACTAGTGTATACATTTCTTGATCCCGACGAGGGGTGATGGCCGATCTCACAACCATTGGTGTCAGTTAGTCACCAAAGATAGTATACTCATTGGGTTATGAATTACACTGAACGGACTCGTCGGGAACATGCTAGATGGTATTATACCTATTTTCATATAGCAGTTCTCAGGTGACATGAGTACATGTTAGTATGTCAACCTGAGATCGTCATTTGTCTCGTGTGAGTTCCCACTGTGTTTTGATTACTACCCAGCCATGGCTCAAAGGAGTCATGCAAACAGCTTTTAGTTGGGTACAGTCTCGAGTGACATGGAGATAGTGAGCGGATCGTCAGGGATTCGTCTCTCCCAGTATTGGGGGTAGATGTCGCACTATGCATGGGTGGCCATCACCAGAAATCCTTGACCAAGATAGACGAGAAATACTGATTTGGATCAGTAGTTTCTCAATGGGTGATAGGCTTCACATTGACACGAAATATTGTGTTCTAGGGGTCTGACTTTATCCACCCCTAGACCTGATTTGTGATACTCTTAGAAGAACAGACCGGGCTGTACGGAGATTGTCACAGACAGGCTCAGTAGGGGTACGGATGAGTTTGCTCGTCGGCCTTCGTTTCGTTTAATACCTGGGTAACCGTTACATACAGCTAGTGCTGCTGACGTGCTTGTGATTAAACCTACTGCCAACGTATTGACGAGTCTTTAGAATCCTATATAGAGGATTTTACCGATTCAGGCGATATGATTTAGATGACGTATGTTGGTATATACAGATGTCCGATTGAATATGCGTACAAGCTACACGGACTTTGATCGGACGGTTGATAATACTAGCGGCTTAAGATTAAGCCGAATTATTAAATAAAGTTTTGATTTAATAATTTATATATATATATATATATTCAATATATGTATTCTAGTATTATTGTTCACTATTCATTTTCTCTCTTGGCTATTCGTATTTTTATACGAATACACATATATATATTTCGATATGTATACCGGGTTGTATTCCGTATTTCTACGGAATATCTTTTAGAAGATGACCACCTCATTATATGATTTTATTTTTAGAAAATCATTTGCAAATGAGGTGAAGGGTAAGGTGGTATTAGGCATGGTTGAATACATGTAGAGAAGAATGGGCTTCATTAGAATATTACAAATTATTGTGAGATTTGATTTTTCATGGTTGCTAAAACATTATGAATCCATTATATTATTTTTCTACACAATAACAATACTCTCTCATTCCTTCAACACTTGCTCAAGGCCACTTCTTCACCTCCTCCTCCTTCTTCTTTAGTTGCTCACTTGAGCTTTAGAATTGAGAGAAAAAGATAGTGGAAAATTCCTACATCCCCACTCTCCATTCTTAGAGAGCATAGAACGCCGGTTGCTTCGCTAGGCGAAGCTAGAGTTTGGATCGGTTCTCTCGGGTGGATCATCTTTGGCGAAGGAAGACCGGCATGCAAGCGCGATCTGGAGCACTTGAAGAAAGTTTGAGGATGTGAGTATTTCTAACATAGTAGATTAACATAGCTCACTAGGTTCTTGTTAGCAAGTTCTAGCTCTTTAGTTTGATTCATGGTTTTGGAACTTTAGCAAATTAGAAAATTTTGAAATCTGTGTTGCCATCTTCTAAAATTAGTTTGCTAGTGCGTCTAAGTTCCCAGCAAGATCAACTTAGACGTACAGTTATAGATCATTAATCTTATTAAGATCCATTTAAGAAGCATACGGGATCGACTGCCACGAGCAATATAGGCTCAATGAGCTTAAAACTTCAAAGACTTGGCCAATTTTGGAGCTCAGTATTAGGATTTTATATTACTAAGTAGTGCTAAACACTTAGTCATTTAGACTATAGATATAATATCTAGATCGTGCATTGGCGCTCACATGAATATCACGTAGGGCACTAAGGCTTTGGCACTCATATGGGTATCACGTGAGACACTCGGGTTTGGCATTGACCTGTTAATGCTAAACACTTTTTATACAACGCTCACGCGGGTATCACATGAGATGCTCAGGCTTTAGCGTTCACGTGAGTATCACGTGAGCCGCTAAAGTTTGGGCGTTGCCTTATCAGTGCTAAGCACATTTTATATAGCGCTCACGTGGGTATCACATGAGGTGCTGAGGCTCTAACTTTCACGTGAGTATCACGTGAGCCGCTAAAGCTTGGGTGTTACCCTTTTAGTGTTGCTCACATGGATATCACATGAGGGCATCCTTTAGCTTCTTCCTGATGCTCATGTGTTCTTCACATGAGATTTTCAATTTTGGATGACTTCTCCTGGAGCGCTCACGTGGATATCATGTGAGTCTTTATTTTCTGGGTTTTCACGTGCCTTTCACGTGAGATTCTATCATATTCATGTAGAGACCAACTGTAAGAGGTAAGTTCTTCTATCCTCTCCTTTTTTTGTGAGGACTAAGTTCATTTTTTATGGGAACTAAGTTCCTTAAAGGGTTAAACCCTATCTAAATATATCTTCAAAAGAAATAAATTCCTGGAATGTAAGTTCGATCTCTTTCTTCCATGTTCTTCTCTCATATTTATATGGGGATGACAAAACAATATAGTTTTCGCCTAGATCTTGAGTATGAAGAACAAGATCTTCCCGATGAAAATTAAATTCTCAACTTATGGGAGATGTGTCTTGCTGATCTCAAATCCAGGAAAAGAACAAAGTTCCTTTTTAGAAGGTTGAACCCTTATATATATATATATATATATATATATATATATATATATATATATATATATATATGTAAAAGAGATGTTTTGATCTCTTTGCTTTCTTTACCTAAAGATTTTGAAGGAGGAAGATGATCTTTCTTTGAAAAGAGAATTAAATTCTCCGTTGTACCTTTTTATCACTTTATGGGGTTGATTCTGTGAAGTCTCAGATCCTTTATATAGGTGAGGAAAAACTATCAATTAGTTTGAGAAAATCTCTTATTGAGAAAATATTTTATGTTGGTTTTAAATCCAAAAGTTCTCATTTTTTTAACAGAGAAAATCTTCCTAATATTAGAAAGATCAGGAGAAAATATTTCCCAAGTAGAACTTAGTTCTAAATATAATTTAATTTTATTTGAAGCTAGCGCTTCAAATTGATGTGCTCATGTTTTTTTCTCGTGAGCGCTCTCGTGTTTAACACGTGAGCCCGGTATGGGTTTTAGTTTATCTCTATTCAGCATTCACATGCTTTGCATGTGAGCTCTCACATGTTTAACACATGAGGCTTATATACCAGGATTTAATCCTTACTGAAACCGAAGGTCACATGTTTTGCATATGAGTGCTCACGTGTTCAATACGTGGGAGCCATTTCATAGGATTTAATACTCCCTGAAGCCGTAGGTCACATACTTTGCATGTGAGCGCTCACATGTTCAACACGTGGGAGGATTTCGTTTTATCTCCTCTTTTCCTTTCTTTCTTTTTTTTAATAAGGGAACAACCCTACAAGATCGCAGAGATTTAGATAGTGACTTGGAGTTATCGCCCTTTTGATTTTCAATAAAGAACTTTGTTATTTTGGGTTAGTAGTTTATCTTGTCATTGAACTCCTTTTAACCATTGACTCTTTTGAATTAATGTAATAAAGTATTGATTGTGATTTCCTTTACTTGTGTTGTGTTTCCTGATTACTATGTAATGTTAGAAACCGAAGTGTAATTACGACATGATTATTCCTTGATCATAGGTGTATGGCTGGCCTAGTCACTCTCGTATTCCGTATTTTGGAAAGCGGAGTGTGACATGGTTTTGTTGGTATCAGAGTATGAGGTTTAGAATGAGATTACAGTTTCCGACTAGGGATTGACAATTTAAGTCACCCATTCAGTTTAGATTGTAAACTTCTCATCCTTGACTTAGATTCCTATAGTGTGTCATGCCACATATTTTGACCATATTCGGCAAAGTTTTGGATAACTTAGTAAAGTTACGTGGTTGTAACTATGAACTGCAGTATAGTAATAATGCGGTACTCTACTTGTGTGATTTGGATTTCAACCTTTGATTCCCTTCTCAATTGAGTATTACCCTACCGCATATTCTTGTTTTGGTTATCAAATCCCAATCTCTCTTGTTATCTTATATTGTTCCCGAGTTTTCAAATCTATTTTCCATTTCTTCATCCTTGTACTTTTCCTTGACGGTCCTATTCCTGCTTACGTTTCTTTCCGAATCCGATGCATTCTCACTTCATTTCTTTGAAGTTGTCTTATTAAGTTCCACACCTCTAATTTTTTATCAGCATCACGCAGTGGAAGTGTGGTGGATCCATAACCCACAATTGAGGTTGAAAGTTTCTAGTGCACGTGCCGCTACAACTGCGGTCAATGCGGAATCAAAAGACAAAAAAAATTCGGGGAGCACTAGAAACTAATCCCTAGCGGTCGTTCCAAACACTAAACTAGAAAACTAAGCATGCAAGGTTTAGAGATTACAACTATTGATGTGTGTCCACACAATTGTGGAATCCCCCTCTAAGCTCCTTGTAGACCTTCGGGAACAAGCTTGAGAAGCAACCGCTCTTACCGAAGATGATCCACCCGAGGGGACTAATGTAAGCTCTTGCTTCACCTAGTGAAGCAACCGACGCTCCAAGCTTGCTAGAAGTGGAGTGTGGGGATGTAGAAATTTTCCATTATCATTTTCACTCTAAAACAAAGCTCAAGAGAGCAATGAGGAAGAAAGAGGAAGAAGAGGATAGCTAGCCATAACACAAAATGTGCTAAGTGTTGTAATGTGGTTGAAAGAATGGAATGGCTTCATATATTTTACAACCATTTTGCAATAAACAATTGAAGCCCATCCCGCTCTACATGCCTTCAACCATACTCAAAACCACCTCACCCTCCACCTTATTTTCTTGAATATTCATAAATAAATATTCACAAATGAAGTGTCCTCCTTCTAGAAGGTATTCCATATAAATATGGAATACATCCCCCGGTATATGTATCGCTATATATATGCGTATCCGTATAAAAATACGAATAGCCAAGTGAGAGAAAATGAATAGTGAACAGAATACTAAGATATGTATATATATATATATATTAAATATATATATATATATATATATATATATATATAAATTATTAAATCAAAATATGATTTAATAATTCGACTTAATCCTAAACCAGCTAGTATTATAAACCGTCCGATTAAAGTCCGTGTAGAAAGTATACGTATTTAATCGGACCCCTGCACGTATCAATATACGGTTTCTACATCATATCGTCTTAATCGGGAAAACACTCTATGTGGGACTTTAAAGATTCGGCAATATGCTGGCAATGATTTATTGGATAAATTCAAAACCACAAACATGTCAGCGGCACTAGCTGTACATAACGGCTACCTAGGTATCTGCCAAAAGAGAGGTTGACAACCAAGTTCGTCTATACCCTATCGAGCCTGAATGTGAAAATCTTCGTACAATCTGGTCTCTTTGTCTAATAGTATCGTATACCGGGTCTAGGGGTAGATAATGTCAGATCCCTAATAACCCAATAAGTAGTGCTGAAGTCAAGCACATCATCAACCGAGAAACTACTGAACTCTTATCAGTAAATCGCATCCACTGTGGCCACAGATTTAGGGTGATGGCCAACCGAACACAGCGCGACATTGACTCCTAATACCAGGAGAGACGAATCCCTGACAATCGCTCATTGCCTCCATTTGGCTCGGGACTGTACCCAACTAAAATCTGTTTGCATGACTTCTTTGAACCGTGGTAGGGTAGTAATCTACGTACAGTGAGAACTCACACAAGAAAAATGACAATCTCATGTCAAAGTATTAATCTGTACTTATGTCACTAGAGAACTTCTATCTGACGATAGGTATAATACCATTTAGAAGTTCTCGGCGAGTTCGTCCAGTGTAGACACCTCCAGTGAGCACCTGTATACTATCTTAGGTGACACAACACCAACAGCTTGTCGTCGAAGTCTAGAAACGTATATACTAGTCTACTCTAGAATATCTGTTGGGATTCCTGGCGCGCTGGCCGTCGACGCGGCCGTTGCGGGACGAAATTTTTTGGTGTTTTAAAATTAAAAACTTAGTGCTAGAAACAACTACCTAGAATCGAAACCCAACATGAAACTAGCAATCTAAAAGAGTCTATTTACTGTGATAGAAGTGTTATACCGAATGATCCGTGTCCTTCGGTCTTCTACCATCTTCCTTAGATCCTAGGGGTCTTCGGGATCGAGCTTGATCGTCAGTTTTCCTTCGTCGAAGATGATCCACCCGAGGGATGTAGTTCATGGCTCTAGCTTCACACTAAGAATCTAGTGAAGTAACTAGGGACTCTAGATTGCTGATCTAGAATACCTAGGATGTAGTGAAGTGTTCTATGTGTGTATCTATCTCACCTCCTCTCTTGATTCTCAACACATGAGATTGTAAAGAGGAGGTTGAAGATGAAGGTGGAGGAGCTCAAGAAAAGAAGTGAGGAGAGTGATGCTAATGGTGAGACAAAAAATCCATCTCAAAAAATGAACTATTCAACCAAGAATGCAAACCATGAAGCATGGTTTTGTATATCTTATTTTTTCAATTTTAAAATCCAACCATGCTTGAATAGTTTGCACAAATGAATTGTTAATTCATTTGTGCAACACTATTGAAGCATGGCTCTCACCATACTCCCTTCTCTTCTTTTACACATCATTTTCCATTTAATATAAATAGATCAAATCTAAAATGAGGCATCCACCTTCTAGAATGTTTTTCGTATAAATACGGATTACACTCTACTATATACACATACCTGTATTCGTACCAAAATACGAATACCCAAAGAGATAGAATAACACAAAGAACATAATACTAGAATATACATATTAAAATACATATACATAAATTATAAAATCAATACCTGATTTAATAATCTGGCTCAAATTCGAGCCGGCTAGTATTATCAACCGTCCGATCGAAAGTCCGGGTAACTGGTACAATCATTCGATCGGAACTCTGAACGTATCTAATACGACTACTATATCATTTCGCCAGAACCATGGAAACCTCTATATGGAACTCTAAAGACTCGTCAATACGCTGGCAGTGGGTTTAATCATAAGCACGTCAGCGGCACCAGCTGTACGTAACGGCTACCCAGGTATTGAGCAAAAGGAAGGCCGACGAGCAAACTCATCTGAACCCCTACTGAGCCTGTCAGTGACAATCTCCATACAGTCTGGTCTGTTCATCTAAGAGTATCGCATATCGAGTCTGAAAGTGTATCCTAGCACCACCACTGGGTTTTAACCGGCATCAAGCTTGCAATTTTAAAAAATTCTTGGTGCTAAGCTACACTAACCTAGAATCTAACTAGAGTATTAGGGTTTAAACAATGATATCACAAAAAAAAACTATACTAGGTGAAAGAGATTTAACCTTTGTAGATCGAGTCCTTCACTTTTATAGCTCCGGATAGTAGTTCCTACGACTCCTCTAGGCTCCACTTGAAGAAGGAACGAGTTTGCTTCGTGATCTTAGTGTCAAATATGATCCACCTTAAAGCTTCTCTAGTTCAAGCTACCTCTTCATTAATCTTTCATTAGTGAAGGAAACAACCTATACTTAATGGCTAATATAGTGTAGGTTGATGAAGTAGGGTTTTTTTAGCTCACTAAGGATTCTCACAAGCCCTAGGGTTCACAACTCATGTGAGGGTTAGGGCTTGTTTGAGGAAGAAGAAGATTATGGGAGAGAGCAAGAGGAAAAGAGCTAAGACTCATGATCAAGTAAAGAATGGCTCTCATATGGCTCCTCACTTATTGAAGAATGAATAAAACTTAATAGAAATATACAACCATGCTTTAATAGTGTGGCCAAATGAATAAAATAATCTACGAACCATGCTTCACAACCATGCCTAAAATATCTCCCATTTTCCACCTCAATTTCCATTTTCTCAAAATAGAAAATCCATATATATATATATATATCACACACATATATAAATATATATTATGAGAATATAAATTTTAAGTGAGCTTAATATTAGTTAATATATAATTATATCAAATATAAATATATATCAAATTATTAAATCAACACTTGATTTAATAATCCGATTATATTATATATAACCGACTAATATCATTTATATGTATATCACATTATCAAATCAACACTTGATTCAATAATCCGGTTATATCACATATAATCTAACTGATATAAAATGTCACCAGATTAGAATACGGTATCACATACTCGTATTTAATCAGGCTCCCGCACATATCAGTATATGTGCCCAACTTCGTTTCGTTTGAACTATGAAACCTCTGTGTGGGACTCTAAAAACTCATCAATACGCCAGCAGTAGTAATGATCACATCAGTTACCTACAAGCCGTCAGCGGTACTAGTTGGACGTAACGGCTACCCAGGTATTGAGCGATTAGAAGATCAACAAGCAAGCTTGTCCAAACTCCCATGAAGCCTATAAGTAACACTTACCATACAGTCCGGTCTCTTCGTCTGATATGTTGCATATCAAGTCTATGGGTGGAATCGTCAGACCCCAGTAACTTGATAAGTCATGCCGATGTGTGGCTCATAACGGTTCGAGAAACTACTGATAACACTTACCAATAAATCTCATCAGCCATGGCCAGGGACTTACTGTTATAGCTAATCGAGCATAGCGCAACATCAAATCCCTATACTAGGAGAGACGAAACCCCTCTTATCACTCACAGCCTACATGTAACTCGGGACTGTACCCAAAATCCACCTGTTTGCACGAATCCTTTAAGCCATGGTAGGGAGGAAATCAAAGTACAGTGGGAACCACACAAGACACTATGATGATCTTGGGTCTACAGACTAATCTGTACCAGTGTCACCAGAGAATTGCTATCTGACGATAGGTATGGTACCATCTAGGAGTTCTCGGCGAGTCCTGCTCGGTGTACCCATTCTCTAATGAGCATCTGTATACAATCTTTTGTTAGTTGTATGTATGCCCTAGAGGCCATTATTGTACATGAGATGTATATTATAGTGGATGCTGGGACATATATAGAGAGGACTTTCTTGCTCGACATGATAGTACGCTATTTGGTTGCTCTTTATCTTAACATGTACACTTACAGTCTCTCTGTTACATGTTGATAAAGCCCTTAGGATGTGTACTTGACTCCCAGGATTATGATGCAGATCATACTAGTGGGACCTGGGCAGTCCATGAGTTCATCCTTCAATTGTTCCTAGTTGAGGGAATATAGAGACAGGGCATCGATATTCCAGAGTAGACTAGCGTATATCTTCTCGACCCATGTGATGGGCGATGGATGATCCCATATCCATTGGTGTTTGACATCAGAGATGGTATACGGGTGCTCAGTAGAGACTGGGTACACTGAACGGAATCGCAGAGAACTCCAAGATGGTATTATACCTCACGTCAGATAGCAGTTCTCTGGTGACACTGGTACAGGTTAGTCTGTCGACCCGAGATCGTCATAGAGACTTGTGTATCTCCCACTGTGCTTTGATTTCCACCCTACCACGGCTCTATTGAGTCGTACAAACAGGTGGTTTTTGGGTACAGTTCCGAGTCATATGGTGGCAATGAGCGATATGAGGGGATTCTTCTCTCCCGGTATTGGGGGTTGATGTTGCACTATGCTCGATTGGCCATAACTAGAAATCCCTGGTCATGGTAGATGAGACTTACTGGTAAGTATTATCAGTAGTTTCTTGACCCGTTATGGACCTTGTATCGGCATAACTTATCAAGCTATTGGGGTCTGACATTTACCACCCATAGGCGAGATATGCGACATATCAGACGAAGAGACAGGACTGTACGGTAGTGTTACTAATTGGATTCGCAGGAGTATGACCAGGCAGACGTTACATTTAGCAGGCCTCTTACGGCTTGTGGGTGTTTGGTATGATCATCGCCTACTGCCGTCGTATTAACGAGTCTTTAGAGTCCTACACAGAGGTTTCCTGGCTCAAGCGAAACGGAGTAGGAGTACATATGTGATATGTACGGGACCGAGATTAATACGAGTATGTGATACCGTATTCTACTCTCGCGATTTGTGTCATCGGTCGGTTATATGTGATATAGCCGGGTTATTGAATCAAGTGCTGATTCGAAAAATTGATGCACATGATATTAGTCGGTTATATGTGATATAGTCAGATTATTAAATCAAGTGTTGATTTAATAATCTAATGTATAATTATATATTTGATATATTAAATTTACATTAACTAGTATTAGCTCACTTAAGATTTATTTTCTCACTTGATTGTGCATTAAGTATATATATGATATATATTTGTGTACATGCTTTTGTATCATGCTAGATGATACATGCAACAGGGTGTGTGAGACTCACACCATGATTAAGATAATGGTGAGGGTTTTATTTATTTTGGTAATTCAAAATTAGTTGGAAATTGTCATGCTTAGAAGCTTGGAGAAGCTTAAAGCATCTTTGACTTAGTCCACTAATTTTGTCTCATTCAAGATATTTATTAACCAAACCATTATCTTAAACCATGGTTATGTCTCTACAATGGTTAATATGTGATATTAAATCACCCATGGTTGCTATTCTCACCTCATGAGTTTTCATTCTTCACTTGATTTTATTCTTGAGAGTTTTTCTTCATCTTCTTCCTCTAGCTCTCTTTATCTTGAGAAGGTGAGAAAAATATTGTGAGAAAATAAAATATAAAATGAGCCCATTTCCTACTTCATCATTAGCCATTTAATTTAGGGTGTTCTCTTCATAAAATTCATGACCTGGTGAAGAGCTAGCTTGGGTTTGAGTCTCCTCAACGTAGATCTTCTTCGGCCTCGAAGACTTCGAGCAAGTTTGTTCATTTCTCCAAGGGAACCCAAAGTAGAGTTCGGGAGATCAATACTCGCAGCGAAGGGACTACTACATGGAGCTTTAGAAGTGAAGAACCGGTCTACAAAGGTTGTATTCCTCATTCACTTAGTGTAATGGTAGATTACATGTTTAGTTTGTCTAGTTACTCTAGCTTGATCCTTGTTAAGGGTCTTTAGCAAATTAGAATTTTATAAATTGTCATGCTTGATGTCTTGAAAACCCAGTAGGGTGCTGAGGAACCCCAACAGTGGTATCAGAGCCGGGCTAGGGTATTAGACGATGTTTCTTAGATTACGAAACTGAAACTACTCCGAAACTTGAAACACACAAACCCAGTTTCTGTCGATTTTTATATGGTCTCTAAATTTTTTTTAAACAAGTGCATAATGATGTATAGGATATGACATGAACACAGAAGAAATTTGAGACCATTTTGTCGGATTTTGGCCGGCTAGACTTTCCCAAAAACCGGTGTGCTCGGCCCTATTAAGGAATTTTGGCCTTGAATTTTTTCTGTGTTCCAGGCACTGGGGTTTAGTGTTTCAGGTGTTGTTTGTTTTTCCTAACATTTCATGTGATGCAGTCTTACTGTATAGGCAACTCGGAGTGTTCGTATTCATAGTTTAACATTGGTTTCGGATTTTCACATGTTATCTTGGCGAAGTTAAAAAGTTCGAATGAACGTCAAAAACCTATTTTTCCAAGTTTAAAGTATTCGGAAAATCATGCAAGTCATTCTTTGGACCCTCTAGAAGAATGAAACTCTAACTCGATATAATGACCATGGAACCGCTTTCGAACCTTAGGGTTTGCGGCAGTTCTGCGGTGCCATTAATGAGGCTTGGGTTTGCCCTTTTACGGTTGGTCCATAGGTGTTGTGGCATGTTCTGGGTATTTTTGAACTGTGCTCAAAAGTTAGCTCTTGGGAAATTGTGGGACTTTGATTAATCGATCGAAAAGTTTAACGTCGTCCGGATATTTGTGATGGGATACAATACTTGGAATCCACAACATTTGAATTTTATGAATCTAGCAATTTAGTCTCATTTGATCGGTTGCCACGGAATTTTGACATGGATCAAAAGTCCGTTGCAATCATGTAGCGTACGCGGATACTCGTCGGGTAACCTTACTAGATGGCCACGCCCCATAGCCCTGACCAAGTGACTGTAGGAGAACTCCGTTGCCAAAAGCATCCGTCCGGGTACTCGCGGCCGCGGTGTTCCGCCTAAGTGCACTTCGTCGACGGCATCGGAGGTATGGCCGTCTACTAAAGTTTCCGACGAGCATTCGATCAGGGTGTCGGGAATCTTGTTGAACTACCCGACTTGATATTGAATTTTTTTTTCGATATCGAGACTAAAATGCGGGGTTTATAATTGTTAAGCATGCGATTTCTAAGGAATTCATATTGTTAGGCATGAAATCCGGAATATGAGATATTTCGGGTTTATGATGTCTAAGGAGGTTGCGGATTCCAACTGTTGTAGTTTTCACTTTCTTTTCTTTGACCATAAGTGTAATATGTGGTGTATCGCCGGTTTCGTTGCTATACGTCAACGAAAATTGGGATACGCATATTTACATACGTTGATGACATGCGATATTATGTGTTGCTGTGATATGTTATATTGGATCATGATGTTTGAATAGCTGGGGGTTTTTATGTGAGGTGAGAGTTTTTCATTTTCATTCATGTAAAAACTTGTATGTAATATTCTTTTATTGGGGCACTTCCGGATTGAGGAAGATGTCACCGTTGATGTATATTATTTACTTTTCCGCATTAGGATAGACCCAAGGAGGGGAACACAAGTAACCGGATTCTAGAGTTTAGTGGGAGACCATCTTGAGGTGTCGAGTCCGGGTCTCCTAACTCTAGAGTTGGTAGGGTTGCTTACCGCTCTTGTAGGGGTCTTGGGATGTAGGATTGGCTATTCATCACGACCGTGGAATCTGTGTTTTTATACAGGCTTAAATTAAAACTCGAAAATCCTAGTATATCCAATATTTCATATGTTGTCTTCTGCTGCTGATATTCCGTGATGTGATCACTTTATATTCTGAGATAAATACTATATATAATATATATGATATATTATAGACGTTGCTTATGTTTTTCACCCGCGCTAGCCCTGCCCCGCCCTACCGTTAGTTACCTAACCTAACGGTGCACGACGGGACTTCGTGGTGAATGCGGATGGTATAAGCGTACGTTGTATTTATCTGTGATGTTTAGGTAACTTAAATGATGGGACATTCATTAATGAGATTAATGAAAGAAAATAAACCTAAAGATGTTGTAGAGTCGAATTTGAAACCCACTCGGCTTTTTACGAAAAAGCAAAGTTTCAAAATGCGGAGCTTAAGCCACTCCTTTTAAAACCATTTGATTTTACAACGATATCAAGTTCAAAGCGTTAAAGGTTTTCTTAAAAACCATCTGCAACCCTCCGTCATTTTAGGAAGTAAAGTACTTAGTATTCATGCTGCATTTGTTGACCTTAGCCAAGGCGTAGTGTGCGGTAGCTAAGTGATGTCTTCCTACACAGCATATGATGCAATTAATTAGGACAGGCATGTGACTTTCTTGACCTTAGCCAAGGATCTTGTGAATGGGTCTTATTAATCACAAAATGACAGGTAGAACTTGACTAGTGCTTATGATTTGTTGACCATAGCCATGGTCATAAGTGCTAGGGGTAAAAACCATTATCGGCAGTTTTAAGTGTTGAAATTTGCAATGAGATTGCATACTTTCTATGAGATAGTTGGATCCTGATACCCACTGCGAGTAATTGTTACTCCTGGGAGAGTTTTGCACTTTACAATTAGCCTATCAAGTAGGTGTCTAGAAAGGTGTCAATGGGGTTACGCCCCTGGGAAAACAGGGTTTATTTTAATTAGATCCGTGCGAAGACACGGGGAACCTCTCTCAAAATACCGGCACTGGCCTAGCTGAAAGATTGGCGAACATGTAGGGTGTAATTAATCCCGGCTAGTCTTTCCTTTTAAGGTTTAAAGGAAGATTTAATAAAAACAGCGGGAGCCATCCTTATTAGATAAAATATATATAACCAATCTAATCTTGCAAGAGCGCACGCAGAGTGTTTTCTTCTCTCTCTCTCCAGGAAGCGACCATGTCACGCCTTAATCAAGATAATAATATGGATGTATTGACCGAAGCCGCTTGTTAGACTGTGCTGGGGAACGTTGGTCCCGCTCAAACTTATAATTGTTATAAGACCGAGCAGGTAATAGGGGAATACCAGGATTCCCATGCCGCCTAAACGAAGAAAGTGCATGATTGATGCATCTTCATCGGGCGTGTTCGTTACAGAGAACTGTTTCTCAGTATTCTATACGTCCTGGGTATTTGATACCGGATCAGGATCCCGCATATGTAATCTGTTACATGGGCTACAGAAAGGTGGAGAACTGAGAATGGGTAATATGTCTCTAAGTATAGAGAACGGTGCAATTGTTACAGCCAAGGTGTTGGCAGTTATCACCTTGTATTACCACATGGTAATACATTGATTCTGAACGAATGTTATTAGATACCGAACCTGATATGCAACATTATATCAGTCTCTTTATTTAATAAAGAAGGATATAATTTTGTATTGTTGGATAATGTTTTGAACATTTCCTATATCAAGAGTTGATCAGTTCAGGCACGTTATCTAATAGCATATACGTTCTAAATCAAACCACAGTTCTTAACGTACAGAACACACAGAAGAGGAAGAGTTCAGAAATGAATAAATCCTACTTATGGCATTGTAGACTAGGTCATATCAATACGACCCGACTAGCTAAGTTACATTAAGATGCATATTTAAATCATTTTGAATTTACATCTTGTGAAACTTGCCAGTCATGTCACAAAGATAAGATGACCATAGCTCCGTTTACTTGAAACAGAGAAAGGGTTATTGTACTCTTGGGACTGATACATGATGATGTATGTGGTCTCCTGTCTACATATGCCAGGACTGGTTCTTTGTACTTCATTATATTTACTGATGATCTCTCAGGATTTGGACATGTGTTCCTGTTGAAACACAAGCCTGAAGCTTTTGAGAAATTCATTGAATATAAATCCGAAGTAGAGAACCAAAACGGGTATAAGTATTATGTCCTTTGATGTGATCAGGGAGGAGAATACTTGTGCATGGAATTCTTGGACTATTCTAAAGGAGAATGAGATTCTCTCTCAGCACTACTCCTCCGTATACACCATAGCACAACGATGTATCGGGGCAGAGCAATCGCACCCTATTAGATATGGTACACTCTATGATGAGTACTGCTGAGTTGTCTGTTTCCTTTTGGGGTTATGCGCTTGAAGAAGCAGCATACCTATTGAATTGGGTTCCAATCAAATCAGTGCCTACCACTTTATATGAGATATGGTATGGGAAGAGCCCATCTCTTAAGCATGTTAAGATTTGGATTGTCCGGCCCATGTCTAAAAGAAAAATCCGAACAAGCTCGAGGCAAGGTCAGTTCTGTGGAAGTTTGTTGGATATCCCAAGCATTCGCAAGAGAATATCTTCTATCACATCGAGAAACAAAAGGTGTTTTATTTCTCGGCATGCCACCGTTTTAGAAAAAGGAATTTTTAAGGAAGAAATTTGTGGTCATGAGGTAGAACTGGAATTAGTTCCAGCTATACAAACTACAGCTGATGATTTGGTAGAACCGGATGATTCTATAGTTCCGAACGAACCTCAGCCTCTCCGCCGATCTGGTAGGGTTCCTCATCTGCCCGAGAGATACTTCGGTTTCTCGATGACAGTGGGAGCAAGGATTGCATCATGAGAGATGATGACCTAACTAGTATCGAGCAGGCCATCAAGAGTAGGGACTTTGTAAGAATGGCTGGATGCTAAGCGATCTGAGATGGAATCCATGTACATCAACAAAGTATGGACTTTGGTTGCTATATCTGAAGGGTAAAATCCCCATCAGGAGCAAGTATATCTTGAGAAGATTACTTGGTGTAGATGGAAAAGTTGAGACTTTCAAAGCTAGACTTGTTGCAAAAGGTTCTCGTCATCGACCAGGCGTGGAAAATGATGAAACATTTTCTCTAGTGGCTATACTTAAGTCCATCCAGATCCTACTTGCCATTGCTACATACCATGACTACGATATCTGGTGGTTGGGTGTCATGACTGCTTTTCTAAATACTGATTTAGAAGAGAGCGTCTATAAGTACACAGCCAGAGAGCTTCGTAGATAGTGGGAGCAGTAGAAACGTGTGCAAGTTGCTTTATGCATTAAAGCAGGCATCACGGAGTTGGAACATATGTTTTGATGTGATAGTCAAAGCGTTTGACTTCATCAAAATGGTATATGAACCTTGTATACACAAAAAGGTAGTAGAGAGTAAGGTGGTCATCCTCGTATTGTACGTGGATGACATACTCTTGATAGGGAAGGTGTTTCCTATACTACACTCAGTCAATCTCCTCTTATCACATTGATTCTCCATGTAGGATCTAGGTGATACCTCATAAATCCTGGTTTATGGATCTATGAGATAGCCTCGACATTCTAATTAACATGTTTTTATCAAAAAATACCCTCGAGATTTATTTTTAAAAACATTTTACATGAAACCCCCTCGAGAAATGCAAACATTCAAAATACAACTTGAACAAATCTTTAAGGACCTTAGACTAATATAGGTTTAGGCAGTATCATTTCTCGTGAGCCTTAAAGAGCCGGAGAAAGTGAGTGCTTGCCTATTCAGGTTAGATAACACTGCAAATTAATGGAGTTATCAATGGCAATCGTCTTGGAAAAAACACAAATTCTGCCGTCCATGTGCAGCAGTTGTCCGATTATTCCTGAACTTAAGAATTTACAAGATTAAACCTGTTCAAAAGATTTAAATCTAGTAATATGAAATGAGTATAACCCGAATACAAACTAGAACATGACTCAGAACTCGAACTCGAACTTGAACTAAGAATTATACATGAACCTGAACTTGACAATTGAACTTAACATGAATATCTGAACCCAATGTCTACTCTTGAAATGACTTGACTCGAACCATGAATACAACTTGATATGAATACATGAATACTTGACACGAATACTTGATCTTGACATGAACTCCATCTTGCAACTTGATGTATTCATGGATTCGAGCAAGACTGGTAATTTTAACAGTAATTTAGAATACACAGGGTGTTGGGGTAGTTCAAAATGCAAATCTAATGAAATCTTAGGTGTCCCCCTAGATCATGAATCCATGTCTATTAACACAAGCAATCTATCATGAGGGCTCGTGTTTCCTTGCTCTTGGATTATAGCTTGTTGGAGTTCGGAATACTTCAACACTAGGTTGAAATCCCGTTACTAATACTTGATTCGGGATCGTGGTTCCTTACCCCTGGATTATAGTCTGTTGGGTTCGAGAACACTCTTGAAATTGGTTGATATTCACTCTTGAACTTACGTTAGATTAGTTTACTTTTATAGAGTCTTTTTAAGACACTTACATGCACTTCATGTTTACTATACCTACACTATACGGCCATGTTATACTATTCTCATGTTACTTTGCCATATTATAGAACCGCCATATTACATAGAATTACCATGCTTATATTAAATAATATGTTTAAACACCATATCTCCCAAACCATTGCTTCATGATATCCATTTCCAACTTGTCATTATACTTTTATACTTCACACCTTTACTTAGGGACTTACCGAGCGAAAGTTCGCTGACGGGCATCCACCCATTTCCTTCTTCTTTTGGATGTTAATCAGGTGGTTTAGAGACTGAGGAGACAGAAGAGACTGCAGGGGACTACGACCAGATCACTACTCAAGTTTAACTTAACTCATCTTTTCTTTCAGTTTATGTATGCCACCTGTTTAAACATTTCTATTCTTTTATTTCCTTTCCAGTTGAACTTATGTATTGTAAATGTATCAAGTTGAATGTAAATAAAGTTGTTGAAATTTAAATCTCATGTCTTTTCTTGTATATTTTATATTGCTTATTTTATGCTTAGCGTATTTACTCCGGGAAATGACTTTCTCGAAATAAATACGTCACGGGCATAGTCACATACCGTCACTATCTTTTGGCAAGCGGGGCATGACACGGTAAATGGGTAGACCGATTTTTGAAGGGACCATTGCCTCGGTGCCATAACAAAGACTGAACGGGGTTTCCCCTGTGGGTGTCTTCCTCGACGTTCGCAATACCCAGAGTACCCAGGACAATTCATCAACCCATCCTCCTTGCCTTCCTTCCAAGCAGGATCTGAGCCCCCGGATGACACCTCGGTTTGTTACCTCGGCTTGCTTGTTGCACTGGGGATGAGCGACCGTAGAGAACTTCATCGGTATATGGTAGTCATTGCAGAACTCTCCGACCTTGTCGTTCTAGAAGTTGGTCTTGTGGTCGGTGATGTTGCACCTCGGAATTCTAAACCATGCAATTGTGTTGTTCTGCAGGAACTTCATTATGGAGGCGGCATTGGTTTTCTGATCGGCATAGCTTTGACCCATCATTTAATGTAGTCTACGGTGATGAGGATATACTTATGCCCCTTGTGCCTATGGGCCGGCTGATCATGTCCATTCCCCATTGGGAGAATAGCCAAGCGGAGCTCAGCGGCGTTATAAATGTGGCTGGTACCCAAGGAATGTTTCCGAATAGTTGATACAACTTGCACCTCCGTATGAGTTTATCTGCATCGGTGTAGATCGTTGGCTAATAATAGCCCTGTAGCAACGTCTTTTGGATCAGATTGCGGGCCCCTGATGTGCGCCATCGACTTCTTCGTATATCTCTTGGAGAACGTACCCAGCTTCGTCAGAATCGACGCATCTGAGCAGAGGTTGGGTATACGAATTTTTATATAAGTTGTCTTTTCTCCAGACGAAGTGATGAGCTTTCATGCGGAGCCTACATGCTTTTTTTCGGTCCTCAGGGAGCGTTCCATCCTTGAGGAATTCCAATATGGGATTCTTCCAATCCGGGGTATCTCTCGTGGTAGCGTAGACCATGTGTATCACTTCTGTATCTTCGATGATGGGCCGTGATAGGACTTCGAAGAGGATGTTCCTCATGTGATTGGACGAATAGGAGGAGGCTAGCTTGCTCAAGGCGTCGGCTTCGACGTTCATACTCTGAGGAACCTGCTCCACTTGGAATTCGTCGAAATTTTTCCTTAGCATTTTCACCTCGGCAAGATATTTCATCATGAGGGATTCTCGAGTTTTGAATCGCCCGGTCACTTTCCTAACGACCAACACGGAATCGCTGCGGACTCTGATCTTCTTTAGCCCCACCCCTGAGGCGATTCATAGGCCGTCCAATAACGCTTCATACACTGCGGCGTTGTTTGAGGCCTTGAAGTTGAACCGCAGAGAATACTCCATCTCGGCCTCGTTGGGACTACGGATGACCAGTCCAGCTCCACCACCTTCCTCTGTAGAGGAACCATCCAAATAAAGTACCCAGTATGGAATCGGGTCGAGCTTTTCTTTGACTGAGTTTTGTGGGCATGGATCACGTGTCGGCGCTTCTTCTCTGTTGGGAATGGTACTTTCGACCACAAAATCGGCTTGGGCCTAGGCTTTAATAGCTTACCTTGGTCTGTACTGGATGTCGAATTACGACAACTCCTATCTCCATTTTTCCAAGCAGCCCGACGACTTGGGGAACCGAGAATGTTCCCACGGTCGGTGAGGACGATGATTGTATGAGCCTGGAAATAGTGTCGAACCTTCCTAGAGGTGACGACAACGTTAGGACTATCTTTTTGATGGACGGGTATCTTGTCTTCGCGTCTTTGAAAACGTGGCTGACGTAGTAAACCAGCCTCTGTATTCCTTTGGATTTTTTGATGAGTACCTAGCTAGCTACCTGGCCGGAGATGGCCAGGTACAGTAGTAGATCGTTTTCTTTGGCTGGTTGGGTGAGTAGTGGTGGCATCGACAGATGTGACTTGAGTTGCTCAAAGAAAACTTGGCGCTCTTCGGACCACTCGAACCCTGGGATCTTCTTCAAAACCTTGAAAAAAGGTAAGCACTTCTCCCCGGATCTAGACATGAAACAACTCAGAGCAGCGACTCTGACCGTGAGTCGCATGATTTCCATGTTGTTCTTGGGCATCATCATGTTAATGATAGCTTTGATCTTCTATGGGTTTTCTTCAATTCCTCGATGGGTGACCATGAACTTGAGGAACTTACCGCCCGTGATGCAGAAAGCACACTTAACTGGATACAGCTTCGTTTTGTACTTTCACAGGTCCTCGAAGGCTTCACCAAGGTCTGTGGTATGCCCGACTGGCTGGGTGGACTTCACAAGAATGTCATCGATGTAGAATTCCATGTTCTACCCAATCTGTGGCTTGAACAGCTTGTTAACCAGCCATTGATAAGTAGCCCCAGTATTTTTGAAGATAAAGGGCATTACTTTGTAGCAAAAGACTCCTCGATATGTGCTGAAAGCGGTGAGCTCTTCGTCGGCCGGGTCCATTTGGATTTGATTGTAACCGGAGAATGCGTCCATGAAGCTCAACAGCTCATGCCCAGCTGAGCTATCCACCAGCTAATCTATCCGAGGAAGCAGATAGTTATCCTTTGAGCAGGCCTTGTTCAGATCGGTAAAGTCGACGCACATGCGCCACTTCCCAATTGCCTTAATGATTATGATTACGTTGGCCGACGAAACTGAGTAGTCCAGGTTTCTAATGAAGTTTGTCATGAGCAGTCGGTCTACTTCCTCCTCAATCACCTTCTGCTTGACAGGTGTGAAGCTCTTTTTCTTTTGCCGGATCGTTCGGGCTTTTGAGTCAACTCCGAGATTATAGGAGATCACTTTGGGGTCGATCCTCGTATGTCTGCGGGAGTCCATGTGAACACGCCGGAGTTGTCTCGAAGCGACTGGATAAGCTTGTCCCGAGTTTCCCCGGTCAAGAGGGAGCCGGTCTAGATAGTTTGGCTGTTTTCTCCTTCTTTAAGGGGAACTTTGGACAAGGCTTCTATCGGGGAACCCCGGATTTCCTTCTTGTCATCACGTGTATCTAGCGACTCCTGAGGATCACACGGTCTATCGTTTAGATCAACTTCTTTGTCCTTTGGAACTGTCGTGGCGAGACATACCCTAACGATTTGCTGATTTCCGAAGGCCTGGCATATCCCACCGTTGCTCAGAGGAAACTTGAGAGTGAGGTGGAGGGTCGAGATCTGATCTTGAAGGGCGTTTAAGGTGGGGTGATCTAAGAAGATGTTATATGAGGATGGAACCCAAGCGATGAGGAAACTCACCGACATTGTTCAGGTTCTTTCGGCCTTCCCAATGTTGAATGGTAGAGTGATTGTTCCCTCAGCACTAGCGGCGTGGTTAGTGAACTCGGAGAGAACATGCGAGGTAGGTTGGAGATCGGACGGGTTTAATCCCATACGCTGGAAACGATCGTAAAATAGGATGTCCGCTGAGTTTCCTGAGTCAGCGAGGATTCTCCTGACCTCATACTTATTTACCCGGGCCATGATCACTAGAGGATCATTGTACGAGACAGATTGCCATGTAAGTCCTCGTCGATGAAGGTGATGGGGGTAAGCCTCTTGTACTTCTTGGAGGGAGGAGCATCTAACGTCATGATTGGCCACATACGGTGGGTTTCTTCATTGCTCGGAGTCGAGCCAACGGAGACGACCATGATCAGCCCGACTTTTAACTCTCCGGTTGGGGGTCGGTCGGCCTGCTCCCTATCTGCTTAACGTTTGTCCTGCAGGTATTTTTCCAAATGACTGGAGCGAATCAGCTCCTCGATGTAATCTTGCAGCTGTTTGCATTTTTCAGTCGGGTGTCCTTCTGACAGATGAAAGGCACAATACGGGTCACAGAGTCACTTTCCTGACCTTTATATCATCGGTGGTAGCTTGAGGAATCTCTCGCTCTTCGCCTCCTCTAGCAGCTCAGCCTGTGAGACATTCAGAGGCGTGTACTCATGAAACCTCGGAGAATAAGGTTTTGAACGATCAACCTTCTTCTTCTCCCAGTCTCTTTTCTTTCAGTCTGTCCAGTCTCCCCAGGGAAGATTTATATTCACCTCAGACTCGAGTTGGATTTCTCATTCGGTCCAGACCTTTACCTATCCCATGGTCTTAGGTTGTGCCAATGCAAAAGAGCGGAGCCACTCTTTGTGCCTGAGACCGGATCTTAGGGCGGTAATGACCGTTTCATCCTGGTGTTCTGGTACGTCCAAGAGAGCATTGTAGAACTAGGTAATATAGCCCTCAAAAGATTCCCTATCCTCACTCTTGATAGTGAACAGGTATTCAACCGACCACTTTTTCCACCGGTTGCCGACGAAGTGGCTAAGGAATTGAATGTCTAATTCGTCGAAAGTTGAGATTGAGTGCGGAGTTAGGCATCGGAACCAATCTTGCCCAGCCCGGATGAGAGTGGTAGGGAATGCTCGGCATTGAGCCGTATCCGAGTTATCTTGAAAGCTCATGCCTATATTGAACACGTCCAAGTGGTCTTTCAGGTCATACTTCCTGTCGAAAAGAACCACTTTGGGTGGCTTGTTCCAGGAAGAGACCCGCTCTCTCAGTAGTTACTCAGTGAAGAGCTTCGTGAGAGAGTCCGCGAAATATTTAGCTGACCTACCAGGATAACGGGTGGTAAGCTGCATGTCCTCGATCTTCTTCTCAAGGACCTCATTTCGCTGCTGGCACCCCGAGGATTCCCCGTAATCGGATTGTTTGTTGTCTCTTCTTCGGGCTTGGGCAATGGAGTGGTTTCAGCTTTGCTTTATCACGTTCCTCAAATCCTCGGGACGAACCCTTTGTGGCTCCCTCCAGCGTGCACCATGTGCACGTCCCCAGTGATTATAATGACGTCGGTCTTCCCTGAAATCAGGCGACCTGACTAACATCGCCTCGAAAGGCGAGGGAGCGCGGTGAGCGTTGAATTGATAGTTCGATTTGTCCTGAGACCTCAACGTCGGACTGTTCGGTGCCCAACAAGTCTTGGAATTATTCCTCGTATAGGGGTCGTGACTGCCAGAATCAGCACTCCGGTGCTTCGTGGTGTCAGAATCTACACGATCGAGGACGAGGACTTGGGCGCATCCATCCTCTGTCTTACGCCTGCTACCGTTCGAGGGAGCATGGGTGGCTATTTAAATACGAGCGAGCACGTCCACCATCGTTGCCAGTCGGTCAATTCGCGCCGTCAGGGATTCGACGGCGTTAGGAGGAGGGGTGGAACCGCCCCCGCCTCCGTTGCGAAGCACGGGATGGCTCGTATTAGGATCTTGGTTGCGATGATCGCTGACCATTGAATCGAAAGCGAAAGATCAACATTTTGGTGAAAAATATTTCTTGTTTCCTAAACACGGGGCCAACTAATGGAGGTCAGGATCTTCCTCAGATGTTGTCTTCCGTCGATCTTTTGGCCAGTGAGGGCTATGATTTGAAGAGAGAGTGTGGATCTCAAAGGGTTGTTGATTGATGTTGACGCCGAACTACATACAATGGAAGTCCCGGGGTAGGAAACCACCGTAGGACCGTCCGACGATCAAGTAAGTACCGAGGAATAATTGGGCAGAGTAGCGGCGTATTGGATTGAGTTCCAGTTACTTGAATCATTTAGAAGAGAGGTTTATATAGGGGTTGCCTGAAGGTGAGTCGATGCTAGATTCTCATTGCCCGTTTCGCCCATGAGTAACATCCACATTGATAGTGAGATACGCTAATCAATAGCGAGATACACTAGCATGGGATGCGGGATGTAGAGCAGTGAAGATCTCGTCGTGGCGAGATGCAAGGTGCCATTACGATAATGCTCGTGCTCCATGCTACCGGCCAAACAGGGACATAAAAATGATCGGCGAATATTTTTATAATAGAAAGTCAATTTATCTAACCAATTACTCCTAATGAAATTGGATTGACTATGGATCGCTGATGAATCTCAGCTATAGGATAGCTCGTAGATGAGCAAAGAAGCTAAGGAAGCTTAGCTCTATGATTGCGCGGAGATGGGCTATTGGCTGATGGTTTAGCGAAGAGGGAACATACTCAAGGGAGGCTCTCCAAAGGTCAGATGCTACCTTAGAGGAAAGGCACACAGAATGTCACCCTTGCATGGTACTTATCTCGGCTCCGCAGACTTCAAGTAGCTAGTTAGTCCACGTGGGAGGCTTGCTATCTGCCACGTGTCTTGATCTAGGGAATCCCCACTTATGAGCACCATCACTATCTAATAAGCGTAACTGGTGTAATCTCCTAATGCAAGGAGCTCTTGCAACCTGAGAGAAGGTAAAAGGAAGAGACAACCGAATAATCCTATTCAATTTCTCCAGAACCAGTGGCCATCCTAGACTAAAATAATTTCTTCGAGTTCGTATGTTACTAGACGATGGCCTTTTCAAACAATATGGATCATCGTAGTGATACGGAGTGTTCTAGAGAAGACTAAAGGAAAGTAGGAGTAGCAGGGAAATATGCGACTTTGTCGTGAATCATGACAATCCGAAACCAAAATGTGTAAGAAGGCTCGGTTAACTTGGTTTATGAGTTTTAGTTTAAGGGAGGTCATGGGTCACAAAACCAGAAAGAGAAAAGAAACACTCAGTATGCACTCTAGTAAGATTAGATTCGTTAATCATTTTATCCAATCAAGAAGGCTCCCATTGTTTCCTCGAATTCTCCTTCAAACCATAAAAAGAGAACTAGTCAGGATCATGTACTCCTTACAAGTTCGCTAACCGTTCAGCCAGGCCGGTGTTGGCACTTCGAGGGAGGTCCCTTGTGCTTTCGCGTGGACCCAATTTAATAACCTCGTTTCAGCAGAGGCGTAACCTTGTTAACACTTTCTAGACACTTAATAAGTTATCTAATTGTGAAGTAAAAATCTCCTAAGAAGTAATAACTACTCATCAGTGGGAATCGGGACCCAACTATCATTGTGTGATAATCTTGATAGAAGTCAACCAAAATTATCACACTCCAGAAGGTATGCTCATACTTAGCAAGTTTCTGTTATATTTGAAACTCCTGATATGGTTTTTTCCCCATGCGTCTTATGATCTTAACAAGGTCAAAATGTCATAAGTCGCAATTCAAGTTCAACCCGTCATTATCCTGAATTAATCTAAACCCACCCGCATATGCCCTTGATAAGGTCAAAATGACCACACGACTGTCCTAGATAATTGCATTCCTATGCAACAGAAATGCATTGCATAGCTACTGAATACTATTCATTAACAAGGTCGAGACACGTAGCACGAATAATTAGCAATACTAATCTGAAATGACGGAAGGCTACGGCTGGTTTTTGGCGAAAAACCTTTAACGTAATGAACTTGATATCGTTGAAGGAACTCAAGTGGCTTTGAAAAGGAGCATTTTAGACTCTGCGTTTTAAAACGGGTGGTTTTGAAGAAAACCAAGTGTTTATAGTAATATAAACTTTTGCTTAAGAGCAAACTCCCCATGAAGGGATCAAGGCTCTTTCCTCATTGAATGAGGTGCAGGATATTCCAAACCGAATATCTCAATGCAAATCAAAAGAATATAACTACAAGTTTTAAAATTTGGTCCCGACAACATCATTTAGATTTATTTTTCTTGCATTAAACATATAACGCGGTCTTATCATTACAAGTTTCTAAGCTGCACCAGAAACAACCAAAATAGCATGCTTTTATATGTCATTCGCATTCGCCATGGGGTCCCGGGTCTTCACCATAAGGTTACTTAACTTAAGGCGGGACGGGGATAGGGCTAACGCGGATGCAAAACATATAGAAGCATCTACTATATATAATATATATATCATCACAGGCATGTAATAATATCACAGGTATACAGCAAACAATATGGAATAGCGGATAAATTAGGAGCTTCACGTTTCATTTGAGCCGCAAATAAGACGCGATGTTCCCCGGTGGTGTGGATAGCCCGTACAATATCGATCCTAGATCCCTATGAGCGCGGCAAACCACCTGCCAATTCTAGAAACTAAGTAACCCACCCTCAACACCATGAGTTGGTCATCCATCGCTTTCTAAAATCCGGTAACTTGGGCACTCCTCCGCGAGTCAATCCTATAATCCCTATAATTGTGGTGAGCAACCGACCAATTATAGAGTGAGGCGGCCCGGTCTTAAACACCATGAGACGACTACCAACAGCATTCTAGAACCCGATGTAACATTTCAAAAAATAGAAAATATTATTTTAGAACTTAAATAATAAATTTCACGGATATTATGCAAATATAGATTTGAGTTTTAGTAGAATGGTATAATTATATGGCTATATTTTTGGAATATAATTGTAATTTAAAAATGAATTTATCATTTATGAAAGCATTTATTTGACTTAGGCTTTTTATAAATTAATATATAATTATTTACATACAAGTTTAATGTTAAACTTGATTAGTATTTTCCTAAGTATGCATTAAACCAAGTCTATTTTGTTAACCATGTGTTAATGTGCTATGACACATTTATTTGTAGGAGTTATCACATTTTGCATTTTGTTTACTATGTATGGTTTTTATTTAGAAAAGATAAGAAAAGAAAAGAAAATGGGGGGACAAGAAGGTATGGATGGGTGAGAGAAGGAAAAAGAGAGGGTATGGTTGCCTCTAGCCATTCATTGCCTTCTTATTATTTTCTTCATCCCTTCATTTTCTTCTTCCTTCTCCTCCTTTCTCCTCTTCCTCCACCACCCTCACTACCACCACGAAACCATCCCTAAAACCACCTCAAAACCACACAAAACCTTCACTAAAAATCTTTCTCACCTCATCCTACACATCATAACATGATCAAGTTTGAGTTTTAGGCTTCTTTGGTCATCTAGGAATTTTCTTGAGTGGCTTAAAAATCCCTCCTTAAACCATGTTTTAGTTCAGTTTGCCTTCATAATTTAGTTAGAGTTAGTTTAAATGCTTTAGTGCATATTTTGTAAACTTGAAAATTCTAGGGTGAGTGTTTGTGGATACAATGAGTAGCGAAGATGTAGTTGAGAGTTGTTTAGTGATTACAAGCTCATTAGTGGTAGGAGTTAGATGAGTTTAGAAACTTTAAATGTCGGTTTTTTGGAACTTGTGGTGATCAAATGAAATCTGGTACTACTTGGGTTCTCTGAAAATTAAATAGAGGATACCGTGAGATGTACAGACCAGTAAGAAGCCACCGTAGAAGCCCGAGCCCTCAATTCCCTATTATGGACACAAATATATTAAGAATGTCCGCAAATTGCGGGTCCACTTTGGAGTTAAGGTCTGGGGTTTGGTCTGTAGCTCACTCACTAGATAACTAAGACTGCTCTATACGCTAAAAAGTCTAAAATCACCTTAAGAAAAATCTTGAGTTGTTTTACTTGATTTCTGTCAATATTTTGCGATATTTGAAAACTTGGTTTTTGGTATTTGTGTTTTGACTTGGTCGTTTGACGTTCGTACGTCAACATCGGGGATTATTTTATTGTTTTAGCATGCGTTGGCCATAAGTTCTAACCTATGTGCGCTTCGATCAAGATTTCAATTACGATTTGGATTTTCATGCAATGCGATATGGTTTTATTTGTAGGTACGATCGCGGGAGTCTCCGAGATGACGACGGAGAGCAAGGCATCCGTCGACATCGACTAGAGCAAGGATAGTAGGTGAGTAGATGTATATCTACGGGGGAAGTCGGGTGGATGGCGCATAGCTCCCCCGCAACCGTAGAATTAGGATATATATATATATGTATGTATTAGATAAGTATATTTAGTCAATAGGTTTTGCTAGACTACCATATTCGTATAGGTCTATACTCAGTAGAACAATATACCCTTAGTGCTATTCCTAGCGTATGAGCTATATCTACTTATGTAAGTATATATACACACATAATTACCTTATATGATATAAGTCTACTAATGATATGAGGATATTTTACGATATGATGATACGAGTCGATATGAGACGATATGATGATATGAAGCGATGTGATATGATATGAATACGAGATGACATGATATGAATATGAGATGCTAGTTTGTTCCCTTAGAAAATGATTACAAAATGCTAGTTTGCTTCTCGATCTCTTCTAAGGGGGTAGATGAACAGTTGATGATCAGCCTGGATGCATGAGCCTGTCATGGACTTCGTGATCTTTTCAGCTTGATGATTTTTCCAAAAGGCTCTCGGTCCTTATTTATAGTCCCAAAACCAGAACCCTAGTCTCCTAATTTGGAAACCAGTAGTTATGATCCAAACAAAAAAATCCCAACTCCCAAATCATCTGAACCGCGGCGGATTCGCGGCCAATAGGTGGGTTTGGCCGCGGATCCGCGGCCTGATGGTGCTATCTTTACTTTGTTTCTCTGGGTCTTTATCGTTATGACACGTGGTGATCTTTTTAATCTCTGGAAACTGAAAATCTTTTCTACGTCACTGCTAGACTTGATTTCTTTAGTTTACTTTCTTAATTAGGCAGGTTTGTTCCAACAACTTTGATTTCCTTGATTTCAGCCCTGCAAATTCTGCACAACAAACTCAAAAAATAATATTAGTAGAGTTTGTTTTATTTAGATATTAACTTAGCCATTTAATAAAGTAAGCATATTTTAAATGGGCCAAATGTTACATGGATATTATATACTTACTTTTTCCTACCAAATGTTAATTATAATATATAAACACATGAAAATAGTATTTTTACAGATAAACCCTCATATGTATCATATATTATAATAAATACCTTTCTTTATATAGAAATAGTAGGAAAAATGTCATATTAAATGTACAGTTTTATCAACTGAACAATATGAGATATGCGCGGGAGCTCGATTAAATACGTGTATATGATACCGTATTTTAATCAAGCGTTTACTATTGGACGGGTCATACGTGATATGACCGGGTTATTAAATCAAGTGTTTATTTAATATTAAGTCCATTAGCTCATTTATTAAAACCTATTTCTTTATGATGCATGCATGAGTGTATGTATATGTTGATATGGATGCACACATGCAAGCATACATGTGTCATGGTTGATGATACATTGGTGGTTGCAATGCAAGACTCACATGGTAACAAATATATGTATATTTTGATTATTTGAGATAAGCAAAATGGGAATAAAATCATGGTTGACTAGTGTCACGACCTGAAATGGCACGTCACTGGCACTTGAATCGTATGAAGTCTATAGTTCCCCATCTAATTCAAGCAAACCAAAACCCCAGAAATCTAAACCATTTATAAAAAGAAAGTGAAGGAAAACCTGTTTAAAAGTTTGCGTAAAAATCACTTTGAAAGTCATAGTAAACATTTTTAAACATCAAGTCTTTTCCGAAAATTTCGGCAGAGTCTCCTTTGTAAATACTGACCCTAAACGGGTACAACATGAATAATATACATAAATGATAAAAGGCATCCCCAAGCGGGAGCTAGCTCTTCGCCAATTGGCGGGTATAACCACACAAGCAATATAATATACAACGCCGAAGGGCGAGGATCAAAACTCAAAAGGAAAACCAATAACATCAAGAAAACCATAATAATACAAGCGCGACTCTAAGGTCGAAAGAATATACATTGGTCTTCTAAGTCTATAACATAATACAATCTGGTTGATGGAGTTTACTAGATACAACCGAAATATAAATAAAATACAATGGTGGTTAGGATGCGAGTGAACCCACCTACCAAAGTAAGCACCCGGAAGGAAGCAGTGTGCTAGCAAGCCGTAACGAAACCTGTACGGTAAAACCTAGAAGAAACTGTGGCACAACGAGGGTGAGTTGATAACTCGTGAGTAGAAAACATCACCAAGCAGAAATCGCATGTATGACTCTATCCTAGGTCATACGATAGTAATATCCTCAAAATAATATAGCCTGAAGCATATAATAATGGTAAAGGTAACATCTATACATAAGTGTAATACCAAGTGCTCGTGTCAGTGCCTCAGGTAACAACATATCATAAATGTGATGTATTAATGCATGAAAACAGAATACATCTAAATGAGAAAACTATTTTCTTATCTCAGTGAGATTTCTGTATAAAAATCGAGTATCATCAATGAAACCAACAGAGAATCAGTGTCAAATATCGACACAAAATATATATCTCAATATCTCAGGCTCCGGCTATCCGGACTGGCCTGTATCATCAAATCTCAATATCTCAGGCTCCGGCTATCCGGACTGGCCTGTATCATCAAATCTCAAGACCATGTCGGTATCCTCCGGATATCCGGCTTGTCACAATAACCGTTCGGTAGTGCTCCCCTGTCGGGCTCAACGCCATCATCTGCGACCATCTTGCCCCGGGGTACCGCACCGAGTCCACCATGCACCCACAGACGGTTCCTCCTCCTCCTCGAATCGGGTGTATGATATCGCTCAAGAGCCGAGAAAACTCATGGTGGACACCTCTCAAATCATATCAGGAGAAAACCGCAATTTTCTATCTATAAAATGATAATAAGTTATAAAATCTTTGCGGTTTCTCCAAATACAGAAATCTAATGGAAATCCGAAATCCCAATCATAAAATCCACAATATTTCATGACAAATGAATATATGAATGCATCTGATATCAAGCAAGGAATGCAATAATTAAACTAGCATAATAAAGCAATAACATAATGGAACTATCAATTAGCAAGTTATGTCAATAAAGTAATACTTCTAAAGTGTACGTGTCATGGCAATTACCGATGATGATGTGTTTGAGCCGGAAAGCGAGTGTATGTGGAGCATGCGCATCATCGGTAATGGTGCTGGTGTCCTAACAATAGGTTTCATAATAACTAACGAAAATACATATAAGCATGCAATATGATGCGAACAGTAAGAATAAATGGAAAATGAATAATAAATGCAACAATAAAGAAATATACATTCCTATATACGAGTCATACAGTTTTTGGTATCTGAAATCGCACGAATCGACTCATCTCCAAGTATCATATACCATCTACATCATCCATGTATATGTATACATATATATATACATACTCACATACATATATGTATATATATATATATATATCCCCATATACGCACAAGAAAAACAAATATATGCGTGTGTGTGTGTGTGCGTGTGTGCAAAACTATACTCTGGGGTATCGCGACTAAGAAACTAAACCTAAGCATTAACTTCCAAATACGCTAACTCTAAACCAAAGTGACATAAAGCATTTCTTGCTAATTAGTAAAGTCTCGCAATACACAAATATATATACACACACACACACAATACGTAGACCACACTACAAAACTGCAGGGGTGCTATACGCCATCCACCCGACTTCCCCCGTAGATATATATCTACTCACCTTGATTCTCGCTTGCCGGAGTCGATGACGCCACGCTCTTCTTGTCGGCTCGAAGTCCATATGAGGGTACCTACAATTTCCAATGTGTCATATAGTAACAAGAATCGAACATGAAAACCAAAACGGCATGCGGGACACACATAGGTTAGAACCAACGGCCAATGCATGCAAGATCTACCGAACAACTCTCGATATCAACGTACAAACATCAAGTGATCGAGACAACACATAAATACCCAAGTTCAAGTGCACAGAATTCATAAACCAAAATCAGAAACTATGAAAAACACTTCCAGATTTTACCCCAGGTGAAATTAGCCAATTTTGCATATGGGGTAGGTCTAATTAACAGATAATGGTGCCATGGACGAAGCCCGGACCCAAACTAACCTCCCAAGGCCGCAATTTGCGGCCAAAATTAGTTTATTTGCGGCCATAACAAAGGTTTAGGGTCTCGGGTCTTGGGTATAGCTTCTAGGTTGACTGCACACCTCTGAGTCTTCGCTAAATATTTTTCAGGTGCTCCGGGTCATAGCAGATCTCTAAATATCACCACAGTTCTCACAATCTTCCGATATCGGGGTTTCTAAGTTTAGGGTTTGGAGTTCTAGCCTCTGGTTTAGTTCAAAATACTAACACTACAGGGGTTGTAATCACTAATTACACTCACATACACCATCCCAACTCAAGGAAAGCCTTAACCCTCATCTTGGAATTTTTAAACTTTACTGAACCTCACTTAATCACTTCTAAACTAACATGGAAGCTAGAGTGAATGAAATACTATACTAATGGTGAAAGAATTATCTCATTTGGCAACTCAAGAATATTCTTGAGTTGCCCCAAATGCTCAAAATCGAATTTTTCTTGATCTTCCATGCTTGTGGTGAGCTTGTGCATGTTTTTAATGAAGGAACTATGGTGTTTTGAGTTGTTTTAGGGGGTGTAGTGAGGAGGTAGAGGAGGGAGGAGAAGAGGGAAGCCATGAGAGGAAGAGGGCGAAGAAAAATGATGAAGAGATGAAGAGGGAACACATGAGTCAAAGGTCAAGACCCCTCACCCCCTCTCTCTCTCTTTTGCTCATACCTCCTTATTCTAATCTTTTCTTTTCTTTTCTTTTTCCATTCTCTTTGCTTTCCCTTTTTTTCTTTTCATTTAATCCAAAACAAAAAGACCAAATACATATAAAGGAAAATATAAAATGCCATGGTTCATGCAAATTGAAAAATGTGTTTTGAAACATGTCATGATGCAAAAATCAAGATTAATGCAAAATTAGTAATCACTAATCGAGTATAGTAATAAACTTGTATATAATTACTTATAAAAATTTATAATTTTCCTAAATCACATAAATCCCTCCAAAAATCACTATTCAATTTAATTTTCCAATATTTCCCAATTTATCATTTTTTAATTATACCATAACATTTAAAACTAATCTCCTCATATTAAAATATTCATAATATTTATTATTTTAATTTTTTAAATTCCCAAAAATAATATTTTTTTTTCTGAAATATTACTGTCTTCCCCCCTTAAATAAATTCGGTCCCCGAATTTAAATTAAAACCCCTCAAATACTAAAACATTTCAGTAAAAAGTTCAAGTCGTCGGGGCTCCTTATCATAAATACATAAAACACATTGTAGCGCAATGCATGCGCATGAAAAACGAGTATATAAACCAAAATCAAAACTCCGTCAAGCATCCCGCAATCATCGGAGTTATGGTGAAGACACCAATATCAAAGCCTAATACGAAAACCAACATGATATACATCAAATTATACATGTATGCATCGTTAAAACATCTGAAAGAAATGCATGCCAAACTCTTTTCCAATCACTATGCAATGCACGTATCATGGCACATGTGGCGGACGTATTTTGTAAGAAAATAACTATATATATATACACCCTTTGTTTAACATACACGTCCCGCCGTTTTGAAAAATAATTTAGAAGGGTTTCCTTTGTTAATGTCTCGTGTCATCTCGGACACGTAGGTAAATACTGAGACTATAACTCCTTTTTGGAAATCCCTTTGATAACTATTAATGCATGCAAAATATGTTCAGGTACTATTTTTGGACTAGTTCTGCTCAGCCACTATACCAAATAGATAAAACATACTGCTCAAAGGAAATTAATCCTAAAATGTGTATAAGAATGCCACGTGCGTCTGGTGCACACGGAAATCGAAATCCATGAATGTGCCATACATGTGTACAGAAACAAAATCTAAGTGCAACGGGTGTGCACGAAACACCTGTCAAAGGCAACGGATGTACCTGACAGCAATATCAGGTGCATCTGATATGCACGAAGAATCCCGATTTAGTGCATCTGGCGTGCACCAAAATCGCATCAAGCGCGTCAAGTATGTGCAAGAATCCAAATCAAGTGCACAAGGTGCACGAAAACAATATGGAATATCATAATCGAAATCGACAGTATACAAAAAATCTCAATCCAAATCAGGTAACCGTGGTATATAATCTCACAACCATGTGCATCAGCGTGCACAAAATCGAATCAAAATACTAAAAGTGCATGGAAACTACAGCGAAAGTACAAGTCAAATCACATGCATACCATAGGCATGAAATCCAAATCAACATCTTGAATGACATCAAATCGAAGTCAAATGTAACTGTGGTGCACAAAATCTCAATCATGCAAATAAATCGCCCAAATTACCGAAATCCGAAATAACAGACACGTGATATTCGAATCACTAAATCGCAAAGCGTAACCACTGTCGTCGATATGTCCTTCCTTCGAAGTCAAGAAGGTGTCGATGCATCCAAAGCTAGCAGAGCAAGATATCTCCTTGACTCCTTTTCATGATCTGGTGCCTGGTGCCCTTAGGCTCTCGTCTCTTACTATGAATTTCCAGTTACATAACTCTTCGGTTCAACGGCTCAATATTGAAACGATGACGGACACAGTTCCGCTCTGGCACATCCTCTAAAGATCTCTGGCCAACTATCATGGTCGCTCATAACATATCTCATCAATGATGCCGAACTATGGCCTATTGGGTGTGCGTAATACGTCCGATCCTGGGTCCAAGTCTTCTCGTGAAGTATCCCATCATATGATATCCGGGTGACGTCAAATTTTTTGATCGATTCATCAAAGTCCTATAATTTCCCGAGAGCTCAAAACTCGTGCACAGTTTAATAATATCGAGTACATGCCACAGTACCTATGGACCAGCCGTAAAAGGGCAAACCCAAGCCTCACAAATGGCACCGCGGAACTGCCGCCAACCCTAAGGTTCAAAAGCGTTCCCATGGTCATTATGTCGACTTAGGGTTTCATTCTTCTAGAGGGTCCACAGAATTACTTTCATATTTTTCCGAGTACTTTAAACTTGGAAAAATGGGTTTCTGACATTCGTTCATTTCTATCAACTCTCAACGTACCTGCATGAAGTCTTCTCTAGCTGGAATCAATCAATTTGATGACCTCGCATCGAGGTATGCAACTAACCACATGTCCTAATCATTCCTCCTTGGGTGACTAGCGATCTTCTATCATATTTCTAAGTACAACTCGTGCTGCATTAGCTTCAAACATCTGGGGCGATATCTCGTTAGTCGCAGCAACAACTGAATCAGTCGTCTGCATGCTGAACAGTGCCTCAATCATCAAGAATAAACGGTATATTGACGGTCATCACATTCTGGCTGGCCTCTAGCGGTAGCCCGATCCTCTGGTGCTGATCTGCACTTTCGAGAAATTTTAGTAAAATCAATCCATCAACTGCTCATGGCGCGAAAAACATAATAAAACGACACATCTATGCAATTGTGTGTCGCCGGAATTACACCCTGATCAGTCCCCTTCCAAAACGAGCTCATGTTGACCGCAACTCTAGCCGCAGCTCTCTCTGCCCGTGCAACCGTGGTAACAAAACCATAAACCGATATCGATAAGGATAGATCATAGGAGTGAATATAATACTGTGTAAAGAAATGTACATCCTAAGGTTTCTTAAGAGGAGTAGCGTATCGTATGTATGCCGCGGAACATACACACGGTACATCACTCTACTTAAGTCACCTACTCCATCAACCAAGGTCAACCTACACGACGAAAGTTCAGGTCTAATACCCCCTCGACCAAGTCTAAGCTCCGTAAGGTCAAGCCTAGGTTCCGAATATATATAAACGCCCTAGACTCCACATAGTCAAATATAGACTTGAACCAAGGTTAAACCTAGCGCTCTGATACCAACTTTGTCACGACCCAAAATGGCACGTGACTGGCACTTGAATCATATGAAGTCTATAGGTACCCATCTAATTCAAGTAAGCCAAAACCCCAGAAATCTAAACCATTTAGAAGAAGAAAGTGAAGGAAAACTTATTTAAAAGTTTGCGTAAAAATCACTTTGAAAGTCGTAGTAAACATTTTTAAACATCAAGTATTTTCCGAAAATTTCGGCAGAGTCTCCTTTGTAAATACTGACCCCAAATGGGTACAACATGAATAATATACATAAATGATAAAAGGCATCCCCAAGCGGGAGCTAGCTCTTCGCCAATTGGCAGTCACAACCACACAAGCAATATAATATACAACGCCGAAGGGCGAGGATCAAAACTCAAAAGGAAAACCAATAACATCAAGAAAACCATAATAATACAAGCGCGACTCTAAGGTCGAAAGAATATACACTGGTCTTCTAAGTCTATAAATTAATACAAGTCTGGTTGATGGAGTTTACTAGATACAACGGAAATATAAATAAAATACAATGGTGTTCACGATACGAGTGAACCCACCTACCAAAGTAATCACCCGGAAGAAAGCAGTGTGCCAGCAAGCCGTATGAAACCTGTACGGTAAAACCTGGAAGAAACTGTGGCACAACGAGGGTGAGTTGATAACTCATGAGTAGAAAACATCACCAAGCAGAAATCGCATGTATGACTCTATCCTAGGTCATATGATAGTAATATCCTCAAAATAATATAGCCTGAAGCATATAATAATGGCAAAGGTAACATCTATACATAAGTGTAATACCAAGTGCTCGTGTTAGTGCCTCAGATAACAACATATCATAAATGTTATGTATGAATGCATGAAAACAAAATACATCTAAATGAGAAAACTATTTTCTTATCTCAGTGAGATTTCTGTATAAAAATCGAGTATCGTCAATGAAATCAACAGAGAATCAGTGTCAAGCATCGACACGAAATATATATCTCATTATCTCAATATCTCAGGCTCCGGCTATCCGAACTGGCTTGTATCATTAAATCTCAATATCTAAGGCTCCGGCTATCCGGACTGGCCCGTATCATCAAATCTCAAGACCATGTCGGTATCCTCCGGATATCCAGCGTGTCATAATAACCGGTCAGTAGTGCTCCCCTGCCGGGCTCAACGCCATCATCTGCGACCATCTTGCTCCAGGGTACCGCACCGGGTCCACCATGCACCCACAGATGGTTCTTTCTCCTCCACGAATCGGGTGTATGATATCGCTCAAGAGCCGAGAAAACTCATAGTGGACACCTCTCAAATCATATCAGGAGAAAAGCGCAATTTTCTATCTTTAAAATGATAATAAGTTATAAAATCTTTGCGGTTTCTCAAAATCGAGAAATCTCATGGAAATCCGAAATCCCAATCTCAAGAGTAAATAACAGTAAATTACCAGCATAAAACTCCATAATATTTCATGAAAAATGAATATATGAATGCATCTGATATCAAGCAAGGAATGCAATATTTAAACTAGCACAATAAAGCAATAACATAATGGAACTATCAACTAGCAAGTTTTGTCAATAAAGTAATACTTCTAAAGTGTACGTGTCAAGGCAATTACCGATGATGATGTGTGTGAGCCGCCAAGCGAGTGTATGTGGAGCATAAGTATCATCGGTAATGGTGCTGGTGTCCTAACAACATGTTTCATAATAACTAACGAAAATACATATAAGCATGCAATGCGATGCGAACAGCAAGAATAAATGGCAAATGAATAGTAAATGCAACAATAAAGAAATATACATTCCTATATTCGAGTCATACAGTTTTTGGTATCTGAAATCGCACGTATCGTGGTGTTTAGAAAATAGGGCTACGGTGTTTTTAAGAAAATGTATGTCCTTTAAAATATCTGTAGTATCCTTGGTCTGTCTTAAAATACTCACGATTCGATAGTTTTGGAAATAAGTATGACTCGCCTAGATCTAATCTCTACTAAGTAAACTACAGGACTAAACTAAGAGACTAATCGAAAGGGTAAGGAAAACCACCTAAGTCTGAGTCGATATTTATATCTAGTAGTCGGTGATCCCGCCTCAATAGTATCACGTACGATGTAATAAGTAATATGACATCCTCGAGTCAAGAGTGCGGATCTATCATCATAATTATATCTCATACGGTAAATCTATCGTACGGCATCCCAAATCGGGGTACAGGTCGAATATCATATTTATCTCATTATTCATCTGGTATCCTTATCATCATATCCTGAATTAGGGGTACTAATCTAAAGTCTAGTACATTCCGATACCATCAACATATATATATATATATATATATCCGTATGTGTATGAAAACACATCGTCCAATGATCCGCTATAATATCATGTCGTGTCTCATCACACGACCCAAATCACATCATCGATCTCATGGCATCATGCCCAATCATATCGACTCATCTCCAAGCATCATATACCATCCTCATCATCCATGTATATGTATACACACACACACACACACACACATACTCACATACATATATGTATATATATCCCTATATATGCACAAGAAAAACAAATGTATGCGTGTGTGTGTGTGTGCGTGTGTGCAAAACTATACTTTAGGGTTTCGCGACTAAGAAACTAAGCCTAAGCATTAACTTCCAAATACACTAACTCTAAAACAAAGTCACCTAAAGCATTTCTTGCTAATTAGTAAAGTCTCGCAATACAAATACACACACACACACACACAATACGTAGACTACACTACGAAACTGCGGGGGTGCTATACGCCATCCACCCGACTTCCCCCGTAGATATATATCTACTCACCTTGATTCTCGCTTGCCGGAGTCGATCACGCTACGCACTTCTCGTCGTCTCGAAGTCCATGTGGGGGTACCTTCAATTTCCAATGCGTCATATAGTAACAAGAATCGAACATGAAGACCAAAATGGCACGCGGGACACACATAGGTTAGAACATACGGCCAACGCATGCAAGATCTACCGAACAACTCTCGATATCGACGAACAAACGTCAAGTGATTGAGACAACATATAAATACCCAAGTTTAAGTGCACAGAATTCATAAACCGAAATCAGAAACTATGAAAAACACTTCCAGATTTTACCCCAGGTGAAATTAGCCAATTTTGCATATGGGGTAGGTCTAATTAACCGATAATGGAGCCATGGACGAAGCCTGGACCTAAACTAACCTCCCAAGGCCACAATTTGCGGCCAAAATTAGTTTATTTGCGGCCATAACAAAGGGTTAGGGTCTCGGGTCTTGGGTATAGCTTCTAGGTTGCCTGCACACCTCTCAGTCATCGCTAAATATTTTTCAGGTGCCCCGGGTCATAACAGATCTCTAAATATCACCACAATTCTCACAATCTTCCGATATCGGGGTTTCTAAGTTTGGGGTTTGGGGTTCTAGCCTCTGGTTTAGTTCAAAATACTAACACTGCAGGGGTTGTAATCACTAATTACACTCACATACACCATCCCAACTCAAGGAAAGCCCTAACCCTCATCTTGGAATTTTTAAACCTCACTAAATCTCACTTAATCACTTCTAAACTAACATGGAAGCTAGAGTGAATGAAATACTATACTAATGGTGAAAAAATTACCTCATTTGGCAACTCAAGAATATTCTTGAGTTGCCCCAAGTGCTCAAAATCGAATTTTTCTTGATCTTCCATGCTTGTGGTGAGCTTGTGCAAGTTTTTAATGAAGGAACTATGGTGTTTTGAGTTGTTTTAGAGGGGTGTAGTGAGAAGGTAGAGGAGGGAGGAGAAGAGGGCAGCCATGAGAGGAAGAGGGAGAAGAAAATGGATGAAGAGATGAAGAGGGAACACATGAGTCAAAGGTCAAGACCCCTCACCCCCCCTCTCTCTCTCTCGTGCTCATACCTCATTAATCTAATCTTCTATTTTCTTTTCTTTTTCCATTCTCTTTGCTTTCCCTTTTTTTTTCTTTTCATTTAATCCAAAAAAAAAAGTCTAAATACATATAAAGGAAAACATAAAATGCCATGGTTCATGCAAATTGAAAAATGTGTTTTGAAACATGCCATGATGCAAAAATCAAGTTTAATGCAAAATTAGCAAACACTAATCGAGTTTAGTAATAAATCCCTCCAAAAATCACCATTCAATTTAATTTTCCAATATTTCCCAATTTATCGTTTTTTAATTATACCATAACATTTAAAACTAATCTTCTCATATTAAAATATTCATAATATTTATTATTTTAATTATTTAAATTCCAAAAAATAATATTTTGTTTTTCTGAAATGCTACAACTAGTCAACTCTCTTCTCTTATTTTGACCAAAGTCAATACCATGGTTTCATTGCCCATGGTTTTGTAACCCATGGTTTTTCTTATCCTCAAGTCTCAAAATATCTAGATATTTTGTAACCATAGTTAAGCATGGCATAATTCATTCTCTCTTTGGATTATGTTTCATAATATCTTTACTTGAGTCAAGTTTAGCCTGATCTCCTTCCTCTCTCCTTCATGCTCTCTAGGGTTTCAAAAATAAGAGAAGAAAAGAAAAAAAAAAGGTTTTTAAGTGAGATCAAAATCCACATCACCAATCTATACTACTCTAGCCCATTAGTGTAGGTTATTTACTCCACTTCTTCATAGATCAAGTGAAGCTAGGAGCTTGAGCAAAGGGACTCCGGGTAGATCATCATGGACTTGGAAGGATTCAAGCGAATCGGTTTCCTACTCGATTCAAGGAGTCACAAGAGGAGGTCTATAAAGGTTGTATTACTTACCTCTTAATGTTAGACACTACTCAGTATGAGATACTATATGTTATTACTCTAATTTTCTAGTTCGATTCATGGTTGGAATTGTTTAGCACCCCCCTAAATTTTTAATATAGCATGTGTGATGCAACCCAAAACCTAGGATGGTGCTAGAGAATCCCTACAGACACACATCATCGGTAATTGCCAAGCCACGTACACAGATAGAACTCATTATGATACTGTACCACCTTATAATTTTTTAGCATTTGTTACTGTATAGTACCTAGTACCACATATTATTTCAGATATTACACTTTCTTTACCTTGCTACACGACACGCTCATATGAACACACCTGCTATGCATTACAGTTTTGTTCTGTGCCTGTACATATTATTTCAATATTTCCATATTCTATGAGATTCTATTTTTATGAGATTTCTGGATTTGAGAAACCGCGAATATTATTTAAAAATTTGTGAATATTTTAAAAACGCGGTTTTCTCTTGATATGATATTTCGGCGTCCACCATGAGATTTCTCAGTGCTGAGCTATGATGATTATCCGAATCGAGGCAGATGGAGAAACCGATTGCGGATACATGGTGGACATGGTATGGTACCCCGGGGCAAGAAGATCATATAGAAAGGCGTTGAGCATGGCAGGGGAATACTACCTGCCGATGACAGTATTGGACTCGACAGATATCCGAAAGATACCGATCGGAGTGATATGGGACAGATGGATATAAGAACCGATCTAATGAAATAGTGTCTAAGATATGAGGGCCGATCCAATGAGACGGCGCCTGAGATATGAGGATTTACATGTCGATGTTGGACACTGGTTTTATGATGATTTCGAGTGTCGATGCTGGATCTCAGGATTTTATGATCATTTCGAGTGTCATTGATGGACACTCACTGGATGATATATGTATATATACACGAGATGGATGACACAGTACCATATATTGATACAGGCACGATATTATATACTTATATACATATGTATACACGATCAACTTTGATACCACACGGTATGATATTATTATATTATAGTATGATCTAGATAGATAGTTATACATTCGATTTCTACTTGATGATGTCTTCTACTGAGGAGTTGGCAACTCAACCCCATTATGCCATAGTTTTCTTGCAGGATCGACCGCTCAGATCAGTAGCGGCTTGCTGGAACACTTCTCCTTTCGGGTGATTTGCATTAGTAGGTGGTTACTCTACAGATCGTAACCACCATTCTATAATTATTTATTATTCATTTGTATCTAGTTAAAAGCTCCATCAACCAGACTATATATATTTGGTAGACTTAGAGACCAGTTGTATATTCTTTCAGATTTAGAGTCATGACGTGTATATGATTCTTTATATTGGAGTTTGATGATGTTTTGGTTTTCTTTATGCTTTTCTGTTATTGATCTTCGCTTTGGGCGTCGTGTATTTACTTGCGTGGTTGTGTTTCCGCCGATTAGCGAAGAGCTAGCTTCCGCTTGGGGATGCCATTATTATTATTGATTATGTGCTGGTTTTAATCAAAATTTACAAAGAACGTGCTGCCCAAATTTCAAATGACGAAAACGTTTTCAAACTTTAATATACTATATACTTGCATTTCTACAAATCATATTTATACTTTAAAAAGAGAACTTGATATCATCATACCCCTTTTTCAAAACTTCACCTCCACTATTTTCCTTAAAAGGGTTAGATTACTGGTTTTCGGCTTACTTGGGTTACGGTGGGGTCCTATAGACTTCACGTGATCCATGTTCCAGTCACGTGCCATTTTCGGGTCGTGACTCCCGGCTACACAAGCACTTCTTATGGGTTAATCCTAGTAAAAATGAAATATATACAACGGTGACATCGATTACATCTTGGTCGAGCCCCAATAAAAGGATATATATAATACGGAAACGGCGGCCACAAGTTGGAGCTTGTCCCGAACAAATGAATACAACATTATAAATCAAAACTGTACAAGCAATCTCACATGGGACTATCCGTCATGACAATCCAGCTAAACCATCACAGAGATATATACAACAACAAGCAACACAAGCAAGTGTGCAACTCCGTCCAATCGAACATATAGCAATTAGATGACATTTAACAACACACGTGAACATGTGGATCATTAAACGATGCAAAAATTTTGATCTAAAGTTTTTCCGTGATTGCCTAAATGAACAAACATAACAAAACAATGTCTGGGAAAAAACAAATAGCTCTAAAAATCCTAATTCCATATATCCAAGCAACTGACGAAAGATGGAGCCAATCCAAGATACAGAAGCTGACCATAGAGGCCAAAATTGGATTTCTGGCGGCCAGGTATTCTCTGATTGGACTCGTTCTTTCTCTAGGTCATTTTGACATCTATACCAGTCTACTGCAGTTGTTTAAACTTTTTTAAAAGAGTTTGAAAATCCTAACAGAAACTTGGATGTGTGGAATTAAAAACGGAAAAATTTCGGTTTCGAAACTAAAACATTGTCTAAACTAGTTCTAGTGTTTAGTTGGCTCTGATACCATTGAAATTTCCTAGTACCCTTACCGCTACAACTGTGGCAAATGCGGAATCAAAAAACAAAATTTTTTACGGGAAGCACTAGAAACTAATTCCTAGTGATCGTTCCAAACGCTAAATTAGAAAACTAAGCATGCAAGGCTTAAGAATTACAATCTTTGATGCATGTCCACAAAATTATGGAAGACCCCTCCAAGCTCCTCATAGGCCATCGGAAACAAGTTTGAGAGGCGACCGCCCTTACCGAAAATGATCCACCTGAGAGATTCGATCCAAGCTTCAGCTTCACCTAATAAAACAACCGACGCTCTAGAAATGGAGTGTGGGGATGTAGGAATTTTCTACTATCATTTTCACTCTAAAACAAAGATCAAGAGAGCAATGAGAAAAAAGGAGGAAGAGGATAGCTAGACATAACACAAAACAAGCTAAATGTTGTAATGAGGTTGAGAGAATGGAATGGCTTCATATAGTTTACAACCATTTTGCAATAAACAATTGAAGCCCATCTCTTTCTACATGCCCTCAACCATACTTAAAGCCACATCACCCTCCACCTCATTTCCTTGAATATTCACAAATGATGTGTCCTTCTTCTAGAAGGTATTCCATATAAATACGGAATACATTATCCGATATATATATCGCTACATATACGCGTATCCGTATAAAAATACGAATAGCCAAAAGAGAGAAAATGAATTGTGAATATAATATTATAATATTATATATATATATATATATAAATTATTAAATCAAAATATAATTTAATAATCCGGCTTAATCCTAAGCCGATTAGTATTATCAACCATCCGATTAAAGTCCGTGTACACATATTTAATCGGACCCCTTCACGTATCAATATACAGTTTCTACATCATATCGTCTGAACCGGCACAACTCTGTGTGGGACTCTAAAAATTCGACAATACGCTGACAGTGATTTACTGGATAAATCCAAAACCATAAGTATGTCAGCGGCACTAGCATACGTAACGGCTACCTACTTATCTGCCGAAAGAGAAGAGGATAGTCAAGTCCGTCCGTACCCTACTGAGACTAAATGTGATAATTTTCGTACAGTCCGGTCTCTTCGTCTAAGATTATCGCATACCGGGTCTGGGGGTGGATAACGCCAAGTCCCTAATAACCTGATAAGTCATGCCGGAGTCAAGCTCATCACCAACCGAGAAACTAATGAACTCCTATCAGTAAATCTCATCCACCGTGGCCACGGATTTAGGGTGATGGCCAACTAAACACAACGCGACATCGACTCCTAATACAATGAGAGACGAATCCCTGACAATCGCTCACTGTCTCCATGTGGCTTAGGCTTGTACCCAACTAAAACCTGTTTGCACGACTCCTTTGAGCCGTGGTAGGGTAGTAATCTAAGTACAGTGAGAAATCATACGAGACAACATGTAAAAGGACTAATCTTTACTCATGCTACTAGAGAACTGCTATCTGAAGATAGGTATAATACCAGCAAGAAGTTCTCGGCGAGTCTGTCCATTATATTCACCTCCAGTAAGCACCTGTATGCTATCTTAGGTGACACAACACCAATGCCTTACGAGACCAGCCACCGCCCCTCGTCGAGGTCTAGAAACGTATACACTAGTCTATTCAGGAATATTGATACCCAGTCTCAATACTCTCTTGACTAGGAACATTTAAGGATGTGCTTATAGACTACCTCTACTCTCATGTATATGATTGTCGTTATAATGCTGGTATTCAAGCAAGAATCCTATGGGCTTTATCATTATGTATTAGAGACACATAATAACAAATAAAACGTATACACATCAATGATAAAGACAAACCAGATAGCATACTATCATTTTGAGTAAGACTGTTTTATCTGTATAGGTCCTTCAATTATCATAATGGCCTACCTGCAATTACAATAATTTCCTGGAGGGCACTATATCCAATAGAGGTGTTTATCGATGGAATACTAGCCTACTTCAGGAGTCGGGAGGAACATGCTGAGCACCTGCGCACAGTGTTGCAGATTTTGAGGAAGGAGAAACTCTATGCCAAGCTGAGTAAGTGAGAGTTCTGGCTTGACAAGGCTAGGGCATGTCATTTTAGGTGCTGGAATTTCAGTGGACCCAGCGAAAATAGAGGCTATCGGAGACTAACAGACACCAAAGTCAGTAACTGAGATCAGGAGTTTTCTGGGACTTGCTGGATATTACCGAAGATTTGTTCAGGATTTTGCCGGAGTAGCAGAGCCTTTAACGAAACTTATGCGGAAGGAGGTACCTTATGTCTGGTCAGAAGAGTGCACTCAGGCGTTCGAGGTGTTGAAACAGAAGTTGACCACGGCCCCAACTCTGACCGTGCTGGATAGCTCTGGAGTACCCGTTTTTCAGTAGAAATAGAAGTTGACCACGGCCCCAACTCTGGAGGTTTGAGGAATCTCCACTCAATTGTAGGACCCGTTTTATAGGTCCCTTAATATCCTTTCTTTTCTTTGAAGAAAGAACTACCTCCGTAGAGATTCCTCCACCAACGAGCAAGATACCCACTGCGTATATTTCGGGGGAGCGAATATTCGTGTCCCAATCCTTTCTCATGACGGGACTCATGATGTCGCTATTTTGGCGACAGATTGCTTGAAAACCGCTTATTTTTTGTTGAGCGTCCGCGGTACAAACACTGTTTTACCTCCGCTTTTCATATATCTTCATCGGAAGAGGATACGTCTTAACCTATCTGATCCAACTGAGTTATTTTATCTATGAGCTTTTGGAAGGTCGTCGGCTTAAAGATGGCCATATATAGGAACTCCTTTGAATTTAGGTCAAGGGTGGCTATGAACATTCTCACGGCTGGAGCTTCGTCGATACGCTGTTCGCATTTTGACCAGAGATTTCACTATCGGATAACGTATTGAACCCAAGTCTCATTTGGTCTAACCTTTTCGGTGACCAATGTCACCACGGTAGTGCGTTTATTCACACTGTTGAATCTCTAACATAAGAGTATCTCTATCTGTTCGAGGGTGTTCATGGAGTCATCTGGGAGTTCCACATACCATTTGAAAGCAATGCCCGCCAGACTGCTGATGAACTGTCGGAGGAGCGGTATATAATTTCCTCCGGTGTTGCCACACATGGATTTAAATCGCGTGATGTGATGGTAAGGATTCTTGGTTCCTTTGTATATGTGGAACGTCAAAAGTATGCGTTCTGGCGGGTATTGTATTTGATCGTAGCACGCCGGATACGGTCGACCAATCTTGATTGACCTATTTGCGGCTTCACTGGTATAGTGAGATTTGATTTGCTGAGCGATATATGCCTCCAGTTTTGCTTTTAGGATCATTTCCTTCTTATCCGTTGATAAAGCTTGCGGAAGATTTGAAATGTCACCTTTGTCTTTAAGAGTGACTACCGGCGGTTCATCTGCCAGTGGTTCTGAATAGACCATCATTCCAGCCATATTCTGGATCAGAAGGGCTATTTGGTTCATTTTAGTGGACATCGCTGCCGCTTCTTCATCTCTCTTCTTGAGAGCGCACTTCAAGAAGTCAATATCCGACTCCTGCCCTATTATTTCTTCGGGTGCGTCCTTGGGATTTTCCTTAGGCGATGGATTAGCGAATGCTGCTGCCTGAGTAAGCATCTTCTGCAACTTTTCATGTTGCAATTGAGCTTTTGTCGGAGACCGAGTATGCGGTCCATGACTAGCAGAAGTAGTGCTTTCCTCTTTAGAATTCACCATATGGACTATGTGAACTATCATGACCCTAAGCTTGGGGCATTTGGAATCTTGACCCTTGGAGTTTTCTTTGGGCGCTTGGACATTATTAGGCCTCTCTATTTTGTGAGAAGTTGTTTTGGAAGGAGCCATCGTATTAGGAACCGCCTTGGGATGAGCCCATTGTATTTGGAAGGGGGGTTGTCATAGTTTGGCTAACGCTTAGAGGAAGAGCTTTGGACGACTACCGAGTCCTTCACATGCTTCCACACTTTATATATAGATGAGGAAAGATTTCTTAGAGAGCAAGCTGGCTTCTGCTTTCCTTGGATCTCCACAGGCCGCGGAGATTTCTTTAGTATTGCGGTGGGAGAATTTTGTCTAACCTTTCGCAACAGTTCGAAGCCGTTCCCAGTTGGAATAGCAGCATTTGCCGTCGAAGTCGAAGTCAACCCGAACAGAGAACTGCCCCCATCTTATCTTTTTTGATGCCCATATCGACGTCGATGATGTCTTTTGACCGGAGTTTCTTTAGTCTCAGGAGTTTGCTGAGCTCGCCCACTGTTTTCTTTGAAAGCATGAACATTCTGCCCCTATGTCGACCTTGGTCTTTGGCAGGTACTAGTTGTTTGGGAACTGATTCCGTCGGCAAACTGAAGTTTGAGGATATGGTTCATAGATGACAGACTTCTTCTGAGGTTGCACCTTCGGCGTTGAGGCACTGAAGGTAAGTGATGGGAGTATAGACCCAAAGGTAAGCCCATTGATTTCTTGAAGAGCCGAATTGCAGAGATTTGAGACTGCAAGTGGCCCATACTTAACTCCACCAGATATGACAGAGCCTGAATTGCGGTGAGTGGAAGCAAACTCCATTCTAGAAAGAGACAAAACACCAATTTCAGTATCTCATCACCCAATGGCAACTACAAACATATATACCACAATTATTTGATCGCGGATAAACACTACACACGAAGTGTGGAGTGGAAAGAGGAAAAGGTCCCACCGGGCGTACCAGAATCTGTTTACCACCGAAAACCGGACTAAGACAATGAGATGTCTGGCCTGAATTTAGGGGCAAATGCTATTTGGACATATCCATCCACCTCTCTGAAAATACCAAGTTGAGTTATGGCATTATATATCGAAGGTTTGCATAGATGCGACCGATGGAGCAGACTTTATCAGATTCCCCCTCATTTGTGAGGGGGTTTTGATTGTGGGGACGCTCTTTCCTGTAGATGCAAACCCCTGTAGTTAATTATATTATTGTGTTGCGATAACAACTTTCTCCTGCTCCAGTAGTTCACTTCGTGTCGTGTGTTATTTTGTTTGTTAAAGTTTCCCATGGATTGTATACGGAGATTAATTTATGTCGTCGTCTATAGGGCATGGATCAGTCCAAATCCGTATATATATTTTTGGGTTTGGTTCAAGGATTTACTTGACGGGGTCCATATTGGTAGCTTGATTTGCCAACAAGAATGAACTTAGGACACATTTCTCATATTTGTGAAGTCCATCCGTTCACGGGAAACTTGGGTTTGATCTAAAGATCGTTAGTCATGTATGAGACTAAGATCGACTTAGGAACAGTGAGTATATAGGCTCAACTGCTCATAAGATCATATATGAATAGCCCATGGATAGTTTACGATAGTCAGTATGGAGACAGTCCGTAGGGCAAAACATATTAATTTAACGACATTTCGGTCCATTATTAGTTTAGAAACGTTTCGGTCCAATATTCCATGTTTGGGATGAATGATAGTTTAAGAACATTTCGGTCCAATATTCCTCCTTTAGGACGAGTATTAGTTTAAGGACATTTTGGTCCATCATTCCCATTTTGGGGATGAATAAGTGTTGGTTTTTAGGACCCGCCACCTCTCTGAAGATGTTGAGGAATTACAATGACATTTATCAAAGGTGTGGAAAGATATACCCTTGAACCAAATCCCGTATTTGAGGGAAAAGATCATGGTGGATTTAGGCATCATTAGTCTTATATGAGACTAAGATAAAGATCATTAGTCATATATTGGACTAAGATCAAATTGGGTATCACGGGCATATAGGCTCAATTGATTTAAAATCAAAGAGGGTGTTTATGCTTCACAGACTTAACCAATTTGGGCAAAGATTGGGTTTCTATTACACCCAGCAGTGCTAAACACTCAGTCATATGTAGCGCTCACGTGTGTTTCATGTAGGTGCTGAGTTCTTGGCGCTCACGTGTTATCGCGTGAGGCACTACAGCAGTGCTAAGGGCTAATCTTTTCTGTCACTCATGTGTGTTTCACGTGAGGCGCTGAGTTTTGGCACTTATGTGTGTTTCATGTGAGATGTTGTCTTCTTAGAGATTCAATCTATGTTGATATTGTCAGAAAGGTTAAACCTCTGTTAACGGTATTTTGACCATTAACGATCACCAAAATCACTATTTTGAGGATCTAGGATCCGGTTCTTTAAGAACCAAGTTCTTGATTTGTGAGGGAACTAAGTTCATGGAGTATTATGGACTCCATCTTCTTCATGTTCTTTTCCTCCATGTTCTCTCCTGAATTTTTTATTCTCAAGAACAAGATCATCTCGATGAGAATTAAATTCTCAACTTATGGGAGATTTGTTGTAACATTTCAGAAAATATAAAATACTATTTTTAGAATTTAAATAATAAAATAATAAATTTCACGAATATCATACAAGTATAGATTTGAGTTTTCGTGGAATGATATGATTATATAACTATATTTTGGAAAATAATTGGAATTTAAAATAAATTATCGTTTAGGAAAGCATTTAAATTGATTTGAGCCTTTATATATATATATATATATATATATATATAATATATATATATATATATATATATATATTTCTATAAAAGTCAAATAGTAAACTTGATTAGTGTTCTACTAATTACTTCACTAAACCTAGTTTTATTATTGTTAGCCATGTTTAACTTGTCATGACTGCTAACATTTTATTTTTGTATTTGTGTTTATTATGGTTTTATTTTCATAAAAGAAGAGAAAAGATGAGAAGAGAAAAGAAAAGAAAAATAAATATGAGAGAGGGAGACATGAGGGGATAAGGAGTTATAAGGAGAGGGGGGGGGGGGAACATGGCACCTCAACCATTGTTTCCCCTTCATTTCTTTTTTCATCATCATTTTTTTTATCTCCTCTTCTTCTTTTTCTTCTTCATCTCCTTCTTCCTCCACCGTCCTTTACCACTATGCGCCATCCTAAAAACCACCTTAAACCTTCACAAAAAATGTTCCTCACCTCTTTACAAGCATCATGACATGATCAAGTAGGGGTTTTGAGCACTTTTGGCCAACTAGGAATTTTCTTGAGTTACTATTTGAGGTAAAACTCTCACCTTCCTTCAAGTTTTTAAGTTTCCTAACCTCATGTATTAATTTAGAGTTAAAAAGTTTAGATTTTGTGAACATGGAAAATTCTAGGGTGATCTTTGGTGGATTAATTTAGCAGTAGTGGTGTAGTAGAGATTTAGATAGTGACCATAACTTCTTTAAGTGATAGAATTCCCAATCTAGATGAATCTTGAAGTCTCAAACTTGAGTTTAGATATTTCCCGATATCGTTTTTGATTGAGTAATGATGTTCAAATGGAATCCGGTATTACCCAAGAATTGTGAAAATTAAATAGCAAATACAGTGAGATGTGCAGACCCATAGGAAGCTACCTCTGAAAACCGAGCCCAATCTAACTTAAATTAGCCGCCAATTAATCCGTTTTAGCCACAAATTTCGGCCCAATTTTGGAGTTAGGGTCTTAAATTTGGTATGTAGCTCACTTTTTAGATAACTAGACCCACCCTATATGTAAAAAAGTTTAATTTCACCTTAAGAAAAATCTGGAGTCATTTTACTTGTTTTCTGTCGATGTTTTCCGACTTTTGAAACTTGGTTTTTGATATTTGAGTTTTGACCCATTCGTTTGACGTTCGTACGTCAACGGCGGGAGTTTTTTTGTTGTTCTAGCACGAGTGGGCCATAGGTTCTAACCTATGTGCCCTTCGCTTGTCGTATCAGTTTTCGATTTGGATTTTTATGCGATACGATATGCTTTGATTGTAGGTACAACCGCGTGGACTCTCAGGACGATGAAGGAGGGCAAGACATCCGTCGGGGTCGACTAGAGCGCGACATTGTAGGTGAGTAGGTGTTTATCTATGGGAGAAGTTGGGTGGATGGCATATAGCACCCCCGCAACTGTAGTATTAAGGTATATATGTATATATATACTTAGCATGCGAATACTTAGTTAATAGTGTTTCTAGAATATTATAGGCGATAGTAGTGTACTAGTAGAATGACATATCCCAAGTACTAGTTCTTAGCCTATGATCTACATCTACTCATGAAAGTATATAACTACATATATTTACCATATAATACGATATGATCCGATATGATGAAACGAGTCGATATGATATGATATGATATGATGATGTGAGGTGATATATATACATGATGCGATACGAGATGATATGATATGTAATGATATATGACGAGATGAGATGATATGATGTACGTGATGATAGATCCATACAACATGATGGATGATATCGTACGATGGATTATACCGTATGTGATATGATGAGGATGGATCGCCGACTTATGTATTTATCGACTTGAGAAATATTGTTTTTAAATCACTTAAGTAGACATTAGGATATATTTAGAGCCATACCTATTTTCAAAACTAACAAACAGTTATGCACTTTTAAATGATAACTTCAAGGGATGCTACAGATTTTCAAATGGTATATTTTTCAAAAAAAAAACATCATAGCCCCTATTTTCAAAAACAACGATTCGTACTATTTTAAACTATAACTATATGGCTCATACGTAGTTACGTATTTTATACTATTCATATTTACGTTTTCTTTATTCTATTTACGCTTGCGCTACGATTTCTTATTTCCGCATACGCTCGTATTATTTTCATTTACGAATATACTACGTTTCGTGTACTTATCTTTATACGACTTCGTCTGCTTGGACACACGCACCATTACCGATGATGCGTATGTTGCATGTACACATACTCGCCGGCTCACATACACATCATCGGTAATTGCCATACCACGTACACATTAGAAATCGCTATATCACTGTATCGCCTTATAACCTGTAGAATTTTAGTTATTGTTTAGTATCCAGTACCACACATACTAGTTCAGATATTTCACTTTCTTACCTAGTTGCACGATGATTAGTGTTAAAAAGTGTGTCCATGAGTTTTCTAAATTACCGCAACCAATAACGGTGTCACAATAGCTAGCCGCTAGTGAGTACGGGTCATCCACAGGGAAACGGTGAACTTCTTTTCTTGTTTTAGACGAGTTGATAGAAGAAAGGTGGAATTGTTATCGTTTATTACTAAGAAGATTTGAAAAGTTTATAATAGAAGGTCTTATAGGATATATAGGACTTAGTAGTTAATGGATGGAATTTTAAAAATAATTCTTTTTATTTTTTAATTATTTAATACTAGAGAAATAGCAATGAATGTGGATTAGGGTTCTTATAGGGAATTAGGGTTTTCCTCTACCGACCCTTGTCCTTCCATTGATCCCTATTCGTCTCAAACTTTTAACAAAGCGATTATTAATGAATCTCAAATCGTGGTCGTGGCTATCATGAATTAATTGATTTGATATCTTAATAATATTGGTTAAGAATATTTGATATGATATGCATATTTTAATAATAAATAATCTCATGAATATTTTATTTAAATATAATATGCATATATTTCCCAATTATATTAATTATAAATTAAGAAATTTATGACAATAAGCTTTTTACAAATAAACCCACATATGTTCTTAATTTACAAATAACACCTTTTAGTAATTAACAATAATAGGGAAAATGTCCATACAAATGTGCAATAAATTTGACTGGTTAAATTCCCCTACACTTATCTTTGATCGTCCCGAATAAACTATTTATTAAAAAGAAAAAATCTAGCATACTTTCGTAGGCAACACGATTGCATTTACCTCGTGCAACAAGCCGTTAAACCTCTAGGTGTGTCACGTCCCGCTTCCCAAGATATGTAACTGATCCAATCATACTACCTGTGGCTAGGAATCTTCCATCCACAGTCACATTATGGCTGTCAAGCGGATATCAAGAACAGTAAAAATATAAAATCTAGCTAACACATGTCCATCTGCCATAGTAAATGAAATCAAGAAAATGCATAAAGCGGAAATGAATCAAGATCCAATAAACAATAACATATGAATCATGTCCCAATATGAGCTCACATCAATAAAAATAAAACTATGGAAATAAATAAACTAAGAGTCTAAAACTAGCTCCTTATAGCTCGGCTTGATGACTAAAATACTCCTGATCTTCCTGTGATAAAGGTTGAGAAACCGGGCCATGCAAAACCCAGACACCGGTGGGTCATTATATCAAAATTAATAGTAGTAACCAGGATATGATGCTATTATTAAACATGTTTATGAATAATAAACACAGATGTAAAATAGTGAGATATATGTATGTGATGTGTATCCTAGAGTTTGTGCTTCTACGTTATCTATTCTACAAGTCTTTGAAATAAATTTAATGGAATCATCGATATAACTCAATAGTATCCCGTGCATTCCCGGGACCACGGTCAAGATTCTCAGGCTGAATCTGAGACATGCCGCTAAGCAGTAAACATGTAACATGTACGGAAGAATGATGTCAGCAGCATCATTCCGGAGTAGGCCGAGCCCATAAAAACTGATCAGTATGAGTATCGAACTGTTGAGTTACAAGTCAGGTTTCATTATTGATTTCCCCTTACCCTCATGGTTTTATGTTCGAGTCGGGTATTGATGATTATAAATATAATGCCAACACAGGATCAAGCAGGTACATGTCTTATCTATGTAGACAACAAGTCACGTCCGTCAGGACAATAAATCAGGATTGTCAGCATTAGTAAAAGATCCAAGTAACAACTCTGGTAGTGTGTCGTGAACATCGCATGTAATGTATATTAACCAAAATAGGTACCAAAAATAAAACTGTAATCAAAATCGAAACATGACGATTGCCAGGATGCATATGTGTCTATCTGTAATAACCATTATACGTCCATTACCATGTATGATACAATCTAGATAACATATTGTACTGATATAGTAGTATAATAACATCATGATATTACGGCATGCAACTAGATATGTTATTATTAGTACAGATACCGTAAAACTATAAATCGGTAATATTTGCTGAATAAAAAAACACATGCACTATTCTTATTCATATAATTATCGATATAATAATATAGTATGTTGCAAATTTAAAACTTTCCTGATCACGTCGAGATGCGGATGCCACGTCCGATGTCGGAATACGTCACAATGCAACTTACGTGCGCGGAACTGGATCTGGATGAGCAGTGATGTGACGTGGTGACTGGGCTAGACGACGACGGTGACAGGTTCGTTTGGATCGTTGGCGACGAGCGCAACTCCGACGAGCCGATCGGAGAATCAAGAAAAGATCAAGAAAAGGAAGAATGGAAATGAAGAAGAGTGGGTGGCTGCTGCTGTTGGGGTGTGTGTGAGGATAGAGGTGAAGTGGCAAGGTGACAGCGACGATAGTCGACGGCAAGATGGCTGTGAGTTTTGAGGGTAGGTGATCGGGGGTCGGGGAGGTGTAGGGTTAGTGGTGGCAGTGGTCTAGGGTGTCGGGAAGAGGAGAGGGAGGTGAGGAGGAGATGATGGGGGTGAAGGTGATGACGAGGGGCAAGGGCGACGGCGACAAGGGTTGCGGGCGGTTTAGGGTGTGGGTTTTCTTGGGTTGGCGTCGCGGGGAGGTGCAGGGTGGTGCTCGGGAAGGGAAGGAGGAGGGGAGGTCTTGGGGTGATGAAGACGAGGGCGGTGATGGTGCGGTGAGGTCGGGAGTGAACGACGACGAGAGAGCGGCGAGGGCGTGGGTAGGGTTCTTGGGTTCTCGCTCGAGGGGAAAGAGAAGAGAAAGAAGAAGAGAGAGAGTTGAGTGGTTTTTCTCAATTATTATATAATATATATATATATATATATATATATGTATATATATATGTATATATATATATATAGTGTGAGAGAGAGGAAGTGGGAACGAGATTCAGTAAGGGGGAGAGAGAGAGACGTAAGGGGAGAGAGAGAGATTAGTTTATATAAATATATTATATATATATATTATATTTGTAACAATGAGTATATATTTAGTCATATAGGGATATTATAATATATATTATAGGATTATACAGCTAATACCAGATTATTCCGAATATTATCCGGGTCCCTTCTAAAAATCTAGTTTTTAAATATGGAGAAAATACGTAAAAGTTTCAATCATAATGCGATGTCCTGTCAATAAAAATGTATACCTCCAAGTACGGATCTACGTGAATATACGTAGCGATCCAAACGAGTCTGTTTTAACAATTAGAACATGAACATGCTATATGGGTGCAACCATATGATTAGGGGTATGATGACATGCAAAACTAGATATAAAATATATTTTTTTGGGTTTTATTTGGTACTATTAAAAGATATGCGGAATATATATATATATATATATAGATAGATAAATAGATAGATAGATAGTAAGAGAGAGAGGAAGTGGGGACGAGATTCAGTAAGAGGGAGAGAGAGAGAGAGAGAGACGTAAGGAGAGAGAGAGATATATATTAGTTTATATAAATATATTATATTGTAACAATGAGTATATATGTTTAGTCATATAGAAATATTATAATATATATTGTAGGATTATACAGCTAATACCAGATTATTCCGAATATTATCCGGGTCCCTTCTAAAATTCTAGTTTTTAAATATGGAGAATATACGTAAAAGTTTCAATTATAATGTGATGTCCTGTCAATAAAAATGTATACCCCCAAGTACGGATCTACGCGAATATACGTAGCGACGAGTCTGTTTTAACAATTAAGACATGAACATGCTATATGGGTGCAACCATATGATAGGGGTATGATGACATGCAAGGCTAGATATAAAATATATTTTTGGTTTTTATTTGGTAGTATTAAAATATATGCGGAATATATTATATATTATACATGCAAATATTTGAGGTAATCTTGAACTAGTAAATATTTGAGGTAATCTTGAACTGGCAAATATTTGCACGGATACTCTGTACTAGCAAATATTTGAGATAATCTTGAACCATGATGGGTTTCAAACATGCGGGTCGGGTAGGATTAACCACAGTTGCTAAATGCACTATCCACAACCCAAAAGCAATAATAATCATGAATTTGTCGCAAGATTTGGAAATACCCCAAATAAAATATAGTATAATAGTGCTAGGGTGTTATAAAGTGTCCCTAGTAGGAGAAGTATTGTCTCCTGAGGGTTTTCAGTGGATTACACCTAAAAAATCCCAAATTAAAAGAAAGAAGATAAAAATTACATGCAAAGATAATAAACATATAAAAGAAAAAACTTGAAAATAAGTGTTTCAAACTACACTAGCTTTTTAGTTGTTATGAGTCCTATCTTAATGGTTTTGAAAAGATGTCAGAAGTCACATCCTCCCTCAATAAAACATCGTCTTAAGTCTTCTTCCCTACCTCTCCTCCAAATACCAATCATATACCCCTACGTGTGTGTAAAAGTCGTCCCTACACTTAGAGAATTCAATTCAAGCTATCATGCCCTTGTCTATATTCCTTAGTACTTTTTAGGCGGTGATGTTTTAGATGGATTTGCTCACACATTCTTCATGCGACCGTTAATACTTTTTGAGGTACTAACCAACCGATTACCGAATGCGATCACTTATTAAGGCGTACTTAGTAATATCCTAGTCTTACAACACTTAAGGCTTAAGAATAACTCCCAAACCAGTTGGTCTAAGTCACTAGGTGATAAGGCACCCTCGCTATATTTTTTATGTTGTCTTAAGTAATTACAAAACCAGTGTTACATTTTTCTGCACCATTTATATTTTGTTGATTTTTTTTCATACTAAAGTTTCTAGGAAAGAGTATTTCAAGATATCCTCTACTATCCCAAGTTTCAAGATGTGTGCAAGTGCATATAATAGGGTATCAACATTCAGAAATTTGAACTCAAGAATAAGGACTATTTTTCAGACTTATTTTATCCATAAATTAGTGATTCCTTCATCTTACTAACCCTTAGGACAACAGCTCATGACTATGTATTACTAGTTTCGTTTTAAAATATCTAATTTTCTTGCATTTCTTAGATCTTATCCTATCTTTCATATGTATTTTTCACTTTCTAACTTTTATTTTCAAAAATAAATTTTTTAGTGCCAAATGGTATGTCAATAAACACAAATCTCCCCTAAGCCTGTTTGCAGCAGTGTCCTCACTGATACTGTTGTTCGAGCGCAAAAACTTATAGACTTAGGTGGAGAATAATAGAGTCAAAAGTTAGTCAAATGAGAAAACACCCCAAACTTGTTCTTTGTCACGCGCGCGCGCACGCGCACACACACACACACATATATATATAGTATACACACCTCCGTTCTTAGATGAAACGGTGTTACCGAAATATAGAGGTGAGGCGAAGGAAAGTTATGTTGGGTTACCTTAACGCCCTACCCATCGAACGTGGCGGTTTGCGGAACAAAATTTTTTCTACGAGTTTAAAAACGGCGCTAAGTTAACCCAATAAAATCCAGATCTTTCCATAAACCTATCTAGCAAAACTAAAAGAGCTAACTCCTATGAAGGAGGTCTCACCAAACATTCCAAGTCCTTCGGTCTTGTTTCCTCGTCGTTAGCTCCAAGTGACCACCTTGAACAAGCTTGATCTTCTTTTCCGGCTCCATCGGTCCTCTGGGATCGAGCTTGTTCTCTGGCCCTCCTTTGTCATAGATGATCCACCCGAAGGATGTAATCCATGGCTCTAGCTCCTAACTAAGTGTCAATAGGAGTAACTAGAGAACTTGGGTTGCTAATCCAAGTTGTCTAGGATGTAGTGTGGAGTTCGATGTGTTCTACTATCTCTATCTTGCCTCTTCACTTGTTTCTCAACTCTTGAGAGGGTAGTGAAGAGGAAGAGGATGAAGGTGAAGGAAACTTAAGAGGAGGGACGAGGGTGAAGAAAAAATTTGAGCTCAAGAATAATGAAGCATCCATGTGAGAGAAAATCCAACACTATGGTTTTGTGTGTGAATTAGCATAATAAAAAACTAGCAACCATACTTCAATAGTTGATCCAAATGAATAAATAATTCATTTGTCAACTATTGAAGTCATGGCTCTCACCATTCCTCCCTCTCCACCAATTTCCACCTCATTTCCATTTATCAATAAATGGAAAAGTCCATGATGAGGTATCCACCTTCTAGAAGGTAATCTGTAATAAAATACGGATTACGGTCTGCTATATATACATACCTGCATTCGGATAAAAACACGAATGCCTAAAGAGATAGAATAACACGAAGAATGTAATACTAGAATATACATATCGAAATACATATATGTAAATTATCAAATCAATACCTGATTTAATAATCCGGCTAAAAACCCGAGCCGGCTAGTATTACCAACTGTTCGATCGAAAGTCCGGATACAAAGTACATCAATCGATCGGAGCCCTGCACTTATCCAATACGTCTACTACATCATTTCGCCTGAACCAGGAAAACCCTCTATGTGGGACTCTAAAGACTCGAAAGTATGCTGGCGGTGAATTACTGGATAAATCCAAAACCATAAGCACGTCAGCGACACTAGCTGTGTTAGTTATATGTATGCCCTAAAGGCCATTACTGTACTTACGATGTATATTGTAGTGGATGCTTGGACATATATAGGGAGGACTTTCTTGCTCGACATGATAGTATGCTATCTGGTTCCTCTTTATCTTAACATGTACACTTATTGTCTCTCTATTACATGTTGATAAAGCCCTTAGGATGAGTACTTGACTACCAGGACTATGATGCAGATCATACTAGTAGGGCGGAGGTAGTCGGCAAGTACATCCTTCAAATGTTTCTAGTCGTGGGAGTATCGAGACGGGGCATCGATACTCCAAAGTAGACTAGCGTATGCGCTTCTCGACCCATGTGATGGGCGATGGATGATCTCATATCCATTGGTGTTTGACATCAGAGAAGGTATACGGGTGCTCGGTGGAGACTGGGTACATTGAACAGACTCGCTGAGAACTCCTAGATGGTATTATACCTATCATTATATAGCAGTTCTCTGGTGATACTGGTACAGGTTAGTCTGTCGACCCGAGATCGTCATAGAGTCTTGTGTGATTCCCACTGTGCTTTGATTTCCACCATACCACGGTCAAGAGATCGTGCAAAAAGGTGGTTTTTGGGTACAGTCCTGAGTCACATGGAGGCAATGAGCGATAGAAGGGGATTCGTCTCTCCCGGTATTGGGAGTTGATGTTGCGATATGCTCGATTAGCCATAACAGGAAATCCCTAGTCAGGGTTGCTGAGATCTACTGGTAAGTGTTATCAGTAGTTTCTCAAACCGTTATAGACCTTGCATCGGCATGACTTATTAGGCTATTGGGGTCTGACGTTATACCATCCCCAGGCTATGATATGCGACATATCTGATGAAGAGACCGGACTGTACGGTAGTGTTACTTATTGGATTCGCGGGAGTATGAGCAGGCTTGCTTGTTGATCTTATGATCGCTCAATACCTGGGTGGCCGTTACGTTTAGCAGACCGCTTGTGGTTTGTGGGTGTTTGATATGATCATCACCTTCTGCCGACGTATTGACGAGTCTTTAGAGTCCTATATAGAGGTTTCATGGTTCATGCGAAATGAAGTAGGAGCACATATGTGATATGTGCGGGACCGAGATTAATGCGCGTATGTGATACCGCATTCTATTCTCGCGATATATGATATCGGTTAGTTATATGTGATATAGCCGGGTTATCGGATCAACTGTTGATTCGATAAGTTGATCCATATAATATTAGTCGGTTGTATATGATATAGCCGGATTATTAAATCAAGAGTTGATTTGATAATTTGATGTATAATTATATATTTGATATATTAACTTACATTAACTAATATTAGCTCACTAAGTATTCTTTTCTCACTTGTGTGCATATAGTATATATGTGATATATATTAATGTAAATTTTATTGTGTCATGCTTGATGCCACATGCTACATGGGTGTATGAGACTTACACTATAGTTAGGATAATCTTAGGGTTTATTGTTGGATATATGTATGCCCTAGAGGCCATTATGTGATAGTGGATGTATCTATACATGTATATATATATTCAGTTTGCATTTTTGCTCGACATGATAGTATGCTATCTGGTTCTTCTTTATCTGACATGTTTATTTGATCATGCTTTTATTCATTCATACATGCTGATAAAGCCCTGAGGATATCGGCTTGACTACTCTGATTATGATGGAGATCATACTAGTGGGACATCTGTAGTCTATAAGCATATCCTGGAACGTCCCTAATCGTAGGTATATCGAGATGGGGCATCGATATACCAGAGTAGACTAGCGTATATGATACTAGACCCATACGATGGGCAATGGATGTTCCCACATTCATCGATGTTTGACATCAAGATCATACACGGGTGCTCAGTGGTGACTGGGTACACTGGACGGACTCGCCGAGAACTCCTATATGGAATTATATCTATCGTCGGATAGCAGTTCTCAGGTGACACTGGTACAGGTTAGTCTGTAGACCCGAGATCGTCATAGAGCCTTGTGTGTTCTCCCACTGTACTTTGATTGCCACCCTACCACGGCTCTACTGAGTCGTGCAAACAGGTAGCCGTTGGGTACAGTCCCGAGACACACGAAGGCAATGAGCGATAGGAGGGGTTTCGTCTCTCCCGGTATTGGGAGTTGATGCTGTGCTGTGCTCAACTGGTTATAACAGCAAGTCCCTGGCCAGGGCTGCTGAGATTTGCTGATAAGTGTTATCAGTAGTTTCTCGATCTGTTATAGACCATTCACTGACGCGACTTATTGAGTTATTGGGGTCGACGTGACCATCCCTAGGCTCGATATGCAGCATATCTGACGAAGAGACCGGACTGTACGGTAGTGTTGCCGGATGGCTCGACGGGAGTTGTAGCAGGTTCGCTTGTTGTCTTCTGATCGTTCAATACCCGGGTGGCCGTTACGTTTAGCTGACCTCTTGTGGCTTGAGGGCACTTGATATGATCATTACCCTCTGCCGGCGTATTGACGAGTCTTAGAGTCCCACAGAGGAGTTACCCAGTCCAGGCGAAACGTTGTGGTGCGCATATGCGATATGCGCATGCATCCGATTGAAATGTGCGTATATGATACCGAACATTGATCGGGTGAACTGCTTTTGGTGGGGTCATATGAGATATGACCGGATTGATAAATCAAGTGTTGATTTATCATTTAACCATTAGTTTTCTCACTCAAAACCTTTCTAGGGTTTGATAGATGTATGCATGCATGCATGTGTTTCTATTTTTCTTTTCTAGTTTTATGCACATATAGATGTGCATACATGTACACATACATACATCAAACTATCTTGGTTGATTATATATGGAAATGGTGGCAATATAAGCCTCACACCATAGATTAAACTATGGATAATTATTTAATTTTGGTTTTAAAAGAAAATGAAAAGGAAAGGATAATTATGCTAGTTTCTACATGCTTCTTTTAACCTAACCATTCTCACCCACCACTAAACCATGGTTATCTTTTCCTTTATCATTCTAAACCCAAGTTAAATTAATCATCCATCATTTAATCATGGTTAGAGTCAAGAAGGATTAAATATATATAGTGATATTTATTTTCTTTTAAAAGTTAACCTAATGGTTATCATTTTATCTCTTGAAAGAAAAAGCCACCATTTTCATCCTCCTTCATCTTCTCCTCTCTAGTTCTTTTCTAGTGAGTGAAACACAACAAAAGAAAGGTTTTTGAAGTGAGATACAAAGCCACAACAACATTCTACACAAGCTTAGCCGTTTTGTTTAGAGTGTTATCTTCGGTTTGACGAAGTAGCGAGCTTGGACGGATATCTCCGCGGTGGATCATCGTGGACACAAGGGGAGTTCAAGAGGACCTCGTTTCAACACCAAAGAGCCTAAGGAGCGAAGCAAAAACGGGAGCTACAAAGGTTGTAGCCTTCAAACCCTAACTTTTGTTAGCTTTAAGTTTAGTAAACCCTAATTTTCTAGGATCTATCCTTTGCATGTTAGTTTAGCACCTTAAAAATTAAAACTTTGGGTCATGTGATGCTTCAAAACTCTTCATAGGGTGCTATACTAACCTTACATTGGTATCAGAGCCGACCTAGAACGTTAGGCGACCTTTTTGCGAAGTGAAAAGTCCGATCGAACCAAAATACGGATTTATGGGATGCTCTCTGGAAATTTTTTAAAAACTGATCTTTTTCAAAATTAAAAATTCTCAAAAAATAGAGCAGGTAAAAATTAGACGATCTGGAAAATCCGTACCCATGAATAGTAAGTTTGACCGCGGAAGCGCGGCATAAGCAAGCTTAGGCCGCTCTTCCGCGGCCATATGAGGGGCTCTCTGACAATTTTTTGCACAGTAATTTTCTTTACCTGCTACAGTACATTTTGAGAGTATTTAATCTGAATCTTCTGTTGAAAATTCTGGAGATGGTTTTGAACTAGTTGTTTCGATAGGAATTTTCATTTCGTATTTCTTTTCCGGGTAAACTAGAAGGTATTGAAGTGTTTGAACGAATATCATTTACTCAATATTCACGGGGTTTAAATAGTTTGGAGATGTGTGCAAGTCTTTTTGCGGTGGTCCCTCTAGAAGACAACAAACCTTAACTCGATTATGTGACCGTCTAGAACTGCCCTTTGAACCCTAGGGTTTGGGGCAGTACGGCGTGCCACATGTGAGGCGTTGGTTTGACCCTTCTACGGCTGGACCGCCGCTACTGTGTTACACTCCGGTTTTTTGAACCCTGCTTAAGTGTTGAGCTTTAGTGAATCTTGGGTGCTTGGCAGTTCGTTCGAAAACTTTAATACTGTCTGTTTATCTGGAATGTGATACAATATGTGGAATTCATATAGTGTAGACATGAAATACGAAATATGTGATATTTCGCATTTATGATGTCTAAAGAGAATCTGGATTCCAAATATTGTAGTTTTACACTTTCTTTTCTGTGACCGTAAGTGTAGTATGTTAGATATCGCCGGTTTCGTTGCTATACATCAACGACAATCGGGGTACGCATACTTACTTACGTTGATGATATGTGATATTATGTGTTGCTGAGATATGATGTGCAGGATTGTCGCGATCGAATAGCCGGGGGGGTTTTTGTGAGATGAGAGTTTTGTATTTTCATTCATGTAAATTCAAATGTAATGTAATATTCTTTTATTTGGGGCACTTCCAGGTTGCGGTTGTGTCACCAGTGTTGTATATTATTTACTTTTCCGCATTAGGATGGACCCAAGGAGGAGAGCACAGGTGACCGGGTTCTGGGGTTCAGTGGGAGGCCATCTCGAGGAGTCGAGACCGGGTCTCCTAAACTCCAGGATTGGTAGGGTCACTTGCCGCTCTCGTAGGGGTCCAGGGTGTGGGCTTGGCTATTCATCGCGACTGTGGAATCCGTATTTTCTATTCTGGCTAAATACTAAATACGGACGTCCTAGTATATCCCACGTTATATCTATATTTCTGCTGCCTGTGTTCTGTGATATCTGAGACGAATGACTTATTATATATATGATATATAGTAGATGTTGCTTATGTTTTACACCCGCGCTAGTCCCGTCCCGGTATGCCGTTAGTTAAGTAACCTAACGGTGCATAACGGAACATTGCGGCGAATGCGGATGGCATAAGCGTACGTGTTATTTTCGTTTCTTTTCTGTGATTGGCTTTAGGACTTAAATGATGGGATTACATTAATGTGATTAATGTAAAGAAAATAAACCTAAAAGATGTTGTAGAATCGGATTTAAAAACTACTCGGCTATTTATGAAAAAGCTATATTTCAAAACTGCGGAGCTTAAGCCACTCCTTTTGAAAAACTGCTTGATTCTACAACGATATCAAGTTCAAAGCGTTAAAGATTTTCTTAAAAATCATTCGCAACCCTCCGTCATTTTAGGAAGTAGAGTACTTAGTATTCGTGCTACGTTTGTTGACTTTAGTTAAGGCGTAGTGTACGGTAGCTAAGTGATGTCTTCCTACACTGCATATGATGCAGATTAATTAGGACATTCATACGACTTTGTTGACCATAGTTAAGGGTCATATGGGTGGGTCTAATTAATCAAGAAATGACGGGTAGAACTTGACTGGTACTTATGATTTGTTGACCATAGTTAAGGTCATAAGTGCTAGGGGTAAAAATTACATCGGGAATTTCAAGTGTTGAAATTTGCAATGAGATTGTATACCTTCCATATGATGGTTGGATCCCGATCCCACTGTGGGCAATAGTTGCTCCTAGGAGAGTTTTGCAGTTTACAATTAGCTAACTCATTAGGTGTCTAGAAAGGTGTTAACGGGGCTCCGCCTCTGGGAAAACGAGGTTTACTCTAATTAGGTCCGTGCGAAAGCACGGGGAACCTCCCTCAAAGTACCGACACTGGCCTGGCTGAACGGTTAGCGAAGTTGTAGACTGTAATTAATCCTGGCTAGTTTTTCTTTTTAAGGTTTGAAAGAAAAACTTGATAAAAAGCAGTGGGAAACATCGATTAGACAAGATAATAAACCAATCTAATCTATGCAAGAGCTTTCGCTGAGTGTATTCTTTTCTCTCTCTTAATGGCAGATACCAATGACTGGACTTAAGCTTCTACTAGATAAAAACAAACTGAACGGGACCAACTATAAAGACTGGCTAAGGAATCTGAAGATCGCCTTGACTTATGATAAAGTATCATATGTCCTCACGGCTTCAGCCCCGCCCGTCCCAGGCCCAAAATCCTCAGTTGCGGACATAGAAGTCCGCAAGACATGGGACGCTGACTGTGCCACGGCCACATGCCTCGCGCTTGCATCGATGGATAACACACATCAAAAGCAGCACGAGGACATGGACATTCACGGGATACTACTCCATACAAAGGAGTTGTATGGGGAGCAGTCCCGCGTATTACGATACGAGGCATCAAAGAAACTGTTTCACATGCGGATGGCCCCTGGCACACCAGTAGCAGACCATGTTTTGAAGATGATAGCTCTTATAGAAGAGCTTGAGGACCTCGGATGGACTATGGACAATGAACAATATATAGATATTATTCTGCAGTCCCTCCCCTCCACCTTTGCTCAGTTCATAGTGAACTTCAACATGCATGGCATGGAGAAGGATCTCCCTGAACTCCTTAATATGTTAAGGAGTGCAGAGAGCACTATGAAGTCAGCAAAGACTCCCGTTATGACGATTGGACAGTCTTCTTCTTCTCGCCCGAAAGCTAAGGCCAAGGGAAAGAAAAAGAAGAAACCCACTAATCCTAAGGGCGGAGTCAAAAAGGTAAAGGGAAAGGGAAAGTCCACGGCTGGAGACCCAGGGAAAGGCGAGTGTTTTCATTGCCACAAGACAGGACATTGGAAGCGCAACTGCACAGAGTACCTAAGTCTTAAGAAGAAGCATGGTGATGCTTCTGCTTCAGGTGCGTTTGTGACTGAAAACTGTTTTTCTATAAACTCTGCTTCCTGGGTATTGGATACCGGTTCAGGTTCTCACATTTGCAATTCTATGCAGGGGCTGAGAAATAGCAAGGTTTTGAAGACAGGTGACCATACTCTCCGCGTTGGAAATGGTTCCAATGTACATACAGTCGCAGTGGGAGAGTATCACTTGGGGTTGCCGTCTGGATGTATTTTGATTTTGAATCCATGTTATTTTGTACCTGATATGCTATGTAATATAATATCCGTATCTTTGTTGGACAATGAAGGATATAATTTTGTGTTGCAGAACAATGTTATGAACATTCACCTAAATCAAATGTTGGTTGGGTATGGTACACTTAATAACGGAATATATGTCCTAAATCAACACACAGTTTTCAGTATACAACACACTAATAAAAGAAAAATATCAGAATTAAATGAAGCTTTTCTTTGGCACTGTAGACTTGGTCATATTAACGAAACAAGACTAAACAAGTTACATAAAGATGGATATTTAAACTCTTTTGAATATAAATCTTATGCGACTTGCCAGTCTTGTATCAAGGGTAAAATGACCAAAACTCCGTTTACTGGACACGGAGAAAGAGCTACTAAGCTCCTGGGCCTCATACATAGTGATGTATGTGGGCCAATGTCTACACAAGCTAGAGGCGGTTTTTCATACTTCATTACATTCACCGACGATTTCTCAAGATTCGGTCATGTATTTTTATTAAAGCATAAGTCTGAAGCTTTCGAGAAATTCATTGAATATAAACAAGAAGTAGAAAAACAAACCGGCTTGAGTATTAAGATGCTTCGATCAGATCGAGGTGGTGAGTATCTCAGTACAGAATTTGCAAACTTCCTAAAAGAGAATGGGATTCTCTCTCAGCTCACTCCTCCTTACACACCACAGCACAACGGTGTGTCAGAACGACGGAATAGGACCCTATTAGATATGGTCCGGTCCATGATGAGTGATGCTGAGTTACCAGTCTCGTTTTGGGGGCATGCGTTGGAGACTGCAGCGTTTCTGCTAAACAGGGTTCCGACCAAAGCCGTGTCTACCACGCCATATGAGATATGGAATGGGAAGAGACCATCTCTTAAGAGAATTAAGATTTCGGGTTGCCCGGCCTATGTTAAAAAGCAGAATCCGGACAAACTCGAGACACGGTCAGTCATGTGTAACTTTGTGGGATATCCAAAGAATTCTTATGGATATCTGTTCTACCACAAAGAGGAACAAAAGGTGTTTGTTTCTCAGTATGCCACATTCTTAGAAAAAGAGTTTTTCACAGATAAAGATGATGGCAAGGTAGTAGATCTGGAAGAGGTTCTGGAGACACAAACTACAAATGACGATTTGGTTGAACCGGCTGTTGCAACAGAAACTGAAGAACCTCAGCCACTCCGTAGGTCTGGTAGGACTTCTCGCCCACCGGAGAGGTACTACGGTTTCCTCATTGATGGTGACAGAGAAGACTGTATCATGGAAGATGATGATCCTACCAGTTTTCAGCAAGCTATCACGAGTGGTGACTCTGTGAAGTGGCTGGATGCCATGAGATCCGAAATGGAGTCTATGTACACCAACAATGTATGGACTTTGGACGTTGTACCCCCTGGGGTAAAACCTGTAGGGTGCAAATGGATCTTTAAAAGAAAGATTGGTGTGGATGGGCAGGTAGAGACCTATAAGGCAAGACTTGTGGCGAAAGGTTTTCGTCAAAGACCAGGTTTGGACTATGACGAAACTTTTTCGCCCGTAGCCATGCTTAAATCTATTCGGATCCTACTTGCTATTGCTGCTCACTACGACTATGAAATCTGGCAGATGGACGTTAAAACAGCATTTCTAAATGGAGATTTAGAAGAATGTGTTTATATGGATCAGCCAGAGGGCTTCATTGACAGTGGGAGCAGCGAGAAAGCATGTAGATTGCTTAAATCCATATATGGGTTAAAGCAGGCATCTCGGAGTTGGAACATCTGTTTCGATGATGTTATCAAAGAGTTTGATTTCATCAAAAATCCAGATGAACCTTGTGTTTATAGGAAGGCTGTAGGAAGAGCTGTCACATTCCTCGTATTGTACGTGGATGACATTCTTCTGATAGGAAATGATATTCCTATGCTACAGTCGGTCAAATCATTCTTATCACTGAGGTTCTCCATGAAGGACCTGGGTGATGCCACATACATCCTGGGCATAAGGATCTATAGAGATAGATCCAAAAAGTTATTGGGATTGTCCCAAACCAGGTACATCAACACCATCCTAAAAAGGTTTAGTATGGAAGACTCCAAGCGGGGTGCCTTACCCGCTTGCCATGGAGTCACTCTCTCCAAGGATTCTTGTCCAAAGACCGATGAAGAGAGAGCTCGCATGAGCATTATACCTTATGCTTCGGCAGTAGGGTCTATAATGTATGCGATGTTATGTACACGCCCAGATATAGCTTATGCACTTAGTATTGTAAGCAGGTATCAATCCAACCCAGGGGAGAACCACTGGACAGCTGTGAAGAACATTCTTAAGTACTTACGAAGGACTAAAGAATTGTTCTTGGTGTATGGTAATAAAGATCTCCAAATGGAGGCCTTTACCGATTCGAGCTTCCAGAGCGATAAGGATGACAGCAAATCTATCTCAGGGTTTGTATTTACCCTCAATGGAGGGGCGGTAAGTTGGAAGAGTTCCAAACAAGATACCGTTGCAGACTCTACGATGGAAGCTGAGTACATTGCAGCAAATGATGCCGCCAAGGAAGCTGTCTGGATGAAAAAGTTCGTCTCGGAGCTAGGAGTAGTTCCAACCATTATTGATCCAATACCTTTGTATTGTGACAATAATGGGGCAATGGCGTTAGCCAAGGAGCCCAGATCCCATCAGCGGTCCAGACATATCCTGAGGCGCTTTCATTTGATCCGGGAGATTGTAGATCGCCGCGAGATCGAGATTAAGAGAGTAGACACAAAGAACAACGCCACGGATCCATTCACCAAGGCTCTCCCTCAGCCGCAGCATGAGCGACTTTTTGAGATGTTGGGTATGAGATACGCCAATAACTGGCCTTAGTGCAAGTGGGAGATTGTTGGATATATGTATGCCCTAGAGGCCATTATGTGATAGTGGATGTATCTATACATGTATATATATATTCAGTTTGCATTCTTGCTCGACATGATAGTATGCTATCTGGTTCTTCTTTATCTGACATGTTTATTTGATCATGCTTTTATTCATTCATACATGCTGATAAAGCCCTGAGGATATCGACTTGACTACTCTGATTATGATGGAGATCATACTAGTGGGACATCTGTAGTCTATAAGCATATCCTGAAACGTCCCTAGTCGTAGGTATATCGAGATGGGGCATCGATATACCAGAGTAGACTAGCGTATATGATACTAGACCCATACGATGGGCAATGGATGTTCCCACATTCATCGATGTTTGACATCAAGATCATACACGGGTGCTCAGTGGTGACTGGGTACACTGGACGGACTCGCCGAGAACTCCTATATGGAATTATATCTATCGTCGGATAGCAGTTCTCAGGTGACACTGGTACAGGTTAGTCTGTAGACCCGAGATCGTCATAGAGCCTTGTGTGTTCTCCCACTGTACTTTGATTGCCATCCTACCACGGCTCTACTGAGTCGTGCAAACAGGTAGCCGTTGGGTACAGTCCCGAGACACACGAAGGCAATGAGCGATAGGAGGGGTTTCGTCTCTCCCGGTATTGGGAGTTGATGCTGTGCTGTGCTCGACTGGTTATAACAGCAAGTCCCTGGCCAGGGCTGCTGAGATTTGCTGATAAGTGTTATCAGTAGTTTCTCGATCTGTTATAGACCATTCACTGACGCGACTTATTGAGTTATTGGGGTCGACGTGACCATCCCTAGGCTCGATATGCAGCATATCTGACGAAGAGACCGGACTGTACGGTAGTGTTGCCGGATGGCTCGACGGGAGTTGTAGCAGGTTCGCTTGTTGTCTTCTGATCGTTCAATACCCGGGTGGCCGTTACGTTTAGCTGACCTCTTGCGGCTTGAGGGCACTTGATATGATCATTACCCTCTGCCGGCGTATTGACGAGTCTTAGAGTCCCACAGAGGAGTTACCCAGTCCAGGCGAAACGTTGTGGTGCGCATATGCGATATGCGCATGCACCCGATTGAAATGTGCGTATATGATACTGAACATTGATCGGGTGAACTGCTTTTGGTGGGGTCATATGAGATATGACCGGATTGATAAATCAAGTGTTGATTTATCATTTAACCATTAGTTTTCTCACTCAAAACCTTTCTAGGGTTTGATGGATGTATGCATGCATGCATGTGTTTCTATTTTTCTTTTCTAGTTTTATGCACATATAGATGTGCATACATGTACACATACATACATCAAACTATCTTGGTTGATTATATATGGAAATGGTGGCAATATAAGCCTCACACCATAGATTAAACTATGGATAATTATTTAATTTTGGTTTTAAAAGAAAATGAAAAGGAAAGGATAATTATGCTAGTTTCTACATGCTTCTTTTAACCTAACCATTCTCACCCACCACTAAACCATGGTTATCTTTTCCTTTATCATTCTAAACCCAAGTTAAATTAATCATCCATCATTTAATCATGGTTAGAGTCAAGAAGGATTAAATATATATAGTGATATTTATTTTCTTTTAAAAGTTAACCTAATGGTTATCATTTTATCTCTTGAAAGAAAAAGCCACCATTTTCATCCTCCTTCATCTTCTCCTCTCTAGTTCTTTTCTAGTGAGTGAAACACAACAAAAGAAAGGTTTTTGAAGTGAGATCCAAAGCCACAACAACATTCTACACAAGCTTAGCCGTTTTGTTTAGAGTGTTATCTTCGGTTTGACGAAGTAGCGAGCTTGGACGGATATCTCCGCGGTGGATCATCGTGGACACAAGGGGAGTTCAAGAGGACCTCGTTTCAACACCAAAGAGCCTAAGGAGCGAAGCAAAAACGGGAGCTACAAAGGTTGTAGCCTTCAAACCCTAACTTTTGTTAGCTTTAAGTTTAGTAAACCCTAATTTTCTAGGATCTATCCTTTGCATGTTAGTTTAGCACCTTAAAAATTAAAACTTTGGGTCATGTGATGCTTCAAAACTCTTCATAGGGTGCTATACTAACCTTACATTTATATTTATCTAGGTAATTCAAAAATGGATGGATATTTAGCATGGCTACAAGCTTGTAGAAGCTTGTGGAAAATATTGACCAAGTCCGCCATTTTTGTTTCACTTGTAGATATTTATTAACCTAACCATTATCCTTAACCATGGTCAAAACTCTCTACATGAGTTAGTGTATGACACTAACTCACATATGGTTCATATTCTCACCTCATGAGTTCGTTCTCTCATTCTTCACTTGATCATCTTCTTCTTCATTGAGAAAGCTTTCTAGCTTTTGAAATGGTAAGAAAATATTGTGAGAAAATTAAATCTAAAGTGAGCCCATTTCCTACTTCATCATCCTCTACTATTAGCCATTTATTTTAGGGTGTTTCCTTCACTAAACCCTAATTTTGTGAAGAGGTAGCATTAGCTTGAGTCTCCTCGACGTAGATCATTTTCTGTAAGTCCACGTTACCTCTCCCGGTTCTTTCGGGCTTGCGGAAACGGTGAAAAACGATTTTTAGGGTCATGGTAACATGGACTATAAAACACGGATCTTTGCTAAACTACACACTAGCAACTAACAAGAGCTTTACCTACTCGGTTAGGGGGTTATACCTCAACTTGAACTCCTTCTCTTGGACTCCTTGTGGTGGTCGGATGGTTCTCTCCTCGTTGCCTTCTCTTGCCGAAGATGGATCCACCTGAGGGTCTCTACCTTGAGCTCCTTCCTCGAACTTGAGGAAACTAAAGTGTTCGGCTTGCTAGACCTTCAACCTTAGGATGAGTAGAGAGTGGATTTGGTGTTTTATCTCAAAGGAAATGGTTCTCAACTCATGAAAAGGATTTTCCTTGAGCTAGAGGAAGAGGAAGAGGAAAAGATGAGAGAGAATGAATATGAGAGAATGAGATGAGTTTTACAACCATAACAAATATATGTGAATTAATCAATTAACAAAATTAATAAAAAAGGAAAAGGGTGATGGTATGTTGGAATGACCATTATCATTTCACATTAAATGAGTTTTGCAAAGATCAATGAGCATCTTTGCTTGAAATGATGATGGTCAACTTTTCAACCTTGGTCAACAAGTCAACCTTGGTCAACAAGTCAACAACCATAACCCTAACTCAATTTCCTTTAATTTATATTATTAATTGATATTTCATATATTCATTAGGGTTTGGTAAACGACAACCGTCAACTGTGCATACACACCCGTACCAAAACCCTAACGAGAGTCCTCTTCCTCTGCCTCAGTCAACTGTGCATACACACCCGCATTCGTGTTCCGAGGAACACGAATACAATGAGATAAAACTAACCCCAAAACATATACTAGGATCTGGCTCAAACCAGAGCCCGCTAGTAATGACTGTCCGGACACCAAACGTGCACAAGTGCGCGGATGTGAACAAACCCTGTTGCAAAACCATGCGACCTCTACTCTGTTTTGCCCAAAGGCGAATAACCCTCTGTGTGGGACTCTAAAAACTCGACACTACGCTGGCAGTGAGTTTAACCATAGACCGCAAGCGGCACTAGCTGTACGTAACGGCCCCCAGGTAGATGCCGATAAGAAGACTGATGAGGTGAACCCATCCGAACTCCTACTGAGCCTGTCTGTGACAATCTGCGTACAGTCCGGTCTGTTCGTCTAAGAATATCTCATGACGGGCCTAGGGGGGTGGTAAACGTCAGTCCCCTAATAGCGGTACAAGTTGTGTCGGAGTGTAGCCCAGAACACCCTGAGATAACACTGGAAACCTACCAGTGTATCTCGCTTGCCCTGGCCAGGGACGACTATGTATAATGGCTCTCCTAGACACAGCGCGATATCAACTCCCAATACCGGGAGAGACGAATCCTATCTAACCGTCACTGCCTCCAAGTGCTTCGGGACTGCACCTAACTACAACATGTTTGCACAACTCCTTTGAGCCGTGGTAGGGTAGTAATCAAAGTACAGTGGGAACACACTTGAGGCGAAGTGACAGTGTCAAGTCAGCGGACTAAGCTGTACTCATGTCACCTGGGAACTGATAACTGACGATAGGTATAGTACCAACCAACAGTTCCCGACGAGTCATGTCCAGTGTACTCATAACCTAACGAGCACCCGCATACTATCTCAAGTATGACGTACTGACGGCTGTGGGACAGACCGTCTCCCCTGCTGGGATGAGAAGCGCACACGCTAGTCTACTCCGGAGTATCGATGCCCTGTCTCGATAGTCCTATGACTAGGGACCTGCATAAGGATGTGCTTGTGGATTACCCAGCCCCCACGAGTGTGACTGCCATCACAACGCTGGTAATCAAGCAAAGATCCTAAGGGCTCCACTAATGTGTATAGGCGATATGTTAAAAGAAACACATGTACACACATTGAAGTAGAAACAAACCAAGTAGCATACTACTATTTTGAGCAAGATTGTCTATACAATGGTGAATATCCCAAGCTTCCAGTAAGTAATATACAAACTAGTATGATACAGTAATGGCCTCTAGGGCATATACACTAACAATCTCCCACTTGCATTAAGGCCATGTACTGGCGTATCGAAGACCTATCATCTCGATCAGCCGCTCGAACTGAGTCTGGGGCAAGGCTTTCATGAATGGATTTGCAGTGTTATCTTCTGATGCAACCCTCCGAACCTCGATCTCCTGGCGATCCACGATCTCCCTGATCAGGTGATACCGCCTTAAGATGTGTCTGGATTTCTGATGGGGCCTGGGTTCCTTCGCTAAAGCTATAGCCCCGTTGTTGTCGCAATACAAAGGTATTGGATCAACAATGGACGGAACCACCTGAAGTTCTTTCAAGAACATCCTCATCCAGACGGCTTCTTTTGCGGGATCAGAAGCAGCGATATATTCCACTTCCATTGTCGAGTCAGCAACGGTTTCCTGTTTGGAACTCTTCCAACACACCGCCCCTCCATTGAGGGTAAAGACAAAACCCGACATGGACTTGGAATCATCCTTGTCACTCTGGAAGCTGGAGTCAGCAAAGGCCTCAATCTGGAGGTCTTTTCCGCCATACACCAAGAACATCTCCTTAGTCCTTCTCAGGTACTTGAGAATGTTCTTTACCGCTATCCAGTGCTTCTCCCTAGGGTTTGACTGATACCGGCTTACCACACTCAGTGCATAAGCTACATCTGGTCGGGTACACAACATCACATACATTATAGAGCCTACCGTAGAAGCGTAGGGTATAATAGACATGCGATCCCTTTCCAAATCAGTCTTGGGAGATATCTTTTTGGAGAGGGTGATCCCGTGACAAGCCGGTAGATTACCGCGCTTGGAATCTTCCATACTGAATCTTTTCAGTATGGTGTCGATGTACCTGGACTGTTAAAGTCCTAATATCCTCTTGGATCTATCACAATGGATCCGGATCCCCAGAATGTAAGAGGCATCACCCAGGTCTTTCATGGAGAACCTGTGTGACAAGAATCCTTTGACAGACTGCAGCATAGGAATGTCATTTCCTATCAAAAGAATGTCATCCACGTATAAAACGAGTGTTAGTTGTATGTATGCCCTAGAGGCCAGTATTGTACAGATGTTGTATATTATATTGGATGCTTGGACATATATAGAGATGACTTTCTTGCTCGATATGATAGTATGCTATCTGGTTACTCTTTATCTTAACATGTATACTTGTCTCTTTAAACTGTCTTATGGTTACATGTTGGTAAAGCCCTTAGGATGTGTACTTGACTACCTGGACTATGATGCAGATCATACTAGTGGGGACATGGTAGTCCATAAGTACATCCTTCAAGGTCCCTAGTCGTGGGTGTATCGAGACGGGGCATCGATATACCAGAGTAGACTAGCGTATACGCTTCTCGACCCATGTGATGGGCGATGGATGATCCCATATCCATTGGTGTTTGACATCAGAGATGGTATACGGGTGCTCAGTGGAGACTGGGTACACTGGACGGACTCGCCGAGGACTCCCAGATGGTATTATACCTCACGTCAGATGGCAGTTCTCAGGTAACACTTGTGCAGGTTAGTCTGTAGACCCGAGATCGTCATAGAGTCTTGTGTGATTCCCACTGTGCTTTGATCTCCACCTTACCACGTCCATGAGGGCGTGCAAAACGGTGGTCTTTGGGTACAGTCCCGAGTCACATGGAGGCAATGAGCGATAGGAGGGGTTTCGTCTCTCCCGGTATTGGGTGTTGATGTTGCGCTGTGCTCGATTGGCCGTAACAGGGAAGTCCCTGGCCAGGGCTGATCAGAGATTTGCTGGTAAGTGTTACCAGTAGTTTCTCGACCCGTTATGAGCCTCACATCGGCACGACTTATCGAGTATTGGGGTCTGACATTTACCACCCCTAGACTTGATATGTGACGTATCAGACGAACAGACCGGACTGTACGGTAAGTGTTACTGGTTGGATTCACAGGAGTGTGAGCGGGCTAGCTCGTCGATCTTCTGATCGCTCAATACCCGGATGGCCGTTACGTTTAGCAGACCGCTTGCGGCTTGTGGGTGCTTGATATGATCATCATCTGCTACCGGCGTATTGACGAGTCTTTAGAGTCCTACACAGAGGTTTCCTGGCTCAAGCGAAACGAAATAGGAGCGCATATGAGATGTGTGCAGGACCGAGAATAATGCGTGTATGTGATACCGCATTTCATTCTCGCGATAAATGTTTCGATTGGTTATATTCGATATGACCTAGTTATCGAATCATTGATTCAATAAATCGATACATTGAATACTAGTCGGTTATGTGCGACATGACCGGATCATTGAATCAAATGTTGATTTAATGATTTAATGTATAATTATATATTTGATATATTACTTTGCATTAACTAGTATTGGTTCACTTTATATGGATTTTCTCACTTGGTGTGCATGATGTATATGTGATATACTTTTGTGCACTTGTATGTATCATATTTAATGATGCATGTTTATATGGTTAAGTATAAAGAATAAAACCATGGTTAAGTAGATAATTAGGGTTTTTTTTTAATCACTCATTAATTTATCCATTCCTTTTTATTTAAATAATTTTATGAAAACAAAATGGTTTTCTTTTTGTCATGAAGCTTGATGAAGCTTCATGAAGGTTCGACTCAAAGACCATTTTGTCTTCATGCTAAACCCTAACTATTCCCACTTACCATGGTTTGCTCTCTACACTTAACCTTAGTTTGATTATGATAAGTATTGTTTTTCTTTTCATTTTAAAAGAGACTTATCATAATTCTAGCTCATCTTCTTCTTCATCTTCAAGTTTGAAACCTTGAGGCCATCAATGGCAACTTGAGCTTGAGAGTGAGAAATCCAATTCTAAAGAGAACCCACCTCCTATTTCTTCATCCTCTACCTCTTGTCAAGTAGTAGAGTGTGTTTTCTTCATAAGTTTCATCACTTTATGAAGTGGGAGCTTGATCTAGCGATGCCTCGACGTAGATCATCTTCGGCATCGTCGTCGATGACCAAGCCCGTTCATTCTCCGATGAAGCCGACGCTAGAGCCCGGAGTTCGACTTGGACAGCGAGGAGACTTCGTTGCGGAGCCGTGGAGGTGGATATCCGGATCTACAAAGGTTGTAATTTCCATATTCTAGTAGTTAAGTGTTAACTAGTTTACTTTTCGCCTAGATTTCTAGCAACGATCCGTTAACTAGGGTTTCTCGGCACCATATTTTTGTAAAATGGCATGGTTGATGCCTTGTGAGACCTCTACTGTGTGCCTAGGAACCCTACAGTGGTATCAGAGCCTAGCTAGGGACATCGAGGCGAATGCGGATGGCATAAGTGTACGTCATATCTATCTGTGATGTTTAGGTATTTAAATGATGGGACTTCATTAATGTGATTAATGAAAGATAAGAAACCTAAGATGTTGTGGAATCGAATTTTAAAATAAAACAGGTAGCTACAGTTCTTGCTTTGCACAGCGGTATATATGATATACCCTGCACCTTATTCGATGAGGAAAGGACCGAGATCCCTTCACCGGGAGTGACTCCTTTAGCAATAACTAGCAGATGCTACACACTCGGTTTGCTTTTGACTGCTTTTGGGTTTTTGCTTTGCACAGCGATATATATGATATATCTCGCACCTCATTCGACGAGGAAAGGACCGAGATCCCTTCACCGGGAGTGACTCCTTTAGCAAAACTAGAAAAGCCACAAAATCACTCCATTTCAAAACTTCATTTGATTCTACAACGATATCAAGTTCATTATGCTCATGGTTTTCAGAAAAACCTGTCGTAGCCCTCCGTTATTTCAGATAAGTACTAGTTAGTATTCGTGCTACGTTTGTTGACTATGTTAAGGCGTAGTGTGCGGTAGCTGACCAGTATTTATCTGCTTATGCATATGATGCAGATTGGATTAGGGTAGTCGTACGACTTTGTTGACTATGTTAAGGGTCGTGCGGGTGGGTTTAATTCAATCAGGAAATGACGGGTTGAACTTGACTAGCACTTGTGATTTGTTGACTATGTTAAGGTCATATAGCTGCTAGGGGCGAAAGATTATCGGGAATTTCAAGTGTTGAAATTTGCAATGAGATTGCATACCTTTTATGAGATAGTTGGATCCCGATACCCACTGCGAGTAAGAGTTACTCCTGGGAGAGTTTTACACATTGCAATTAGCCGATCAAGTAGGTGTCTAGAAAGGTGTTAACGAGGTTACGCCTCTAGGAAAACGAGGTTTACATTAATTAGGTTCGTGCGAAAGCACGGGGGACCTCCCTCAAAGTACCGACACTGGCCTGGCTGAAAGATTGGCGAACTTGCAGTGTGTAATTAATCCCGGCTAGTCTTTCCTTTTAGGGTTTGAAGGAAGATTTGATAAAAAGCAGTGGGAGCCATCCTGATTAGATAAGATAATAACCAATCTGATCTTGCACGAGCATACGCTAAAGTGTTTTCTTCTCTCTCTCTCCAGGTAGCGACCATTTCTTGCCCTAATGAAGATAATAATATGGATGTATTGACCGAACCCGCATGTTATACTGTGCTGGGGAACGTTGGTTCCATTCTTTCCTATAAGGGTTATAGGACTGAACAGGATATAGGGGAATACCAGGATTCCCATGCCACCCGAATGAAGAAAGTACATGATGATGCATTTTCTTCGGGTGTGTTCGTTACTGAGAACTGTTTCTCCATTTGCTCTACGTCCTGGGTATTGGATACCGGGTCAGGATCCCATATATGTAATCAGTTACATGGGCTTAAGAAAGGTAGAGAACTTGGAGAAGGTAATAAAGACATAAGAGTTAGAAATGGTGCAATTGTTGCAGCTAAGACTGTCGGGGAATATCACCTTGTATTACCAACTGGTAATACATTGGTTCTGAACGAATGCTATTACATGCCGAACCTGATATGCAACATTATATCGGTTTCTTTATTAAGCAAAGAAAGATATAATTTTGTATTACAGGACAATGTTATGAACATTTTCCGTAACCAAAAGTTGGTTGGATCAGGCACGTTGTGCAATGGCATTTATGTTCTAAATCAATCAACAGTTCTGAGCATAACAAACACACACAAGAGGAAGAGTTCTGAACTCAACGAATCCTTCTTGTGGCATTGTAGACTGGGTCACATCAATGTGACACGACTGGCTAAGTTGCATAAGGATGGATATTTGAAACCTTTCGAATTTTCATCTTATGACACTTGCCAGTCATGTCTCAAAGGCAAGATGGCCAAAACTCCGTTTACGGGACACGGAGAAAGAGTTACCGAACTCTTGGGACTTATACATAGTGATGTATGCGGTCCCATGTCTACACATGCCAGGGATGGTTCTTCATACTTCATTACATTCACTGACGATCTCTCTAGGTTCGGGTATGTGTTCCTGATGAAACACAAATCAGAAGCTTTTGAGAAATTTAGGGAATATAAACAAGAAGTTGAGAACCAAACCGGAAAAAGTATTAAAATCCTACGATCTGATCGAGGAGGTGAATACTTGAGCAATGAATTCCTGGACTTCCTAAAAGAGAATGGGATTCTCTCTCAGCTGACTCCTCCATATACACCACAGCACAACGGTGTATCAGAACGGAGGAATCGCACCCTATTAGATATGGTGCGCTCTATGATGAGCACAGCTGAGTTACCTATTTCCTTCTGGGGTTATGCGCTGGAAACAGCAACATACCTATTGAATCAAGTTCCATCTAAATCTGTACCTACCACACCATATGAGATATGGAGTGGGAAGAGACCATATTTTAAACGAGTTAAGATATGGGGTTGTCCGGCCTATGTCAAAAGGCAAAATCCAGACAAACTCGAGGCACGGTCAGTTCTTTGCAAGTTTGTGGGATATCCTAGGAATTCCCAAGGATATTTTTTCTACCATGCTGAAGAACAAAAAGTGTTTGTTTCTCAATATGCCACCTTTTTAGAAAAGGAATTCCTTGAAAAAGAAATTAGTGGCAAAGTGGTAGAGCTGGAAGAAATTCCAGATACACAAACTATAACTGAAGATTTAGTGGAACCAGAAGATTCGATTGCACCCGACGAACCCCAGCCTCTCTGCCGATCTAGTAGGGTTTCTCGTCCACCTGAGAGATACTACGGTTTTCTCATTGATGGTGGAAGCGAGGATTGCATCATGGAAGATGATGACCCAACTAGCTTCGAGCAGGCCATCACGAGTGGGGACTCAGTGAAATGGCTGGATGCTATGCGGTCCGAGATGGAATCCATGTACACCAACAAAGTATGGACTTTGGACGTTGCTCCTGAAGGGGTAAAACCCATTGGGAGCAAGTGGATCTTCAAGAAGAAACTTGGTGTAGATGGGAAAGTGGAGACTTTCAAAGCTAGACTTGTAGCAAAGGGTTTTCATCAAATACCAGGTGTGGACTATGACGAGACCTTTTCTCCAGTGGCTATACTTAAATCCATCCGGATCATGCTTGCCATCGCTGCTTATCATGATTACGAAATCTGGCAAATGGATATTAAGACCGCATTTCTAAATGGTGATTTAGAAGAGTGCGTGTACATGACTCAGCCAGAGGGCTTCGTAGACAGTGGGAGCAGCGGGAAGGTGTGCAAGTTGCTTAAATCCATTTATGGATTAAAGCAAGCATCGCGGAGTTGGAACATCTGCTTTGACGTCGTTATCAAAGAGTTTGATTTCGTCAAAAATCCAGATGAACCTTGTATCTACAAGAAGGTGGCAGAGAGTAAGGTTGTCTTCCTCGTATTGTACGTGGACGACATACTCTTGATAGGAAATGATATTCCTATGCTGCAATCGGTCAAGCACTTCTTATCACAAAGATTCTCAATGAAAGATCTTGGTGATGCCTCCTGCATATTGGGAATTAGGATCTATAGAGATAGATCCAAACGGATTTTGGGATTGTCCCAATCCAGGTACATTGACACCATACTAAAGAGGTTTAGTATGAAAGAGTCCAAGCGTGGGAACTTGCCCACGATCTCTGGAGTCACTCTCTCCAAAGAGATGTCTCCCAAGACTGATTTGGAGAGAGCTCGCATGCAAGGGATACCCTATGCTTCGGCAGTAGGCTCTATCATGTATGCGATGCTATGTACCAGACCCGATATAGCATACTCACTAAGTGTAGTGAGCAGGTATCAAGCTGATCCTGGAGAGAGTCACTGGACAGCTGTGAAGAGCATTCTCAAGTACTTACGAAGGACTAGAGAAATGTTCTTGGTGTATGGTAACGGAGAACTCCAAGTGGAGTCCTTTACCGATTCGAGCTTCCAGAGTGATAAGGATGACTCTAAGTCGCAGTCGGGCTTTGTCTTTACCCTTTACGGAGGGGCGGTTAGCTGGAAGAGTTCCAAGCAGGAAACTGTGGCAGACTCAACGATGGAGGCTGAATACATCGCTGCCAACGATGCTGCCAAAGAGGCTGTCTGGATCAAGAAGTTCATTACTGAACTTGGAGTGGTTCCATCCATTGAGCATCCAATACCTTTGTATTGCGATAACAATGGAGCGGTGGCTTTGGCCAAGGAACCCAGGTCCCATCAGCGGTCCAGACATATTCTGAGGCGGTATCACCTGATCCGGGAGATAGTTGATCGCCGGGAGATCGAGGTCAGGAGGGTTGACACGAAGAACAACACGGCAGATCCACTCACGAAGGCCATTCCCCAGATACAGTTTGAGAGACTCTTCGGGATGCTCGGTATGCGATACTACAGCAGCTGGCCCTAGTGCAAGTGGGAGATTGTTAGTTGTATGTATGCCCTAGAGGCCAGTATTGTACAGATGTTGTATGTTATATTGGATGCTTAGACATATATAGAGATGACTTTCTTGCTCGATATGATAGTATGCTATCTGGTTACTCTTTATCTTAACATGTATACTTGTCTCTTTAAACTGTCTTATGGTTACATGTTGGTAAAGCCCTTAGGATGTGTACTTGACTACCTGGACTATGATGCAGATCATACTAGTGGGGACATGGTATTCCATAAGTACATCCTTCAAGGTCCCTAGTCGTGGGTGTATCGAGACGGGCCATCGATATACCAGAGTAGACTAGCGTATACGCTTCTCGACCCATGTGATGGGCGATGGATGATCCCATATCCATTGGTGTTTGACATCAGAGATGGTATACGGGTGCTCAGTGGAGACTGGGTACACTGGACGGACTCGCCGAGAACTCCCAGATGGTATTATACCTCACGTCAGATGGCAGTTCTCAGGTGACACTTATGCAGGTTAGTCTGTAGACCCGAGATCGTCATAGAGTCTTGTGTGATTCCCACTGTGCTTTGATCTCCACCTGACCACGTCCATGAGGGCGTGCAAAACGGTGGTCTTTGGGTACAGTCCCGAGTCACATGGAGGCAATGAGCGATAGGAGGGGTTTCGTCTCTCCCGGTATTGGGGGTTGATGTTGCGCTGTGCTCGATTGGCCGTAACAGGGAAGTCCCTGGCCAGGGCTGATCAGAGATTTGCTGGTAAGTGTTACCAGTAGTTTCTCGACCCGTTATGAGCCTCACATCGGCACGACTTATCGAGTATTTGGGTCTGACGTTTACCACCCCTAGACTTGATATGCGACGTATCAGACGAACAGACCGGACTGTACGGTAAGTGTTACTGGTTGGATTCACAGGAGTGTGAGCGGGCTAGCTCGTCGATCTTCTGATCGCTCAATACCCGGATGGCCGTTACGTTTAGCAGACCGCTTGCGGCTTGTGGGTGCTTGATATGATCATCATCTGCTACCGGCGTATTGACGAGTCTTTAGAGTCCTACACAGAGGTTTCCTGGCTCAAGCGAAACGAAATAGGAGCGCATATGAGATGTGTGCAGGACCGAGAATAATGCGTGTATGTGATACCGCATTTCATTCTCGCGATAAATGTTTCGATTGGTTATATTCGATATGACCTAGTTATCGAATCATTGATTCGATAAATCGATACATTGAATACTAGTCGGTTATGTGCGACATGACCGGATCATTGAATCAAATGTTGATTTAATGATTTAATGTATAATTATATATTTGATATATTACTTTGCATTAACTAGTATTGGTTCACTTTATATGGATTTTCTCACTTGGTGTGCATGATGTATATGTGATATACTTTTGTGCACTTGTATGTATCATATTTGATGATGCATGTTTATATGGTTAAGTATAAAGAATAAAACCATGGTTAAGTAGATAATTAGGGTTTTGTTTTAATCACTCATTTATTTATCCATTCCTTTTTATTTAAATAATTTTATGAAAACAAAATGGTTTTCTTTTTGTCATGAAGCTTGATGAAGCTTCATGAAGGTTTGACTCAAAGACCATTTTGTCTTCATGCTAAACCCTAACTATTCCCACTTACCATGGTTTGCTCTCTACACTTAACCTTAGTTTGATTATGATAAGTATTGTTTTTCTTTTCATTTTAAAAGAGACTTATCATAATTCTAGCTCATCTTCTTCTTCATCTTCAAGTTTGAAACCTTGAGGCCATCAATGGCAACTTGAGCTTGAGAGTGAGAAATCCAATTCTAAAGAGAACCCACCTCCTATTTCTTCATCCTCTACCTCTTGCCAAGTAGTAGAGTGTGTTTTCTTCACAAGTTTCATCACTTTGTGAAGTGGGAGCTTGATCTAGCGATGCCTCGACGTAGATCATCTTCGGCATCGTCGTCGATGACCAAGCCCGTTCATTCTCCGATGAAGCCGACGCTAGAGCCCGGAGTTCGACTTGGACAGCGAGGAGACTTCGTTGCGGAGCCGTGGAGGTGGATATCCGGATCTACAAAGGTTGTAATTTCCATATTCTAGTAGTTAAGTGTTAACTAGTTTACTTTTCGCCTAGATTTCTAGCAACGATCCGTTAACTAGGGTTTCTCGGCACCATATTTTTGTAAAATGGCATGGTTGATGCCTTGTGAGACCTCTACTGTGTGCCTAGGAACCCTACAACGAGGAATACGACAGTTCGTGCTACAAATCTACTATAGATGCATGGTTCATCTGGATTTTTGATAAAACCAAATTCTTTGACCGTCTCATCAAAACAGATGTTCCTACTCCGCGATGCCTGCTTTAGTCCATAAATGGACTTAAGCAACTTGCATACCTTTCCGCTGCTCCCACTCTGAATGAAACCCTCTGGCTGGTCCATATAGACACACTCCTCTAAATTTCCATTTAGAAAAGCGGTCTTTACATCCATCTGCCAAATCTCATAATCGTGGAAGGCAGCAATGGCAAGAAGGATCCGAATGGATTTCAGCATAGCCACTGGAGAAAAGGTTTCGTCATAGTCCAAACCAGGTCGTTGAAGAAAACCCTTTGCAACAAGTCTAGCCTTATAGGTCTCGACCTGTCCATCTACACCAATCTTCCTTTTGAAGATCCATTTGCATCCCACGGGTTTTACCCCATCTGGAGCAACGTCCAAAGTCCATACTTTGTTGGTGTACATGGACTCCATTTCGGTCCGCATTGCATCCAGCTATTTTACCAAGTCAATGCTCTGAATGGCCTGCTGGAAGCTAGTTGGCTCATCATAATCAATGATGCAATCCTCTCTATCCCCGTCTATGAGAAAACCGTAGTATCTCTCGGGCGGATGAGATTGCCTACTACTCCTGCGGAGCGGCGCAGGAATGTCCTGTTCTTTCGAACCCTCTGGTTCTACTAAGCTTTCAGTAATAGTCTGTGGTTCTGGAATTTCTTCCAGTTCTATTGCGCTCCCACTTATTTCTTTATCTAAGAACTTGTGTTCCAGAAAGTGGGCATTATGAGAAACAAAGACCTTTTGTTCCTCTGCGTAATAGAAAAGATACCCCTGGAGTTCTTTGGGTATCCCACAAACTTGCACAGTACTGAGCGTGCCTCGAGTTTGTCCGCATGCTGCTTTTTGACAAAAGCTGGACATCCCCAGATCTTCAGATATTGAAAATAGGTTTCTTCCCACTCCATATCTCATATGGTGTGGTAGACACAGTCTTAGTTGGAACTCGGTTCAAAAGGTATGCAGCTGATTCTAGCGCATATCCCCAGAATGATCGCGCCAACTCAGCGTTACTCATCATGGAACGTACCATATCTAATAGGGTTCGATTCCGTCTCTCCGATACACCGTTATGTTGCGGAGTGTATGGAGGAGTAAGCTGAGAGAGAATTTCATTCTCTTTTAAGTAATCCAGGAACTCGGTACTTAAGTATTCACCACCTCGATCAGATCTTAGTGTCTTGATACTTTTGCCTGTTTGTTTTTCTACTTCATTCTTATATTCCTGGAACTTTTCAAAGGCTTCAGATTTATGCTTCATTAAGAAGACATGTCCGAACCTTAAAAAATCATCCGTAAAAGTAATGAAATAAGAATAACCGCTTCGCGCATGTGTAGACATTGGACCGCACACATCGCTGTGTACGAGTCCCAAGAGCTCGCTCGCTCTTACTCCGTGTCCAGTGAACGGAGTCTTTGTCATCTTTCCTTTGAGACAGGATTGACAAGTTGCATATGATTGATATTCGAACGGATCCAAATATCCTTCTGTATGTAACTTTGTCAACCTTCTCTCATTGATGTGACCCAGTCTACAATACCATAAGAAAGCATGATTTATTTCTGGAGACTTTCTTTTGTGTGTATTCTGGACATTGAAAATCTGTGGTTGGTTTAATACGTATATACCATTGCTTAATGTACCTGACCCAATCAAAACTTGATTAAGGTGAATGTTTACAACATTGCTTACAAATGCAAATTCATAACCTTCTTTAGATAATAAAGATACAGATATGATATTACAGGTTGCATTGGGTACAAAATAACAATCACGCAAAACCAAAACATGCCCATCTGACAATCCCAGGTGATAGTCCCCCACGGACTCAGCATCCATGCCAGCTCCGTTTGCAACTCTGAGGGTCATATCACCTGCCTTCAAAACCCTACGCCTTCTCAGTGCCTGCAAAGAATTACAGATATGAGATCCAGATCCGGTATCCAATACCCAGGATGCAGAGTTTATTGATAGACAGTTTTCAATAACATACACACCTGAAGCCGAAGCCGCAACTTGCTTCAGATCCTGGTTTCTGGCCTTCCAAGCCCTGCAATCTTTTTTCCAGTATCCACTCTTGTGACAGTAAAAGCATTCTTCCTTTCCCACAAGCTTTCCCGCTACCTTTGTTGCCTTTTTCATTCCCTTCGTATCCACTTTACTAACACCGCCCCTTGGTTTGGCGGGGGATTTCTTCTTCTTTCCCTTGGCTTTCGCCTTGGACTTAGAAGAGGAAGATCCTTCTACAAACAAAGTGGATATTTCCCTACCTTTCTGTAGGGTGCCCTCTGCGCTCGTCAACATGTTGAGGAGCTCCGGAAGTTCAACCTCTTTTCCTTGCAAGTTGAAGTTCAGGATAAACTGGGCATAAGTGGAAGGAAGGGACTGGAGAATCAAGTCCGTATAGATCTCGTTCTCTAACGTGGTCCCAAGGTCCGCGAGCTCTTCAATGAAGCCAATCATCTTAAGCACGTGTTCCTCTACCGATGATCCGACGGCCAATCTCGTCGAAAACAACTTTTCGAGACTTCGTATCTGGCGATACGGGATTGCTCTCCATACAGTTCTTTTGTATGAAGAAATATAGATTCCAGGTCCATATTCTCGTGCCTCCTCTGATGTTCATTGTCCATGGAGGCAAGCACGAGGCACTTGGCCTTCGCGTAGTCGATCTCCCATGTCTTACGGATTTCTATATCCGCGATGCTGGAGGTGGGACCTGAGACAGGGGGAGCTTTGGTGGTAAGGAGATACCCCAACTTGTCTTAAGTGATTGCCATTTTGACATTCCTGAGCCAATCTTTGTAGTTTGGCCCTATCAGTATATTTTTATCTAGTAATAACTTAAGTCCGGTCATGTCGATTGGTCGCTGCAATTAGGAGAGAGAGAGAAGAAACACTTTAGCATGATGGTCTTGCAAGTTTAGAGTGGTTTTTAGTTTGTCTAAACAGGATGGCTCCCACTGTCTCTCGAATCCCTCCTCAAACCATAAAGGAAGAATTAGTCGGGATCAATCTCACCATACAATACTTGCTTAATCGTTCATCCAGGCCAGTGTCGGTACTTCGAAGGAGGTTTTCCAACGCTTTCGCGAAGTTCCTTAATTTAAGAACCTCTTTTCCCTAGGGGCGTAACCCCGCTAACACCTTTCTAGACACCTACTAGGTTTATAGCATTGATCGTTAAGTGAGAAATTTCCCGAGGAGTAGCATATACTCACAGTAGGATCGGGATCCAAATATCATTGCATGACAAAACTGAAGGAATCCTACCAGAATCATCACACTCCAAATGGTATGCAGCGCTAGCAAGTTTCAGTTTCTTTTGAAACTCCCGATGTGGATTTTTGCCCCATGCTCTTATGACCTTGGTGTAGGTCAAAATGTCATAAGTTACATGTCAAGTTCTACCCATCATTATCCAGGTTAATTCGAACCCACCCGTACCTACCCTTGACGTAGGCCAAAATGGCAGTACGACTGTTTCAAACCAACGCATTCTATTTATGCAACAGATAAATATCCGGCAGCTACCAATCACTATGCCTTGGCGTAGGTCAAAATACATAGCTTGAATACTACCGAATATTTAACTGAAATGATGGAGGGCTACGAATGGTTTTGGCGAAACCGTGAACGTAGTGAACTTGATATAATCGATGGAACGAGATAGCTTTTAAAAGGAGTGGTTCAAGTTCCGCATTTAAAAGTTGGTTTTTGAAAAGAACCGAGTAGTTTTGAAAGTGTTCCAACGACTTTTACTTGGTTTATTTTCTTGCATTAATTTTAATGTGTCCCATCATTTAATCCTACCATTGCAGAAAACAACGAAAATATGACGTACGCTTATGCCATCCGCATTCGCCACGGGGCCCCGTCATCACCCGTTAGGTTACTTAACTAACGACAGAGCGGGGGCTGGACTAGCGCGGATGCAAAACATAAGCAACGCCTAAATAGATATCATATATAGATATATAGCAATGATAGCCATTCTAGATCACAGATGAATACATTGGATATACTAGGAATCCGCATTCCGTTCGAGCCTGTAACGAAAAGCGGATTACACGGTCGCGATGAATAGCCAATATCCCACCCTAGACCCCTACGGGTGCGGAAAACTACCCGCCAAGTACCCGAAGAGAAGCAACCTCCCTCAACGACATGAGTAGGTCACTCAGTACTTTGAGATACCCGGTAGTTTGTGCACCCCACCTTGGGTCTATTCTAGGAGCAAAAATAGTAAAAAGAAATTATACAATGGCGGCTACAACCTCATCCCGGATGTGCGGCCATACAAATAATATTACATCAAATTTACATATTACATGAATTGAAAGATAAAGAAAAAACTCTCATCTCACAAACCCCGGCTATTCATCCGCGACAATCCAACGAATTCATATACACTTACCATCAACATTACAGATCACAGATATGTATAACCCCCATTAATCGACGTATAGCGATTAGCAGACGTTCAATACATATATAACATTACAGATACAACCCATTAGCCAAAGTCTACAGAAAATTGATCAAAATACGGATTTGTAACCACCCGAAAAACAAATTTGTTCTCCGGAAATTCTGGGCAGAAACAAACCATCCTAAAAATCCCAAAACACCAATATAAGAACACTGCAGGAGAAACGACCCACGGCCGAGTCAACTCGGCCGTGGATCCGCGGTAGGAGCAAGCTCATGCCGCGGATCCGCGGTGAGTTGGTCGACTCACTGGATCATTTTTCTTGCCTGTTCTGTAAAAACCCTGAGCCGATTTTTAGTACATGATTTATTATTTTTTGAGCAGAAATAAAAATCGGCAGAAAGTTGATATTTTTAACGTGTTTTGCGGTTTTTTGTCCGATCGAAATTCTAAATACTTTGCTAACATGCTAGGGTGTGTTTAGCCAGGCTCTGATACCACTGTAAGTCCATGTTACCTCTCCCGGTTCTTTCGGGCTTGCGGAAACGGTGAAAAACGGTTTTTAGGGTCATGGTAACATGGACTATAAAACACGGATCTTTGCTAAAATATACACTAGCAACTAACAAGAGCTTTACCTACTCGGTTAGGGGGTTATACCTCAACTTGAACTCCTTCTCTTGGATTCCTTGTGGTGGTCGGATGGTTCTCTCCTCGTCGCCTTCTCTTGCCGAAGATGTATCCACCTGAGGGTCTTTACCTTAAGCTCCTTCCTCGAACTTGAGGAAACTAAAGTGTTCGGCTTGCTAGACTTTCAACCTTAGGATGAGTAGAGAGTGAATTTGGTGTTTTATCTCAAAGGAAATGGTTCTCAACTCATGAGAAGGATTTTCCTTGAGCTAGAGGAAGAGGAAGAGGAAAAGATGAGAGAGAATGAATATGAGAGAATGAGATGAGTTTTACAACCATAACAAATATATGTGAATTAATCAATTAACAAAATTAATCAAAAAGGAAAAAGGTGATGGTATGTTGAAATGACCATTATCATTTCACATTAAATGAGTTTTGCAAAAATCAATGAGCATCTTTGCTTGAAATGATGATGGTTAACTTTTCAACCTTGGTCAACAAGTCAACCTTGGTCAACAAGTCAACAACCCTAACCATAACTCAATTTCCTTTAATTAATACTATTAATTGATATTTCACATATTCATTAGGGTTTGGTAAACGACAACCGTCAACTGTGCATATACACCCGTACCAAAACCCTAATGAGAGTCCTCTTCCTCTGCCTCAGTCAACTGTGCATACACACCCGCATTCGTGTTCCGAGGAACACGAATACAATGAGATAAAACTAACCCCAAAACATATATTAGGATCTGGCTCAAACCAGAGCCCGCTAGTAATGACTGTCCGGACACCAAACGTGCACAGGTGCGCGGATGTGAACAAACCCTGTCGCAAAACCATGCGACCTCTACTCTGTTTTGCCCAAAGGAGAATAACCCTCTGTGTGGGACTATAAAGACTCGACACTACGCTGGCAGTGGGTTTAACCACATACCACAAGCAGCACTAGCTGTACGTAACGGCCCCCACGTAGATGCCGATAAGAAGACTGATGAGGTGAACCCATCCGAACTCCTACTGAGCCTGTCTGTGACAATCTGCATACAGTCCGGTCTGTTCGTCTGAGAATATCGCATGGCGGGCCTAGGGGGTGGTAAACGTCAATCCCCTAATAGCGGTACAAGTCGTGTCGGAGTGTAGCCCAGAACACCCTGAGATAACACTGGAAACCTACCAGTGTATCTCGCTTGCCCTGGCCAGGGACGACTATGTGTAATGGCTCTCCTAGACACAGCGCGATATCAACTCCCAATACCGGGAGAGATGAATCCTATCTAACCGTCACTGCCTCCAAGTGCTTCGGGACTGCACCCAACTACTACCTGTTTGCACGACTCCTTTGAGCCGTGGTAGGGTAGTAATCAAAGTACAGTGGGAACACACTCGAGGCGAAATGACAGTGTCAAGTCAGCGGACTAAGCTGTACTCATGTCATCTGGGAACTGATAACTGACGATAGGTATAGTACCAACCAACAGTTCCCGACGAGTCCTGTCCAGTATACTCGTAACCTATTGAGCACCCGCATACTATCTCAAGTACGACGTACCGACGGCTGTGGGACAGACCGTCTCCCGTGCTGGGATGAGAAGCGCATACGCTAGTCTACTCCGGAGTATCGATGCCCTGTCTCGATAGTCCTACGACTAGAGACCTGCATAAGGATGTGCTTGTGGATTACCCAGCCCCCACGAGTGTGACTGCCATCACAACGCTGGTAATCAAGCAAAGATCCTAAGGGCTCCACTAATGTGTATAGGCGATATGTTAAAAGAAACACATGTACACACATTGAAGTAAAAACAAACCAAGTAGCATACTACTATTTTGACCAAGATTGTCTATACAATGGTGAATATCCCAAGCTTCCATTAAGTAATATACAAACTAGTATGATACAGTAATGGCCTCTAGGGCATAGACACTAACAATCTCCCGAAACCTTGCTGCCGCCCTAGGTAACCCTCCAGTGGTATCAGAGCCAAGCTAGAGATTTAAACAATGTTTGTTATATTACGAAACCGAAACAACTTCGAAACTTGACACAAGAAAACCTAGTTTCTGTCGAATTTTTAATGGCCTCTAAAAAATTTTTTAGCAACTGCAGAATGTTGTATGTGATATAACATGAACACCATTAAAATTTGAAGCATTTTTGTCATGTTTTGGCCGGCCACATAGCTCAAAAATCCGAGCTCACCGGGTCTTTTGTGGAGTTTAGGCTTCTAATTTTCAGGGTGTTCCAGTCTCTGGGTTTTGGTGTTTCTGGTGTTGCTAGTTTTTGCTAAATTTGCATGTGATGTTAACTTTCTGCAAAAGCAATTTGGAGTGTATCGTAATCGTAATTCTAACATATATTCGTGTTATTTAGACGATGTTAAAAAGTTTGAATGGATATCAATAACCCATATTTTCCTTCGTAGGAAATTTTCAAGAGTTGGATTTTTTCCGAGTTAAAAATCTTCAGAAAATCTTGCAAACGATTCCGTGGACCCTCTAGAAGAACGATACCCAAACTCGATTTTTTGGATCGCGGAACCGCAGTCATACCCTAGAGTTTGCCGCAGTTCCGTGGAGACATGAGTGAGACATGACTCGGCCCTTCTACGAATGGTTCATAGGAGCTATGGCAGTTTCTGGGTACTTTTTGAACTCCGCTCAAGTATTGAGCTTGTTGGGAAATTTTGGGTGCTTGCTTATTCGATTGAAAAGTTTAATTTCATCTAGTTATCTATGATTGTGATACAATATTTAGAATCCACAAAATTGGTTATGTGATAACTAGTTTGAATTTTATAAATCTAGTAGTGTAGTCTCATTTGATCGGTTGCCACAGAATTTTGATGTGGATCAAAAGTTCGTCTCAATTACGTAGTGTACACGGATACTCGCCGGGTAATCTTACTAGATAGCCATGTCCCATAGCCCTGACTAAGTGACTGTAGGAGAACCCCGTCGCCAAAAGCATCCGTTCGGATGGTCGCGGCCGCAGTGTTCAGCCTTAGTGCACTTCGTCGATGGCATCGGGGGTGCGGCCGGTAGAATTGGTAGGGTTGCTTGTCGCTCTCGTAGGGGACTAGGGATGTGGGTTTGGCTTTTCATCGCAACCGTGGAATCCACGTTTTTTATTGGCTTAATTAAAACACGGAATTCCTAATATATCCAATATTTCATATATGTTCTTCTGTTGCTGATATTCTATGATGTGATCACTTTATATGTTGAGACGAATGCTTATATTATATATATATGATATATAATAAATATTGATTCTTTCGTTTCTTCTGGGATGCTTAGGAAGCATAATTGATGGGACTTCATTAATGAGATTAATAAAAGAAAAGGAAATCTAAAGATGTTATAGAAACTTGTTTAAAAACCGGTAGCTCTAGTTCTTGCTTTGCATAGCAGTGTTCCTTGTAGAATATCCAGCACCTTATTCGATAAGGAAAGAGCCGAGATCCCTTCACCGGGAGTGACCTCTTTAGCGAAACTGGTAGATGCTACAACCCACTCGGTTTGTCTTTTGATTGCTTCTATAGTTTTTGCTTTGCATAGAGGTATTTGTGAAATATCCTGCACCTTATTCGATAAGGAAAGAGCCGAGATCCCTTCACCGGGAGTGACCTCTTTAGCAAAACTAGTAAAAGCCTCAAAAACACTCTTTTTTTTAAATCACTCGATTCTACAATGATAACAAGTTCATTACGCAAAAGGTTTTCATAAAAACCAGTTGTAGCCCTCCGTCATTTCAGATAAATACTACTTAGTATTCGTGCTACTTTTGACCATGTTAAGGCGTAGTGTGCGGTAGCTGATTAGTGCTTATCTGCATAACCATATGATGCGATTGGATTAGGGTAGTCATACGACTTTGTTGACCATGTTAAGGGTCGTGCGGGTGGGTTAATTCAATCAGGAAATGGCGGGTTAAACTTGGCTAGCGCTTATGATTTGTTGACCTTGTTAAGGTCATAAGTTGCTAGGGGAAAAATATTATTGGGAATTTCAAGTGTTGAAATTTGCAATGAGATTGCATACCTTTTATGAGATAGTTGGATCCCGATACCCGCTGCGAGTAAGAGTTACTCTTGGGAGAGTTTTATACATTACAATTAGCCGATCAAGTAGGTGTCTAGAAAGGTGTTAACGGGGTTACACCCCTGGGAAAACGAGGTTTATTTTAATTAGGTCCGTGCGAAAGCACGAGGAACCTCCCTCAAAGTACCGACACTAGCTTGACTGAAAAATTGGCAAACTTGTAGGGTGTAATTAATCCCGGCTAGTCTTACCTTTTCGGGTTTGAAGGAAGATTTGATAAAAACAGTGGGAGCCATCCCGATTAGATAAAATAATAACCAATCTAATCTTGCAAGAGCGCACGCAGAGTGTTTTCTTCTCTTTCTCTCTCTCCTGGTAGCGACCATGTCACGCCTTAATCAAGATAATAATATGGATGCACTGACCGAACCTGCTTATTATACTATGCTAGGGAACATTGGTTTCGTTCTCTCTTATAATTTTTATATGTCTGAGCAGGAAATTAGGGAATATCTGTATTCCCATGCCACCCAATCGAGGAATGAGCATGTTGATGCATATTCTTCGGGTGTGTTCGTTATCGAGAACTGTTTCTCAGTATCCTTTACGTCCTGGGTATGTGATACCGGATCAGGATCCCGCATATGTAATTGTAGCGATATCTAGGATGGCAGAAAGGTTTCGGGAGTCATCGTCCATGCCGTTTTAAAATTTTTGCCGTTCTAAATAACTCTAACCAAGAATTTTTAACTAGAAATTTAAACAATCAAGCAATGTTAACAACTTAACATCTAAGTGAATGAGGAATACAACCTTTGTAGACCGGTCCTTCACTTCAGAAGCTCCTTGTAGTGGTCCCTTTGCTGCGTTCATGTAACTCCTGGACACTTGCATGGCTTCTCAAGGTGAAAAGAACGATCTTGCTTGAAGTCTTCGAGGCCAAAGATGATCTACGTCGAGGAGACACTAACTCAAGCTCCCCTCTTCACTAATGTGGGATTAGTGAAGCTAACACCCTATACTAAAGTGTTAATCTAGTAGAGGATGATGAAGAAGTATTTTTGCTCACTTTGGAATTGATTTTCTCACTAAAGTTTCTCACTTGCACAAAAGCTAGAGAGCTCTTGAGTTTGAAGAAGAAGATGAAGAGAGATAATGTTGTGTGAGAGAATGGCAACCATGGGTGAGAAAATATCTAATATGTCTTATGTAGAGACTTAACCATGAGTTAAGATAATGGTTGGGTTAACAAAATATCTAGTATAAAACAAAACTAGTGGACTAGTCAATGGGTCTCCAAGCTTCTCAAAGTTTCATGCCATGTGACCATTATCCAACTAATAATTGATTTACACTAAATAAATAAACCCTACATTATCTTCATCATGGTGTAAATCTCATACACCCATATAGCTTGTATCATCAACCATAACACAAAAAGAAAACACAATTAATATATATCATATATATATTAAGTGTGCACATGTGAAAAAAAACAAATGTTTAAGTGAGATAATATTAGTTAATGTAAATTAATATATCAAATATATAATTATACATTAAATCATTAAATCAACACTTGATTTAATAATCCGGTTATATCTCATATGACCGACTAATATTATTTGTATCATTATATTGAATCAACACCTGATTCGATAACCCGGCTATATCGCATATAACCGACCGATCCAGTATCGACTTATCGAATCAACATTTGATTTGATAACCCAACTATATCACATATAACCGATCGATACTTTATATCGCGAGAATAGAATACGGTATCACATACTCTTATTAATCTTGGTCCCGCACGTATCACATATGTGCTCTTACTTCGTTTTGCCTAAGCCAGTGAAACCTCTGTGTAGGACTCTAAAGACTCGTCAATACGCCGACAGTAGGTGATGATCACATCAAGCATACACAAGCTGTCAGTGGTATTAGCTGGACGTAATGGCTACCCGGGTATTGAGCGATCAGAAGATCAGCAAGCAAGCCCGCTCTAACTCCTGCAAAAGCCTGACAGTAACATTACCATACATTCCGGTCTCTTCGTCAGATATGTCGCATATCAACAGCCTGGGGGTGGTAAAACTTCAGACCCCAATAGCCTGATAAGTCTTGCCGATGCAAGGTCCATAATGGTTCAAGAAACTACTGATAATACTTACCAGTAAATCTCAGCAATCCTGGCCAGGGATTTCCTGTTATGGCCAATCGAGCATAGCATAACATCAACACCCAATACCGGGAGAGACGAATCCCCTCCTATCGCTCATTGCCTCCATGTGACTCGGGACTGTACCCAAAAACCACCGTTTTGTACGATCTCTTGACCGTGGTAAGGTGGAAATCAAAGCACAGTGGGAATCACACAAGACTCTATGGCGATCTCGGGTCGACAAACTAACCTGTATCAGTGTCACCAGAGAACTGCTATCTGACGATAGGTATAATACAATCTATGAGTTCTCGGCGAGTCCATCCAGTGTACCCAGTCTCTACTGAGCACCCATATACCATCTTTGATGTCAAACACCAATGGATGTGGTATCATCCATCGCCCATCATATAGTTCATGTGTATACGCTAGTCTACTCTGGAGTATCGATGCCCTGTCTCGATACTCTCACGACTAGGAACAATTGAAGGGTGTACTTGTGGACTATCCTTGGCCCCACTACTATGATCTCTATCATAGTCCCAGTAGTCAAGTACACAACCTAAGGGCTTTGTCTACATGTGAGAGCAAGACAGCATCACCTATACAAGTCAACATGTTAAGACAAAGTGCAACCAGATAGCATACTATCATGTCGAGCGAGAAAGTCCTCCCTATATATGTCCAAGCATCCACTACAATATACATCCCATGTACAGTAATGGCCTCTATGGCATACATATAATTAACAATCTCCCACTTGCACTAAGGCCATCTGTTGTAGTATCTAATACCCAACAATATAGCAGTGGTTGTAGTATCCCATACTCAACCATCCCAAAATCTCTCAAATAGTATTTGAGAAAGTAGGCATTGGTGAGTGGATCCGCCGTGTTATTCTTCATGTCAGCTCTCCTTACCTCGATCCGTTAGAGATCAACCATCTCCCTGATCAGGTGATACTTTTCTCAGAATATGTCTGGATCGATGATGGGACAGGTGTTCCTAGGCCAAAAACACAACTCCATTGTAGTCACAATAACAATTATTGGACGCTCAATGGTAGGAACCCTGCTCATCTCATGAACAAGTAATGTCCAGACAACCTCTTTGGTAGCATCGTTGGTAGCAATGTATTCAGCCTTTATCGTCTAGTATTCCACGGTATCTAGTTTGGAACTCTTCCAATCATACCGTCCCTCCACTGAGGGTAAAGACAATGCCTATGACTGACTTTCAGTCGAACTTATCACTCTGGAAGCTGGAACCAAGAACTTTCTTTTAGTGCTTCTCAAGTACTTAAGAATGTCCTCCACAGCTGTCCAGTTATTCTCCCAAGATCCAATTGATTCCTGATCACTACGCCTAGTGAGTCATCTAAATCTGGTCTGGTACATAACATAGCATACATGATAGAGCCTACTGCCGAAGCATAGGGTATCCTTTGCATGCGAGTGATCCATGAGTAAGTGGGCGAACCACCACGTTTAGAATCCTCTATACTAAACCCCTTTAGTATGGTGTTAATGTACCTGGATTTGGTACACTCCTAACATCCACATAAATCTATCACCATAGATCATTATCCACAAGATGTAGTAGGTATCATCCAGATCTTATATTGAGAATTCTCGTGATAAGAGGAGCTTGACCGAGTGTAGCATAAGAAACACTTTCCTATCAAGAGTATGTCATCTACGTACAATACGTGGAAAACAACCTTACTCTCTACAACCTTCTTGTATATACAAGGTTCATCTACCTTTTTGATGAAGTCGAACTCTTTGACTGCCACATCAAAACAGATGTTCCAACACTGCGATGCGTGCAATGATCCTGATGGACTTAAGCATAGCTTTGAAAGTCTCAACTTTTCCATTTACACCAAGAATCTTCTCAAGATCCATTTTGCTCCCAATGGGTTTTACCCCTTCAGGTGCAACATGCAAAGTCATACTTTGTTGGTGTACATGGATTCCATCTTTGATCGCATAGCATCCAGCCATTTCACAGAGTCCCCACTCATGACGGCCTGCCTGAACCTAGTTGGGCCATCATCAACCATGATGCAATCCTCGCTCCCACTGTCACCGAGAAGACCGTAGTATCTCTCAAGTGGATGAGAAACCCTACCAGATTCGCAGAGAGGCTGAGCTTCGTTGGAGACTATTGAATCCTTTGATTTTACCAAATCATCAGCTGTTAGTTTGTCTAACTGGAACTCCTTCCAGTTCTACCCCATGACCACTAATTTCTTCACAAGAAATTCCTTTTCTAAAAGAAAAGTGGCATGCTGAGAAACAAAACACCTTTTTCTCCTCAGAGTGGTAGAAGATATTCCCTCACTAATGTTTGGGATATCCTAACAAACTTATACAGATCTGACTCTGCCTCGAGCTTGTCCGGATGTTGCTTTTCAATATAGGCCGGACAACCCCATATCTTAACATGTTTAAGATATGGTCTCTTCCCATTCCATATCTCATATGGAGTGGTAGGCACTGATTTGGATAGAACCCCATTCAATAGGTATGCAGCTTCTCAAGTGCATAACACCCAAAAGGAAACAGGTAACTCAGCAGTACTCATCATAGAGCGCACCATATCTCATAGGGCACAATACCTCCGTCCCGATACACCGTTGTGCTGTGGTGTAAATAAAGGAGTAAGCTGAGAGAGAATCACATTCTCTTTTTAGAAAATCCAGGAACTCCATGCCCAAATATTCTGCTCCTCGATCTCATCGAAGGACTTAATACTTCTACCCGTCTGGTTCTTCAACTTCAAACTTATATTCCTTGAATTTCTCAAACGTTTCAGACTCGTGTTTCAACAGGAACACATGTTTGAATCTTAAGAGATCGTCGATGAATGTAATGAAGTATAAAGAACCAATCCTTGGCATTTATAGACATAGGACCGTATACATCATCATGTATGCGTCCCAAGAGTTCATTAACTCTATCTCTATTTCCAATAAACGGAGTATTGGTCATTTTACCTTTGAGACAAGACCGGCAAGTAGCATAAGATGAAAAATTCGAACGAATTCTAATATTCATCCTTATGTAACTTAGCTGGTCGTGTCGTACTGATATGACCTAGTCTACAATGCCTCAAGAAGGATTCGTTCATTTCTGAACTACTCCTCTTGTGTGTGTTTGTTCATACCAGAATATTGTATTTAATACCGCCCATTCTTATGCTCGTTTGTTTATAGGCAGGTGCTTTTAATCCATGTTTGCTATATATTTACAGGCTACAGGTTCCTAGTCTAAAATAACGCAAATGATACAAAATCTCCACTGTTACGCCAAAATACAGAACATCTGTTGCCAACAAATAAAAGCCGTGTTCCGGTCATCCGTATCCGTCCAGTGCCGCATACCAGTTTCAGAGACAAGACAAATGACAGTGGTCATTCGTGTCTCGGACATGCACAAAGCACGAGAGGGGCAGCACACGATTCAATGGGTACATGGAGCTCGAGGGAGAAAGGTAAAATCAATCAAAAGTGAGGCTATTTTTGGACTGTTGCAGATCTGACGAAATTGTGAAGGCAATTTGCAATTTGGAGCATGTAGAACAACAAAAGAGAGCAACACAAGAAAACCCAGAAAAAACGACAACCCAACTCCCTCAATGAAGCGCGGATCCGCGGCCAAAATGGTCAATTCACGGCGGATCCACGGTCGAGTTGACTCAGTGTCAACTCGGATTTTGGGGGTAGTTTGGACATTTCATTTGGGCTCAGAATCTTGTCCTAGGGTTTCAATACTCGGCCTATAAATAGCACAGTTTTGTGCCAAGCCAAGGGTCTTCTTTTTATGCTTCTATTTGTTAGGATTTAGTTTAGCTTTAATTCTTGCATTGTCTTTTAATTCTAGTGTAACTTTTATAATTGTTGTTAAATAGTTGTTGTTATTTCTTGCTCTTTTCTTTTCTTCTCTTATCCGTATTATTTTCAAGCTGTGATACTCGACGGAGTTCTTTGCTTAGGTGAGGACCCAAGTAGTTAGCTTGCATCATTTGTAAAACCGTATTTTTCCTTTTCCTTCTTTTCTTCCTTCTTGTTTTGTTTTATTTTCTTTTGTAATGTGTGAATAATTCCACACTTGTTAAGGCTAAGGAAGGTGGTATGAGGGACGGAAAAATCCCTTGTGCTTCTCTTCGCCAAACATCTTGAAACAAACCTCGACCAAACAAACGCAACCCCATCACTTAGGCGAGCTATACGTGACATATAGCCGCGACCTAAGTCAAGAAGTCCTTTAAGCACACTACAACGTGACAGGTAGTTATGACTTAATTGGATACTTGGTTGCGGGTGTTTGGCCGAGGGTTAGAAATAAGCGTATTTAGCGGACGGAAAAGGGGAAGTAGGAATGGTTTAGCGTTGGAAAGCTTGCTTAAATTCGCAAATCCTATTCTTATGTCCTCCTAATCCCCGCTACTTTCGATTATCCCAACATCGTCTTAAGAATGGAAAAAGAAAAGCACAAGACTAATTCTAACTCTACTAACCAACCTTAACCTTAACAAGCTTACTTGAACATAAAATACGACACTTAGGATAGAATTGAACATAAACATACACATTCTATATTGAATCGTCTAAGACACGAACGAACATACAACCATCTCCCTGTGGATCGATCCGTGCTCAACCGGCTAGCTGCAAAACGACACCGTCCTTGATCGTGGTTAACTTTAGAATTTTGAATACGCGACACGCCAAAAGCGCGCGATCAAATGGCGCCGTTGTCGGGGAGACGGTAACGTACTTCTTTCTTGTTATTCGGGTTAATATTCTTTTTCTATATATACATATAAATAATTATATACATATATATATATATATATATATATATATAACAAAACCCTTTTTTGTTATTTTTGATATTTTTGTGTGCAAGTGTACAGGCTATCTGGAGAAAGTACAGAAATCAAAAAAGAAAACAGAGCATTTTATTTTGGAGTAGAGAGAAAGGGGAGTTCAGGGACCAAATTTTAAGCCCCAAGTCCAAAGTTTGACCGCTGAACCGCGGTCAAGGCTTGGGTTGTGCGGCGGTTCGCGGCAACTTTGAGGCTTCTGAGCCCTATGTTTTTTTCACCTTCACTATTTCCTTTTATCTTCTCTGTGAATCTCACTATACTGTATTTTATGCAGGTTTCTTTGCACAAAATTGCGCCGCCGCCAATTTTTTTTTTGTTGTTTTAAATTTTGTTTGTTTACACGCTTTGCATATAATAATACGGACTTTAAGGGGCTATAACACCAATTCAGATTGGGTGGGGATTTAATCGCCCTTCCTAAGACCCCACAAATCACAAAGGCATACGCATCACCTTGAGTTGATAAAAAATATCTAGACCAAACCTATAAGGACTTATCGCACTCATTTAGGACAAGTGAAGGTTGCAAGGAATCGGTCGTTTATCTAAACTTGACTTTGTGATGCCTAGGCTAGACAAGTGAGGAGGTAATTTTAAAAGGCCCTTCTCACGGTAATTCGTGAGTGGAACCCTCCTTACCTCACTTGTGCTTACCTGGCCACAACTGGCAGTGAAGAGGCGATTCGAGGGTTATCCTGTAACTTGTCTCTTGGAAGTCTAGGAGCGGTCTAGTTGGACTTTGAAAACTCTAGCTCTAGGTGTTGTTTGTGCATATTGTGATTGTGATTGTGCTTGTAAAAAGTTAGTCCCATAATTCTGTATTCTTTCAAAACAAACAATTTCAAAACTCCAAAAGTAAACATTTTTTTAAATAAATAAATAAAACAAAAAAAACCACTTCCTTCCCTCCCTACCTTTTCACTCTTCTAACATGGGTACCCCACCTCGCAAAACTCTTGCTGAACTTTGGTACCCACAACCAGATATTTCATCTTACGGTTCTTGTTGGCTGAACTTCGAACGATCCATCCATGCCCAAAATTTCATTGAGAGATCAGATAGACGCGTCTAGGACAAACAATTGGACTCCACAATCCACTTCGTATCAACCATTTCAAACATTCACCCCTTCTTACGTTGATACCCCTTTTAAGAGTCTGGTTGTAACTCCGAAACCCATGTCTATTGCTGAACGTATTGAACAATCTCGTAGCCGATCTTTCACTCCTTTCAACACTTCCAGTTCTTGGGATCAACAATTCCATTCACCTTCTTATCCAAATGTTGATCCTACTCCTGTCCAACCATTCAATTCCTATCCATCCTACCCAACTGTTGCATTTTCCGTAGACATTGCTTCTACACAGCCATTTGGGAATTTCATATATCCAGATAACTTTGAATCTTTTACTGAAACCACTACACAACCCATGTCTAGTCTTGAACAGTCATTAGAAGACTTTTGGGTAGCGGTGTACCAACAGATGATGGATTTGAATGCATCCATGGCCGCCCTTATACAACCTAGTGACCCGGTAGTTACTTTCCAACTAGCTCCAAATTTTCCAACGTAAGATGAGGCGGTTGGACAGGTTGAGAATTTGAGTGGAGAGAGTGAGCTGTACACCCTTCCAAATCAAACCTACCCATTGCAAATTGAAACCCACAACTCCGGTTTTGAAAGTCTATCAAGTGTCCCAAATAAATCACCAGTTGAAGATATAACATTTAACGATTTGTGCGACTTTATAGTGTTTGATTTACCTGATTGTGAAGGGTCCATGTCAAGTGAAACTACACCAAATCCTTTTGACCTCTACACTTCCATCTTAGAACCTGAATTGATTAATATCCATGCTTTTGATGAGGTGTCTGAGAATATTGATTTTCACTTGATTGAGGATATCAACGCTGGGAATATTTCGGATGATGAACCCACAGCTTTGGATGAGTTTGTCTCTCAAATTCATCATTTACTTTCACTTCCATGTGGACATCATCCTGAGTCATTAAATGTTTTTCCCGAACCCCATATGCATCTGAAATTTGATGATAAATGCATGGATGAGCTAATTTTTGAGGAGAATATTGAGAAATTTTTTGAGGATGAACCAGTTTTAATTGATTAGTCGGATTTTCCAATTCATCCTGTCTCTTCCACCGACTGTGCACACCCTCCAGAACCATTAATAGATACCCTTCCTCGATCAGTTCCTCCCATCCTTTCCGTCATTCCGACCTTGCAAGACACCGTATCACTTTCATTTTCAATGTCTGGTTTACCAAGTTCGTCTTACCCATGGTTTCTCATGAATCTTGAGCGATTTGATCCAATTTCTCGCCATATTGATAGATTAGTACAATCCATCTTTTCAAATCGATCATTACAGATTGTACTAATTTATTCAATCCATTTCCACCCTCAAGTTCCTATTCCACTTCTTTCTCCCTTCTGCCATTCTTCTCCTCCATCGAGACCGTATCCCGCTTCTCTCCGCATACGGTCTCGCGTATTCTCCATTTCGTTCCTCTCCGTTTCTTTCACCAACCACACCATTATAACGATAAAATTTTTGAATGGTTGGTGTTAACTTTTGGCCTTTGTAAGGCCTTGTATAGCTTGATACTGTTCTCTCCCCCCTAACTCTGAACTTTAACGCTTAAACATTGGAAACACTGTTTCACTTAAGTTTGGGGGGAACCTTTTTGTGTATATAAATTTTGTTCATAAATAAATAAATAAAAAATAGGGGAGCGCCGACAATTTTGACCCTCTTGGTATAGCCTGACAGTGAGGGCACCGTCAAGTTTAAGTTTGGGGGTGTGCTCGGTAAGCTTTCTTCCTTCGCATTCATTTGTATATTTTGCATTTGCATACTTATAAAAAAAACCATAAAAATCAAAAAATTTACAAAAAAAATATAAAAACTTTTTTGTCAAGTTAGCTAATAGGGTAACTTAGATTTTATTCCGAAAGTTTAGTTGATACATTAGAAATAACTAAATCCTAAGCCTAAGAATTGAAAACCCTAAAAATAACCCTCTTTTTGTTTAACCTTGGTAAATATACGTCCTTGCAGTTTTTTTAGAAATAGGTAATCTTGAGTTCAGTTCTTGAGTTAAGTCGAGATGAAGGGAAAGTATTGAAGCTTTAATGAAGGATAAGTCTGAAAAATAGTTTCTATTTTTGAGTCCAAATTTAGAAAGTATATACCCTACAAACTGCACATACACGTAACTTGAAACTTGGGATAGTAGAGGATACCTAGAAATACTCTTGCCTGAAAATCTAGTATGAAAAAAAAACGGTATTTAAAGCTGACCACCAAAAGAGCATCATTGAAAAAATATATCCGGTCTTGAAAAGAAAAAAAAAGAGAAAAAGAAAAAAAATAGAATAAAGTCAAGACCTGGAAATTTCAATTTACACTTTAAGCTCACACATTCAGTAATCGGTTGTTAGTGCCTCAAGAAGCATTAATAGTCGCATGAAAGGTGTATGAGTAACACAATCCATCATTAATGAAAAGAAGTAGTATTGGGTATTAGGGTAAGGGTACTATAGCTTGAATTGAATTCTTGAGTATAGGGGTAAAAATTTACACACACGTAGGGGTATACAATCGATGTTTGGAGGAAAGATGGGAATAAAGAATAAGACTTATGTTTTCATTAAAACTAATAAAAATCCCTGATTAGAGACCGCACATTAGAAGGAAAACTCAGGAGAGACCGAGATCTTTCTAAACTGTAAAACGTATAGGATCTGGGGTTGAATAAATAGGAGGTGTGAAACATAAGGGTATGATATTTCTAACTTAGGGTAATAGAATTTCTAACCTAGATACTAAACTGTAGGAGTATAATCGACGTTAACTTATGAAAATAACTTGACAGGATTTTGTGGGTGTAATCCGCTGAAAACCCTCCATATCAGAAAACTGCATTCAAATACCGCTCATGCATTATCTAATTGTTGTATTTATCGGTATTATTAACCAGTGTCTGCTCAGTATTTCAGATTACAGGTATCCATGACAAAATACTGGAAATGCATTCAAAAGCATGGATATATCAATTAAGAGACGACACTGCAACCAGAACCACAAACCGACCGATACTTCAGGAGTTCCTTTTTGCAACAAGTTTATGTACACATTTTTTTTAATCTAAATGGTCCAACACAACAAGTGTATACACAAGACTTTTAGGCACATGCGGATATGATATAATGTGCATTCAAGACAAAATATTATGTGCATTCAAGGCTAAATATTATGTGTTGATTTTTCCTTCCAAAACTGAAATCAAATCAAAATCAATTAAACAAATCAGCATGAGCCATAATGGGGGCAACCATGAATCAAGTCACATATGGGAATGAAGTAATGAGCATTTAATGGTGAAGATTATGTGTTGAATTGAAGATTCAAAATTCCCTCCAAACACTAGGTGCAAACCAGGTTGAAACAGAGAAAATAAACTGGACTAAAGAGACACCGGGGACAACAAAAGACAACGCACCAAATTGTGGACCCTTCTATCGGGTTTAGACCGGCCACCCTCCCCTCAAAACCGGCCTGGCCGGCCCTACAAGCTCCAGTGGGCCCCAGCTTCTCATACCCCCCTCACTGCCAGTTGGTCTTGATTTTATTGTTTATTTGTTTTCTTTCTAAGCCTATAAATACAGACCAGAGGAAAGAGGAAAATGGTAGCTTTTTCTTTAGTTTTATTTTAGAATTCTTGTAATTTCTTTTTTAATTCTTGAGCTCTTGCCCCTTTGTCTTGACCTTGCAACTTCTCATTTGAACTTGCAAGCTTAAGGCTTAGGTTCTTGACTTCAAGATCTCTTGTAACATATTTGCTATTCAATAAAAGTTCTCATTTTTATTACATGTCTTGTTCTATTTTACATAATGGCAATTGTGAAATTCTTGATTTGCTTTGATCTTGCAACCTCTTAAGTGAGCTTGCAACCTTAAAGCTTGGTATTTGGATTTCATATTTCACCGAGTTTAAGAACACTTGGAGATAACCACGCTTGAATTCATCGGTTCTCTTTTCATCTTTCTTTCCTTGCATTTTTTTTATGTATCTTCTCTTTTCTTTCTTTTTACTTTGTGAATATGTGTGAGTAATCTTTCTACTTGTTAAGGGTGTAATATAGTTAGATTGTATTTGAAGATGTCCTTTGTTTAAACTTTAAAAACCTAAAACTTTGCTATTGAAACTCCGTGCAAACCACGCGCAATTCGCTCCACTAGGCATCCTATCCTACCACGATAGTGATGATTCCTAATCATGACCGGATTGCTAGTGGTTTGCCGAAGGCTAAAATCAAGAGGTAACAACGGAAGTACAAGGGACAAGGAAAACGGATTTAGCGAAATGCTGCAAATACCGTATTTCAGGTTCCCTAATCCGCGTTGTTACCTATTGCTTTAGTGTCAACATCAAAGTTGGGGCTATAAGGAATCGGCAAACATCACCTTCATACAATCTAACATATTACTACCCTTAACAAGTCTCTTTTTTATTCATATCTTTGTTACGACATTTAATTAACCAACAAATCAAAACACGGTATTAACTCGTTAAAACAAGCGATAAAAACTTACCATCTCCCTGCGGACGACCCGTATTCATCGCGGCTCGCTACACGTGACACCGTTTTGATTGCGGTAATTTCAAAACTCTTTTTAAACACGACACGGTTAGAACGTGATAATCAAATGGCGCCGTTTCCGGGGAGACGGTAACGCTTTTATACTTGTAGTCTCGGGTTAATTTGTGCATATTTTGTATAAAACTAATTTTCTAACACATTCAAACGGATAAAACCATTCTTTTTGAAACCAACACAAACACAATAAAAATTCTTTTTTCTTCTCTGGATTTGAATTCTGCTAACACTCTGAGGTTTAAATAAATAAATCAAGTTATAAAATTGGAATGACATTACTTCACTGAGACAACACACAAAATTTTAGACCATTTCCTCACACAAAAACCGGCGACAACACCCTCATTTCCAAGCTCGTCGGCCTCGGTGTGGCCTTTTCACTTGTGATTTTTTGTGTTGCTTTAAGTGTTCTAATAGAATCCTATTTTTATTGTTTGATTTTCTTAATTATTTGTGTTCAGAATTTTGGCCATCCATATCATTTTTTTTGGCTCAAATATCCGTATTTTTCCGACATATGCAGATTTGACGGATTGTGAGCAGCGATCATGCGGAACAAGGGGGCATTTTCAAGTACAAGGGGGGTGAACACTCAGTGCCAAAGATCCGGGTAGTTGGACCCGCGCAAGCAAACCATTCGACCACTCGGAGGCAATATCGACACGAGTTTCTTAAACTCAATACTTTTTGGTACGTATTTTTCTAAACATCCCTTCTCAAACCCGACGCTCCAATAATCTTGTCTTTGCAGGATTCTTAGCAAAATCGCCGCAAAAAGCCAAAGAAAAGACTAACCGTATTTGTTGCAGCGCCTCATTTAAAGTAAAAAACGATAATTGATTGCTTGAAAACAAAACTTTGTTGAATTTGCGCATTGCATCATTTAATACGGACTTAGGGGGCTCTAACACCAATCCAGATTGGGTGGGGATTTCATCACCCTTCCTAAGACCCCGGAAATCACAAATTGCATAAGTGTCATCTCAAGTTTAATAAAAAATATCTAGACTCATCCAGCTAAGGACTTGTCGCGCTCAATAGGACAAAAGAAGATTGTGGGCATTCAATCATTTATCTAAACATGACTCTTGTGGTGCCTAGGCTGGACAAGTGAGGAGGTAATTTTAAAAGGCCCGTCTCACGGTGATTCGTGAGCGGAACCCTCCTTACCTCACTTGTGCTTACCTGGCCACAACTGACTGTGAAGAGGCGATTGAAGGGTTATCTCACAATTTGTCGCTTTGGAACAGTTAGGAGCAGGTCTAGTAGACTTAGAGGACCCTTGTTTAGGTATTGATTGTGCATTTGTGACTGTGCATTTGTGATTGTGTTTGTTGAACTGTCGTTTCATTTTCCCATTCTTTTGAAACAAACACAAATTCGCCATTTTTTTACCACTATCACCCAATTTTTCCCTACTTCCATTTTCTTACCCTCACATTCTACGCTTTGACTACACTAAACTCGTTTAGTGTATGTCCGCTTGGACTAGGGACCCTAGTTTAGTCTACGTTTCGTTAGTCCCTATGGACTACGCGATCGACTCCAACGTCGAAACTTCCTCCACCCCTTTATCACCCTTACTTTTGCCGGTCAACTCTGACGTTGACCGAGATTCTTTTCATACATCTTCACCTTCTATATCACCAAATTCTTCTTCTGAGATGTCAGCATTTAATCCTAACATTCCTCCACCTGCCCAGGGACTGATTCCACCTAATCTGGATGCGAATAACCCGCAACCTGTTGCAGCGCCACAGCGAATCGCGCTCCAGGATCATTTCTATCCTACCCGCTCTGCACTTCCAACCTGTCTTTCACTTCCGCTGGCCAATGGGGATAATTTTGAAATTAAGCCCCACTTCATCAACATGTTGCCCAAATTTCATGGGCTAGAATCCGAAGATGCCTACATCTTCATCAACAAATTCCAGAACGTCTGGGCAATGATGAAGACAACCCAACTGTCCGACGATGCTATACGGTTACGAGTTATTCCATTCACTTTGTGCGATCTTGCTGAAAAGTGGCTGTATAGCACCGCATTGCACTCCATAGCCAGTTGGGACGAGCTTGTTAAAGCGTTTCTTAAAAAGTTCTACCCGAACCACAAGACCGCGAGAATCCGAAACGAAATAAACCAATTTTCCCAGCTTCCTACCGAACCTTTTTGGAAGTGCTTTGACCGATACAAAGACCTTCTTGTTCAGTGCCCTCATCACGGTATTGAGAAATGGCAACTTTGCCAAACTTTATACGAGGGCCTGAATCCAGCAACCAAACAGTTGTTGGAAACCATATTCAAGGCCACTTCCTATCCAAATCTGACGAGGAAGCATGGCAATTCTTCGACGATCTTGCGGAACAAACGCTTCAATGGGAGAGCACCAGACCAAGCAATTCATCTTCTTCTCCTTCTATTGGTGAGTCTAGGGCAGGCATTCACCAACTTGATGTCTCTATTGCGATGAAAGCTGAAATGGCTGCAATAACGAAAAAACTTGAAGCAATAGAGAGCAAATTTTCATCTCCCGCTCCTGCCCCCGTTCTTCCCCTTCGTACCATTTGCGCTTGTTGTTCCGATCCATCTCACCTAACCGAAGAGTGTCCTAACAACCCACCTTCCCAAGGACAGGATCAGGTCAATGCTGCATTTCAGAAGAGGCCAAGAAACAATCCATACTCTTCCACATACAACCCTGGATGGAGAAACCACCCTAACTTCGCTTGGAACCAGAAACAAAATCAGTTCCAAGGGCAGAACAACTTTCAAAGGGGGCTTCCTCAACAACAAGCACAACAAAAATATCAGCAGCCCTTCCAACCCCAACCTTTTCAAAATCCGACGAACAATTTTGCACCCAGCAATTCTTTTCCTCAAAACAACTTTGTTCCGTCAAACAACGATAAGGTTTCCTCGCTAGAACGAAGTCTGGAGGCGTTCATAAAACAATCAACTCAATCCACCGCCAACATCTAGTCTTCTATTCAGTCTCTGGTGCAACACACCGCTGCTCATGGGCAAAGCATCAAGACCATCGAAGCCCAGATTGCACAGCTGAATGCGGCTCTAAGCGAGCGAGAGAAAGGGAAGCTTCCATCTCAACCACTTCCAAATCCTGGTCACCCACATAATGTACATGTTGCTCTTGAACAAAAAAACTATAATGTGAGTGCCGTGACTACATTGAGATCCAGAAGGATGCTGCATAACAACACTGGCATGCGAATAGCTGATGACACCCCGGCTTCTTCTTCTTCTACTTCTTCTTCTTCTTCGTCTTCTGAGCCTATTCTGTATTCTTTAAAAGGCTCTTCTTCTTCTGCTACTCCGAATGGACCCACATCTCACTCCACAAAAACTCCAGCTCTGGGATCCGTTCCAACTCCACAATCTCCTCCACAAGAATTGGACTCAACCAATTTAAAAAACGTTCCATTTCCAAACCGGTTGAGGTCCAATAAACAAAATCCATAAATGGAGAAGATTCTGGAGTTGTTTAAACAGGTTAATATCAACATTCCCCTCTTAGATGCAGTCCAACAAGTCCCATCCTATGAAAAAATCTTAAAGGACTTGTGCACTAAGAAGAGGAAATCTCAGGTACCCAAGAAAGTTTTCTTATCTAGTGCCGTGAGTGATGCTCTTACCCAATCTTTACCTCAAAAACGAAAGGACCCTGGCTGTCCTACGATTTCAATAACCATTGGGGATAAGAACATCGACCGCGCACTTTTGGATCTTGGTTCCAATGTTAACCTACTTCCTTACTCTGTATATAAGCAACTAGGTGTAGGAGAGCTAAAACCCACACATTGTACTCTCCAAATGGCCGACCGATCTATCACCCATCCTAGGGGTGAGCTAGAAGATATGTTGATAAAGGTTGGGGACTTCATATTCCCCGTTGACTTCATTGTTTTAGACACACAACCAATAGCTAACCCCCGGAATCAAATTCCGGTAATACTCGGTCTTCCATTCCTTGCTACCCCAAATGCTGTGATCAATTGTCGAAACGGTTCGATGAACCTATCTTTTGGAAACATGACAATTGAACTCAACATTTTTAGGTTAGGGAATCATCCTTCTGAACCTAATGCTCATATACTGGACGTTTGTTCGATCCAGGAGATCACCTCTGAGGACTGTGAATTCGAGGAGTTTTTGTTCGATCACAGCAATTTTGACGCCACTAGTGCGTTCCTCTTCGAACCTGCTGCTGCTTCTGCTCCCGACAGTGACTACAAGTGTTTCACGTTCTCGAACGATCTTGGCCAGTCACCACCCGAGTTTGAATCCTTCGAATTTCCGGATGAGTTAGCTGAACCATCCAACTCGGTCGCTAACACTCATTTTGAACCTCTACTGGAATCCTTTGAGTTCGAGACATTTTCACCAATGTTGCCTTCAATCGTTTCACCTCCAACGCTTGAACTCAAGCCATTGCCGTCTCACCTTAAGTACGCTTACTTGGGTGAGAATGAGACCCTCCATGTTATCATCTCAACTTCTCTATCTCCAGAGCAGGAGAAAGCCCTTCTTACGGTCTTGCACAACAATCGGCAAGCTTTTGGCTGGTCAATGGCAGGCATCAAGGGGATTAGTCCTCTGATTGTTGAACATCATATTCATATGATGGATGATGCCAAACCATCCAGGGATCCACAAAGGTGACTCAACCCAGTCATGAAGGAGGCTGTAAAAAATGAGATCGTAAAGTGTCTGGATAGTGGTATCATTTACCCTATCTCTGATAACCAGTGAGTTAGCCCCATTCACGTTGTCCCCAAGAAGTCGGGCATAACGGTCATAACCAATGAGGCAAACGAGTTAATCCCTACTCGCATAAAGACTGGGTGGCGAGTATGCTTCGATTATAGAAAACTCAACGCCGCAACGCGGAAAAACCACTTTCCGCTACCTTTCATTGACCAAATTCTTGAACGATTGGCTGGACACGAGTACTACTGCTTTCTGGATGGCTATTTCTGCTATAATCAGATTCCCATCCCCGAAAAAGACCAGGACAAGACCACATTCACCTGTCCTTTCGGCACGTTTGCATATCGCCGCATGCTCTTTGGGTTATGCAATGCGCCCGCTACCTTCCAGCGGTGTATGATGGGAATCTTCTCAGACATGGTGGAAAAATTCTTGGAGATCTTCATGGATGATTTCTCCATTTTCGGCGATTCCTTTGATGAGTGTTTATTGCATCTCGATGCTGTCCTTACCCAGTGTAAGGATAAGAACCTCACTTTGAACTGGGAGAAATGCCACTTCATGGTACGCGAAGGTATTGTCCTAGGACATATCATTTCGAAAAAAGGCATTGAGGTGGATAAAGTGAAGATTGAAGTCAATTCCAATCTCCCTCCTACCAAATGCGTCAGAGACATCCGAGCCTTCCTTGGCCATGCCGGTTTCTATAGACGGTTCATCAAGGACTTTAGCAAGATTGCTAGGCCCTTGACTCTTTTACTGGCCAAGGACACGACATTTGACTTCAACTCAAGCTGTGTGACTGAGTTCGAGTCATTAAAAAGATCACTCACTTCGGCTCCCGTTCTTTCTTCTCCTGACTGGACGTATCCATTTGAGATTATGTGCGATGCATCCGACTTTCCCATCGGTGCTGTCCTTGGACAACACATCGATAAGATGCCGCATGTAATCTATTATGCTAGCTGAACCCTGAACGATGCCCAAATGAACTACACAACAACCGAGAAGGAATTCTTGGCTGTTGTGTTTGCTTTAGAAAAGTTCGGGCCTTACTTGATCGGCTCTCCAGTCATCGTCTACACGGACCATTCAGCTCTTCGCCATCTTTTTGCAAAGAAGGATGCAAAATCTCGGCTGATACGTTGGATCCTCTTGCTTCAAGAGTTTGACCTTATCATCAAGGACAAAAGAGGATGTGAAAACGTGGTCGTCGACCATTTCTCACGACTTCCTTCTTCGCCGTCGTTTCAAATTCCGATCAACGACGTTTTTCCGGATGAACAGCTCTTGACAGTATCTTGCGAACCCTGGTTCGCAGATATTATGAACTATTTGGCCACAGGATTACTACCGATTGAATGGGCAAGTTAGGACAGACTTCAATTCTTATCCCAAGTGAAACACTTTTACTGGGACGAACCCTATCTGTTCAAGTACTGTCCCGACCAGATTATTCGTCGCTGTGTCCCTGACAATGAATTCAAGAGTGTGCTGTCGTTTTGCCACGATCAAGCATGTGGCGGGCATTTTGGCCCCAGAAAGACAGCCGAGAAGATCTTGTAGTGTGGTTTCTACTGGCCACAACTCTTTAAAGACGCTCATGATTACTGCAGGACTTGCTCCCGGTGCCAACACTTGGGCCGGATATCCAGAAGAAACGAGATGCCGCTCCAACCAATCTTGGTTGTTGAGATTTTTGATGTTTGGGGTATTGAATTCATGGGGCTATTTCCAGCTCTTTTGGGAACCTGTATATTCTTCTAGCTGTTGATTACGTCTTTAAATGGGTCGAGGTCGTGCCCAGCCGGACTAACGACAACAAGGTTGTCGTTAGATTCCTTAAGGAAAACATCTTTTCCCGGTTTGGACACCCCCGCGCGATCATTAGTGACAATGGAACACATTTCTGTAATAAGACTTTCGAGGCATTAATACAGAAATATTCCATAAATCATAAGCTATCTACACCTTATCACCCCCAAACGTGTGGAAAAGCCGAAGTGTCTAATCGGCAAATCAAGCAGATTTTGGAGAAGACGGTTTCCAAGAAGCGTAAGGATTGGTCTTTAAAACTCATTGATGCCCTTTGGGCATTTCGAACTGCTTATAAAACCGATCTTAGCATGTCTCCTTATCGGCTTGTTTACGGAAAGGCTTGCCACCTTCCAGTGGAAATAGAGCATCGCGCATTTTGGGCGATAAAGGAGCTAAATCTATCTCTCATAGATGCGGGCAGCTATCGGAAGCTGCAGCTGAACGAATTGAACGAGCTTTGGGATGAAGCTTACGACAACGCAGTTTTTGTAAAGAACCAAATGAAGGTGTTTCATTATAAACACCTTACGCGCAAAACTTTCACACTTGGACAGCAGGTGCTTCTTTACGACACCCGACTACATTTTCATCCCGGTAAGCTCAGATCTCGCTGGAAGGGACCCTTTGTTATGCGGACTGTATATCCGAACGGCGTGGTGGATTTGGAAAATCCAAAGGACAGTTCGCTTTTCAAAGTAAACGGACACAGACTGAAACCGTACCTCAGCACTGAACCATCAGAGGAGCTCATGCTCTTGCAGGAGCCGGTTTACCCTGCATAATCTTCCTCTGCCTACCACCAAACTTCGGTTATCCAGCCAAAACAGTGGACACTGTTTCAAATAAGTTTGGGGGTATGTATATACGATTTTCCTTTGTATATATATTTTGAAAAAAATGTATATCTAACCGACATTTTTGACCCTTCAATATTTTTGCCTTCTTGATGTACAATGACAGTGGGGGCACTGTCCAGCTTAAGTTTGGGGGTACGCTCGGTACGCATTTCTAACCTTCGCATTCAATTGTATATTATGCATTTGCATACATAAAAAAAAGCCTACAAAAAATCGAATTTTTTTTCCAAAAAAACATAAAAACTTTGTCGTCAAGTTAGCTAGTGGGAGAACTTAGATTCAATATTTCGACGGTTTTGTCTGATAAGATAGGAATAACTAAATCTTATTTTTAGATTTTGAAAACCTGAAAGATAACTCTCTTTTGAAGTTAACTATAGCTAATATACGTCTTTACATCACACTACACGTGTCGTGAGTTTTTGAAAATTAGATGACAAGTCTATTATGTCTGGAAACTTTTGAATGGATAAATTATATTCTGAGGATCAAATAGGTTTGTTCTGAAATAAGTAATATCAAGAATAGTTTATAAAGTGAAGCGGATATGAAGGGATGTTATTGATGCCTTAATTGGAACTAATTATGAAAAATAACCCATCTGGAACTTGATTGGAATGATTACACACCTAACCCACTAAACACTTTTTTTATCCAAAAAAATAATTGAACTACCGGTTATATCGCCGTTCGCATTAAATCATCATGATTTTCACGCTAAAATTGTCTTTTGCTTTTGGGCCTAGGTAACTTGAGTAATTAAGTCCGCTGGGGTGTCTCTACACCTAAAGCCCTAAAGCCAACTGGTTTGGGAGCATTGGCCCAAAACTCGTTAAGAAGCCTAGAAAGTCCAGATTAAAACAAAGTCAAGCAAGTGTTCTCTCCGAGTTAAAATTCCTAACGGTTCTTTGTGTGAGAATAATCTTGACAAAAGACAGGTTTTTATAAAAAAATATTTCTAGCGGAGATATGAAGGTTTTATTCTATGATAAAGACTATTGCACGTTCACAGAGGTGTGTATGAAATGAAAACAAGAAAAGGTGGAGTAAAAAATAAGACCTAGTTTCCTGTTAAGGAAGATAGAAATTCTGAATTTAAAACCTAACTGGAAAACGAAACTTGAGAAATACTTAACTCTTTATAAAACTTATGTGATCTTTTTTAAGTTTTTGTCTGGGCATTATTTTGTGACATGACGACTTTAATCGATCCTTTTGAAACTTAACGACACTATTTGCACTGCACGTAAAGACATATAAAATCTTAAGTTAAATAAGAAATGAGGTGTGAAAAATAAAGGTTCGATAGTCTATATTTAGGATAATAGAATTGCTATCTTTAAAACAAAACCTTAGGGTTTGAATCGTAATTATTTCGCAAAACTAGCTTGACGGGATTTTGTGGGTAGTATCCGCTGAAAACCCTCAGGAGACAACACTTCTCCTACTAGGAACACCTAGAGGTTTAACGGCTTGTTGCACACACTCAGTGCAATCGCGTTCCCTGTGAAAGTGCGGTTAGGAATTTCTTTTGTGAATAAATGGTTTTGCTCGGGATGAGCAAAAGATAAGTTTGGGAGTATTTGTTCATATCAGAAAACTGCATTCTAATACCGCTCATGCATTATCTAATTGTTGTATTTATCGGTATTATTAACCAGTGCCTGCTCAGTATTTCAGATTACAGGTATCCATGACAAAATACTGGAAATGCATTCAAAAGCACGGATATATCACTTTAGAGACGACACTGCAACCAGAACCACAAACCGATCAATACTTCAGGAGTTCCTTTTTGCAACAAGTTTATGTACACATTTTTTTTTATCTAAATGGTCCAACACAACAAATGTGTACACAAGACTTTTAGGCACATGTGGATATGATATAATGTGCATTCAAGGAAAAATATTATATGCATTCAAGGCTAAATATTATGTGTTGATTTTTTCTTCCAAAACTGAAATCAAATCAAAGTCAATTAAACAAATCAGCATGAGCCATAATGGGTGCAGCCATGAATCAAGTCACATGTGGGAATGAAGTAATGAGCATTTAATGGTGAAGATTATGTGTTGAATTGAAGATTCAAAATTCCCTCCAAACACTGGGTGTAAACCAGGTCGAAACAGAGAAAATAAACTGGACCAAAGAGACACCGGGGACAACGAAAGACAACGCACCAAATTGTGGACCCTTCCATCGGGTTTGGACCGGCCACCTTCCCCTCAAAACCGGCCTGGCCGGCCCCACAGGCTCCAGTGGGCCCCAGCTTCTCACACACACACCCTCGCTGCCAGTTGGTCTTGATTTTATTGTTTATTTGTTTTCTTTCTGAGCCTATAAATATAGACCAGAAGCAAGAGGAAAAGGGTAGTTTTTTCTTTAGTTTTATTTTAGAATTCTTGTAATTTCTCTTTTAATTCTTGAGCTCTTGCCCCTTTGTCTTGACCTTGCAACTTCTCATTTGAACTTGCAAGTTTAAGGCTTAGGTTCTTGACTTCAAGATCTCTTATAACATATTTGCTATTCAATAAAAGTTCTCATTTTTATTACATGTCTTGTTCTATTTCATATAATGGCAATTGTGAAATTCTTGCTTTGTTTTGATCTTGCAACCTCTTAAATGAACTTGCAACCTTAAAGCTTGGTATTTGGATTTCACATTTCACGAGCTTAAGAACACTTAGAGATAACTACGCTTGAATTCATCGGTTCTCTTTTCATCTTTCTTTCCTTGCATTTTTTTTATGTATCTTCTCTTTTCTTTCTTTTTACTTTGTGAATATATGTGAGTAATCTTTTTACTTGTTAAGGGTGTAATATAGTTAGATTGTATGTGAAGATGTCCTTTGTTTAAACTTTAAAAACCTAAAACTTTGCTATTGAAACTCCGTGCAAACCACGCGCAATTTGCTCCACTAGGCATCCTATCCTACCACGATAGTGATGATTCCTAATCATGACCGGATTGCTAGTGGTTTGCCGAAGGCTAAAATCAATGGTAACAATGGAAGGACAAGGGACAAGGAAAACGGATTTAGCGAAATGCCGCAAATACCATATTTCAAGTTCCCTAATCCGCGTTGTTACCTATTGCTTTAGTGTCAACATCAAAGTTGGCGCTATAAGGAATCGGCAAACATCACCTTCATACAATCTAACATATTACTACCCTTAACAAGTCTCTTTTTTATTCATATCTTTATTACGACATTTAGTTAACCAACAAATCAAAACACGGTATTAACTCGTTAAAACAAGCGATAAAAACTTACCATCTCGCTGCGGACGACCCGTATTCATCGCGGCTCGCTACACGCGACACCGTTTTGATTGCGGTAATTTCAAAACTCTTTTCAAACACGACACGGTTAGAACGTGACAATCAGGAGACAACACTCCTCCTACTAAGGACGCCTAGAGGTTTAACGGCTTGTTGCACGAGCTCAGTGCAATCGCATTTCCTGCGAAAGTGAGGTTAAGACTTTTTGTGAATAATTGGTTTTGCTCGGGACGAGCAAAAGTTAAATTTGGGGGTATTTGTTCATACCAGAATATTGCATTTAATACCGCCCATTCTTATGCTCGTTTGTTTATAGGCAGGTACTTTTAATTCTTGTTTGCTACATATTTACAGGCTACAGGTTCCTAGTCCAAAATAACGCAAATGATACAAAATCTCCACTGTTACGCCAAAATACAAAACATCTGTTGCCAACAGATAAAAGTCGGGTTCCGATCATCCGTATCCGTCCAGTGCCGCGTACCAGTTCCAGAGACAAGACAAATGACAGTGGTCATTCGTGTCTCGGACATGCACAAAGCACGAGAGGGGCAGCACATGATTCAATGGGTGCGCGGAGCTCGAGGGAGAAAAGTAAAATCAATCAAAAGTGAGGCTATTTTTGGACTGTTGCAGATCTGAAGAAATTATGAAGGAAATTTGTAATTTGGAGCATGTAGAACAACAGAAGAGAGCAACACAAGAAAACCCAGAAAAAACGACAACCCAACTCCCTTAAAGAAGCGCGGATCCGCGGCCAAAATGGCCGATTCGCGGCGGATCGGCTGCCAAGTTGACTCAGTGTCAACTCGGATTTTTGGGGTAGTTTGGACATTTCATTTGGGCTCAGAATCTTGCCCTAGAGTTTCAGTACTCAGCCTATAAATAGCCCAGTTTTGTGCCAAGCCAAGGGTCTTCTTTTTATGCTTCTTTTTGTTAGGATTTAGTTTAGCTTTAGTTCTTCTTCTTCCTCTTCCTCTTCTTCTTCATATATTCTCCATTAAAATGTAGTGAGAGTATTGAGTGGATGATGAAATGAAGATGAGGGTTTGTTATTTTTTAACTTGTATCTTTTAATTCTTACATTGTCTTTTAATTCTAGTGTAACTTTTATAATTGTTGTTAAATAGTTGTTGTTATTTCTTACTCTTTTCTTTTCTTCTCTTATCCGTATTATTTTAAAGCCACGATACTCGACGGAGTTCCTTGCTTAGATGAGGACCCAAGTAGTTAGCTTGCATCATTTGTAAAACCGTATTTTTTCTTTTCCTTCTTTTCTTCCTTCTTGTTTTGTTTTATTTTCTTTTGTAATGTGTGAATAATTCCACACTTGTTAAGGCTAAGGAAGGTGGTATGAGGGACGGAAAAATCCTTGTGCTTCTCTTCGCCAAATATCTTGAAACGAACCTCGACCAAACAAACGTAACCCCCTCACTTAGGCACGCTATACGTGACATATAGCCACGACCTAAGTCAAGAAGTCCTTTAAGCGCACTACAACGTGACAGGTAGTTGTGACTTAATTGGATACATGGTTGCGGGTGTTTGGCCGAGGGTTAGAAATAAGCGTATTTAGCGGACGGAAAAGGGGGTAGTAGGAATGGATTTAGCATTGGAAAGATTGCTTAAACTCGCAAATCCTATTCTTATGTCCTCCTAATCCCCGCTACTTTCGATTATCCCAACATCGTCTTAAGAATGGCAAAAGAAAAGCACAAGCCTAATCCTAACTCTACTAACCAACCTTAACCTTAATAAGCTTACTTGAACATAAAATACGACACTTAGGATAGAATTGAACATAAACATACACATTCTTTATTGACTTGTCTAAGACACGAGCGGGCATACAACCATCTCTCTGTGGATCGACCCGTGCTCAACCGGCTAGCTGCAAAGCGATACCGTCCTTGATCGCGGTTAACTTTAGAATTTTGAATACGCGACACACCAAAAGCGCGTGATCAGTGTTCTATACACTTTGCTGTGGTTCGATTTAGAACGTATATGTTATTATATAACGTGCTTGATCGAATCAACTCTTGATTCAGGAGAATGTTCACAACATTATCCTCCAATACAAAATTATATCCTTCTTTAACATAATAAAGAAACCGATGTAATGTTGTATGTCAGGTTCGGTATGTAATAACATTCATTCAAAATCAATGTATTAATACCAGGTGATATTTGCCAACTGATTTGGCTGCAACAATTGCACCATTCTCTAACACTTAGAGACATATCACCCAATCTCAGTTCTCTACCTATCTGTAGCCCATGTAATATATTACATATGCGGGATCCTGATCCGGTATCACATACCCAGGACGTAGAGGATACTGAAAAACGGTTCTTGGTAATGAACACACCTGAAGAAGATGCATCAATATGCACTTTCTTCGATTGGGTGGCATGGGAATCTGGATATTCCCCTATTTCCTGCTCAGACTTATAACAATTATAAGATAGAGCGGAACCAACATTCCCTAGCACGATATAATAAGTAGGTTCGGTCAATGCATCCATATTATAATCTTGATTAAGGCATGACATGGTCTCTTCCAGGAGAGAGAGAAGAAAACACTCTGCGTACGCTCTTTGTAAGATTAGATTGGTTATTATTTTATCTAATTAGGATGGCTCCCACTGTTTTTATCAAATCGTCCTTCAAACCCTAAAAGGTAAGACTAGCCGGGATTAATTACACCATACAAGTTCACCAATCTTTCGGCCAAGCCAGTGTTGGTACTTTGAGGGAGGTTCCCTGTGCTTTCGCACGGACCTAATTTAAATAAACCTTGTTTTCCCAGGGGCGTAACCCCGTTAACACCTTTCTAGACACCTACTTGATCGGCTAATTGTAATGTGTAAAACTCTCTCAGGAGTAACTCTTACTCGCAGTGGGTATCGGGATCCAACTATCTCATAGAAGGTATGCAATCTCATTGCAAATTTCAACACTTGAAATTTCCGATAATATTTTGCCCCTAACCTCCTATGACTTTGACGGAGGCCAAAAAACTATAGGCTGCTAGTCAAGTTCAACCCGTACATTTCATGATTGAATTAAACCCACCCGTACGACCCTTGACGGAGGCCAACAAAGTCGCACAACTAACCTAACTCAATCGTATCATATGCAGATAGATAAGCACTAGGCAGATAAGCACTACTCTTACTCGCCTTGACGGAGGCCAACAAACGTAGCACGAATACTAAGTAGTATTTATCTGAAATGACGGAGGGCTACGACAGGTTTTTAAGAAAACCCTTTGCGTAATGAACTAGATATTGTTGTAGAATCGAGTGATTTTGAAAAATGAGTGTTTTTGAGGTTTTTACTAGTTTTGCTAAAGAGGTCACTCCCGATGAAGGGATCTCGGCTCTTTTCTTATCAAATAAGGTGCAGGATATTTCACAAGTACCACTATGCAAAGCAAAAACTATAAAAGCAATCAAAAGACAAACCGAGTTTGTAGTATCTGCTAGTTTCGCTAAAGAGGTCACTCCCGGTGAAAGGATATCGGCTCTTTCCTTATCGAATAAGGTGTTGGATATTCTACAAGGAATACCTTTAAGCAAAGCAAGAACTAGAGCTACTGGTTTTTAAAACAAGTTTCCGCAACAGTTTTAGGTTTCTTTTATTTCATTAATCTCATTAATGAAGTCCCATTAATTTATGCTTCCTAAGTATCACAGAAGAAACGAAAGTATCAATATATATTATATATCATATATATATAATATAAAATATAAGCATCCGTCTCAGAATATCTAGTGATCACATCACAGAATAACAGCAGCAGAAGAATCACATATGAAATATTGGATATACTAGGAATTATGTGTTTTAATTTAAGCCAGTATAAAACACGGATTCCGCGGTCGCTATGAATAGCCAAACCCACATCCCTAAACCCCTACGAGAGCGGCAAGAAACCCTACCAATTTTAGAGTTAGGAGACCCGGTCTTGACTTCTCGAGATAGTCTCCCACTGGACCCTAGAACCTGGTTACTTATGCTCTCCTCCTTGGGTCTATCATAATATGGAAAAGTAAATAATATACATCAATGGTGACATCATCCTCAACCCGGAAGTCCCCCAATAAAAGAATATTACATACAAGTTTTTATATGAATGAAAATGAAAAACTCTCATCTCACATAAAACCCCCGGCTATTCAAACACGACGATCCAATATAACATATCACAGCAACACATAACATCACATGTCATCTACGTAAGTAAATATGCGTATCCCAGTTGTCGTTGACATATAGCACCGAAACTGGCGATACACCATATATTACACTTACGGTCGTAGAAAAGAAAGTGAAAAACTACAACAGTTGGAATCTGCAACCACCTTAGACATCATAAACCTAATGTATCACATACTTTGGATTTCATGCCCAACAAATGAATTCCTTAGACATCACATGCCTAAAAATTATAAACCCCGCATTTTAGTCTCGATATTGAAAATACTTTTCAAAAACCTATCGGGTAATTCAACAAGATTCTCGATAACCTGATCGAATGCTCGTCGGAAATTTTAGTAGATGGCCGCACCCCCGATGCCGTCAATGAGATGCACTAAGGCGGAACACCGCTGCCGCGAGCACCTGAACGGATGCTTTTGGTGACGGGGTTCTCCTACAGCCACTTGGTCAGGGCTATGGGGCGTGGCTATCTAGTAAGGTTACCCGGCGAGTATCCGCGTACACTACGTAATTGCGACAGACTATTGATCACATCAAAATCCCGTAGCAACCGATGAAATGAGACTAAATTGCTAGATTTATAAAATTCAAACTAGTTATCTCATAACTAATTGTGGATTCCAAATATTGTATCACAATCACAGATAGCTAGACGAAGTTAAAATTTTCGATCGAATAAACAAGAACCCAAAATTTCCAAATAAGCTCAACATTTGAGCGGAGTTCAAAAAGTACGCTAACTGCCACAGCTCCTATGAACCAGCCGTAGAAGGGTCAACCAATGCCTCACATGTGGAACCGCTGAACTACCACAAACTCTAGGGTTTAGTGGCGATTCTGACAGTCACATAATCGAGTTAAGCTTTCGTTCTTCTAGAGGGTCCACAGAATCGCTTGCAAGATTTTCTGAAAATTTTAAACTCAGAAAAAGTCCAACACTTGGAAAATTTCCAGCGGGGAAAAACTGAGTTATTGCTATCCGTTCAAACATTTTAACATCGTATAAATAACCTGAATACATGTTAGAATTACGACTGCGAAACACTCCGAATTGCTTTTGCAGAAAGTTAACATCACATGTAAATTTAGCAAAAACAAACAACACCTGAAATATCAAAACCTAGAGGCTGGAACACAGGCAAAATTTCAGGGGGGGAGCTCGGTTTTGGGCCGAGATGACGGGTGTGGTAGCCGGCCAAAATTTCTCCAAAATGCCTCAAATTTTGCCGGTGTTCATGTTATATCACATACAACATTCTGCAGTTGTTTAAAAAAATTTTTGACACCTCTAAAAAATCGACAGAACCCAGATTTTGTGTTTCAAGTTTCGGAGCAGTTTCGGTTTCGTAATCTAACAAACATCGTTTAAATTTCTAGCTTGGCTCTGATACCACTGTAGGGTTACCTAGGACGGCAGCAAGGTTTAGGGAGGTATCGTCCATATCGTTTTAAAATTTTTGTCATTCTAAATAACTCTAACCAAGAATTTTTAACTAGAAATTTAAACAATCAAGCAATGTTAACAACTTAATATCTAAGTGAATGAGGAATACAACCTTTGTAGACTGGTCCTTCACTTCAAAAGCTCCTTGTAGTGGCCCCTTCGCTGCGATGATGTAACTCTCGGACTCGTGCATGGCTTCTTAAGGTGAAAGGAACGATCTTACTTGAAGTCTTCGAGGCCGAAGATGATCTACGTCGAGGAGACACTAACCCAAGCTCCCCTCTTCACTAATGTGGGATTAGTGAAGCTAACACCCTATACTAAAGTGCTAATCTAGTAGAGGATGATGAAGTAGGATTTTTTCTCACTTTGGAATTGATTTTCTCACTAAATTTTCTCACTTGCCCAAAAGCTAGAGAGCTCTTGAGCTTGAAGAAGAAGATGAAGAGAGATAATGTTGTGTGAGAGAATGGCACCCATGGGTGAGAAAATATCCAATATGTCTCATGTAGAGACTAAAACATGAGTTAAGATAATGGTTGGGTTAACAAAATATCTAGTATAAAACAAAACTAGTGGACTAGTCAATGGGTCTCCAAGCTTCTCAAAACTTCATGCCATGTGACCATTATCCAACTAATAATTGATTTACACTAAATAAATAAACCCTTCATTATCTTCATCATGGTGTAAGTCTCATACACCCATGTAGCTTGTATCATCAACCATGACACAAAAAGAAAACACAATTAATATATATCATATATATATTAAGTGTGGACATGTGAGAAAAACAAATGTTTAAGTGAACTAATATTAGTTAATGTAAATTAATATATAAAATATATAATTATACATTAAATCATTAAATCAACACTTTATTTAATAATCTGGTTATATCTCATATGACCGACTAATATTATTTGTATCATTATATCGAATCAACACCTGATTCGATAACCCGGCTATATCGCATATAACCGACCGATACAGTATCGACTTATCGAATCAACATTTGATTCGATAACCCGGCTATATCACATATAACCGGTCGATACTTTATATTGCGAGAATAGAATATGGTATCACATACTCGTATTAATCTCGGTCCCGCACATATCACATATGTACTCCTACTTCGTTTTGCCTGAGCCAGTAAAACCTCTGTGTAGGACTCTAAAGACTCGTTAATACGCCGGCAGTAGGTGATGATCACATCAAGCACCCATAAGCCGTCAGCGGTACTAGCTGGACGTAACGGCTACCCGGGTATTGAGCGATCAGAAGATCAATAAGCAAGCCCGCTCTAACTCCTGCAAAAGCCTGACAGTAACACTACAGTACAGTCCGGTCTCTTTGTCAGATATGTCACATATCAACAGCCTGGGGGTGGTAAAACGTCAGACCCCAATAGCCTGATAAGTCATGCCGATGCAAGGTCCATAACGGTTCAAGAAACTACTGATAACACATACCAGTAAATCTTAACAACCCTGGCCAGGGATTTCCTGTTATGGCCAATCGAGCATAGCGCAACATCAACTCCCAATATCGGGAGAGACGAATCCCCTCCTATCTCTCATTGCCTCCATGTGACTCGGGATTGTACCCAAAAACCACCATTTTGCACGATCTCTTGACCATGGTAAGGTGGAAATCAAAGCACAATGGGAATCACACAAGACTCTATGGCGATCTCGGGTCGACAGACTAACCTGTACCAGTGTCACCAGAGAACTGCTATCTGACGATAGGTATAATACCATCTAGGAGTTCTCGGCGAGTCCGTCCAGTGTACCCAGTCTCCAATGAGCACCCGTATACCATCTTTGATGTCAAACACCAATGGGTGTGGGATCGTCCATCGCCCATCATATGGGTCAAGATGCGTATACGCTAGTCTACTCTGGAGTATCGATGCCCTGTCTCGATACTCCCACGAGTAGGAACAATTAAAGGGTGTACTTGTAGACTACCCTTGGCCCCACTAGTATGATCTCCATCATAGTCCTGGTAGTCAAGTACACAACCTAAGGGCTTTTTCAACATGTGAGAGCAAGACAGCATCATGTATACAAATCAACATGTTAAGACAAAGTGCAACCAGATAGCATACTATCATGTCGAGCGAGAAAGTCCTCCCTATATATGTCCAAGCATCCACTACAATATACATCCCATGTACAGTAATGGCCTCTAGGGCATACATATAACTAACAGTAATATGTTACATGGGCTACAGAAAGGTAGAGAACTAAGATAGGATGATATGTCTCTAAGTGTTAGAGAATGGTGCAATTGTTGCAGCCAAGTCAGTTAGCAAATATCACCTTGTATTAATACATTGATTCTGAACAAATGTTATTATATACTGAACCTGATATACAACATTACATCAGTTTCTTTATTAAGTTAAAGAAGGATATAATTCAGTATTGGAGGATAATATTGTGAATATTTACCTGAATCAAGAGTTGATACAATCAGGCACATTATATAATAGCATATGCGTTCTAAATCAAACCACAGTTCAAGTATACAGAACACACTCAAGAGGAATAGTTCAGAAATGAACGAATCCTTCTTATCGCATTATAGACTAGGTCATATCAATGCAACACGACCAGCTAAGTTACATAAGGATGAATATGAGAATTTGTTCGAATTTTCAACTTATGCTACTTGCCAGTCTTGTCTCAATGGTAAAATGACCAATACTCCGTTTACTGGAAACAGAGAAAGAGTTAATGAACTCTTGGGACGGATACATGATGATGTATATGGTCCTATGTCTACAAATACCAGGGTTGGTTCTTTGTACTTCATTATATTCATCGACGATCTTTCAAGATTTGGACATGTGTGTCTGATACCACTGTAAGTCCATGCTACCTCTCCCGGTACTTTCGGGAATGCGGAATTTGGTAGAAAACGATTTTCTTAAAGATGGTAACATGGACCTAAAACCCGGATCTTGGTTAAACATCTATCTAACAACCTAACTATGAGTTTTAGCTACTCGGTTAGGGGGTTATACCTTGCTTGTCTTGAACTCCTTCGTCTTCAAAGCTCCGATGGTGGTCCGATGGCTTCTTCTCGTCGTCTCCGTACGCCGAAGATAGATCCACCTGAAAGCTCCAACCTTTAGCTCCTTCTTCGTTCTTTGAAGAAACTAGTTCACTTGGTTTGCTAAACCTAGTGAACTAGAATGAGTAGAGAAGAAATAGAATGGGATTTTATCTATGGTTCTTGATTCTCAACTCATGAGACAAGAGAACCATAGATCAAGAGAGGGAGCAAGAGGTTGAGGGTGAGAGCAAGAGGAGAGCTCAAGAACAAGAGAGAGAATGAGCAAGAAAGAATGAGCAACTCTTTTGTCTTTCACCCTCTCATAATCCAAAGTGATCATAACTCATCATATCAAAAAAGTCTTATGTGATGGTTTGAAGCAACCATAAGCTTATCATGTCATGCACTCATTTTACTCAAATGAGCAAGCAAGAAAAAGTCTTTGGCATGAAATGATAACCATGGTCATCATGATGGTCAACTAGTCAAGCCTAGTCAACCGGTCAACAAGTCAACAAAAGTCAACAAGTCACCAAAGTCAACAACTCAACAAAAGTCAACAAGTCAACAACCATATCACCATAATACTTAATTAATATAATAGTTAATCACATATCATATTCTCATTAGGGTTGAGCATAAAGTCAGATAGTCAACGGTCAACTGTCAACAACCCTAATGAGAATCCGCAGCCTCTGCCTCCCTGTCAACTGTGCATACACACCCGCATCCGCGTTCCGAGGAACACGAATGCAAACTGGATAAATCCAATCCCATAAGGCACACTAGGATCTGGCTTAAACCAAAGCCCGCTAGTGTAAACTGTCCGGACACTGTACGTGCACAAGTGCACGGATGTGACCGAACCCTGTCGCAAAACCATGCGACCTGTCGCAATACCATGCGACCTCTACTCTTTTGCCTAAAGGCGAAAAGCTTTCTGTGTGGGACTCTAAAGACTCGACACTACGCTGGCAGTGGGTTTAACCACAGACCGCAAGCGGCACTAGCTGTGCGTAACGGTCCCCAGGTAATGCCGACAAGAAGACGGACGAGGCGAAACCCATCTGAACTCCTACTGAGCCTGAGTGTGACATTCTCCGTACAGTCCGGTCTGTTCGTCTGATACATCGCATGGCGGGCCTAGGGGGCGGTAAACGTCAGTCCCCCAATAGCGGTACAAGTCGTGCCGGAGTGAAGCCCAATACACCCTGAGATAACACTGGAAACCTACCAGTATATCTCGTTTGCCCTGGCCAGGGACTACTCGTGTAATGGCTCTCTTAGACACAGCGCGATGTCAACCCCCAATACCGGGAGAGACGAATCCTGTCTAACCGTCACTGCCTCCAAGTGCTTCGGGACTGCACCCAACCACCACCTATTTGCACGACTCCTTTGAGCCGTGGTAGGGTAGTGATCAAAGTACAGTGGGAACACACTCGAGGCGGAGTGACAGTGTCAAGTCAGCGGACAAAGCTGTACTCATGTCACCTGGGAACTGATAACTGACGATAGGTATAATACCAACTAGTCAGTTCCCGACGAGTCCTGTCCAGTGTACCCGTAACCTAACGAGCACCCGCATACTATCTCAAGTACGACGTACTGACGGCTGTGGGACAGACCGTCTCCCACACTGGGATGAGAAGCGCATGCGCTGGTCTACTCCGGAGTATCGATGCCCTGTCTCGATAGTCCTGCGACCAGGGACCTGCATAAGGATGTGCTTATAGATTACCCAGCCCCACTAGTGTGACGGCCATCACATCGCTGGTAATCAAGCAAAGATCCTAAGGGCTCTACTAATGTGTATAGGCGATATACAAAACAAACACATGTACACATTGAAGTAGAAACAAACCAAGTAGCATACTACTATTTTGAGCAAGATTGTCAATACAAGGTGAATATCCCAAGCTTCCATTAAGTAATATACATACTAGTATGATACAGTAATGGCCTCTAGGGCATATACACTAACAAAATCCATTACAGAAATGTGCAACCCCCTGCCAACCGACATACTAGCAGTTAGGGGAGGTTTACGAACACATTATACAAACACAGATATAATCCAACAAGCAAATACTGTATAATTTCGATCGATTAAACACTTTTAATTTTGCTCCAATACTTCTCTGTAAATCTGAAACCTGAGCAAAAATAAAAACTTCCAGAAAATACCAAATATCACAGAGAAGCAACACAGGAAAATTGGGTTCCTGAATCGCCAACTCGGCGGTGGAAGCGCGGCGGATCGGTGCGATCCGTCGCGGTTCCGTGGCTCTTTAGGCGATTCAGGGGCCCAAATTTCTTGGGTGTTCTTATACTGTCTTTTTAAGCTTTCTGAACCTCCCTGAAAAATTTTAGGACTTCATTTAAAATTCGACAGAAAACCATGATTTAGGGCTTTTCCGGTTTCGTTTTTTCCGTTCGAAATTCATACAAATTTACAAGTAAGTTATTTATTGTTTAGCGAGGCTCTGATACCACTGTAAGTCGATGTACAACACCCTACGACTTGCGGGGAGGCGGAAATATGAAAAACGATCTTGTTTATATGCTAAACATCGACTAACCGCATGAATCGAAGCTAAACGATAACTAACAAGAAACATAGAAGTTCTATACTACTATGTTTAGGGATTATACCTAACGAATCGTGTCCTTCGTCTTTGTGAACTCCACCTCCTCCTCGGCCTTTTCGAAGTAGTAGACGATCCACCCGAGAGCTTTACTCCAAGCTTAGCCTCTAAACTTGAGGCAACTAACTTTCTTCAAGTGCTAATCAAAGAAGCTAGGTGATATAGAGTGAAGGTTATGGTTTAATTAGTCTAACTAATCCTTGTACTCAACACATGAGAGGGGAGGATTAGGGTTTGAAGAGGGAGAGCTTGAGGAGAGAGAAGGTGAAGATAATAATGAAGTGAGAATAATGAGTTATGATAATATATATCAAGCATTTCTTTTTATCAAGAAAAGAAAATAAAACAATTTAACAACCATGCTTGATAATATCTAGTGATGATTCATCTCCATGAGTCATTAAGCATTTATGATGCATTAATGACATGGATGAATCATCCATAAGACTCACTAATCACATTCATTGTATATGCCACCTAAACCTCCTTAGTCACCACCTTCTAGAAGCTTCTCGCGCAATTACGAGAACGCCCCTCCTTTCCGCAAAAATACGAAAAAACTTTAGACTGTATAAATCCAATAACCGGATACCAGTAATTGGCTTAAACCAAAGCCAACTGGTAAAAACTGTCCGAAAGTCGTACGTGTGTAAACACACGTATGCGTCCGAACCCTTGTCGTAAAACCATACGACCTCTATATCGTTTCACCTGGAGTAGGGAAACTCTCTGTGTGGGACTCTAGAGACTCGACTACTACGCTGGCAGTGGGTTTAACCACAGACCGCAAGCGGCACTAGCTGTACGTAACGGTCCCCAGGTAGATGTCGATAAGAAGGCCGATGAGGAAACCCATCCGAACTCCTACTGAGTCTGATGTGACAATCTCCATACAGTCCGGTCCGTTCGTCTAAGACTATCGCATATCGAGCTTAGGGGGCGGCAAGCGTCAGTCCCCTAATAGCGGTATAAGTCGTGTCGGAGGGAAGCCCATTACACCCTGAGAAACTACTGGAACCTACCAGCAAATCTCGCTTGCTTTGGCCAGGGACTTTGCGTAATGGCTCTCTGACACAGCGCGATATCAACCCCCAATACCGGGAGAGACGAATCCTGTCTAACCGCCACTGCCTCCAAGTGCTCGGGACTGCACCCAACTGCTACCTGTTTGCACGACTCCTTTGAGCCGTGGTAGGGTAGCAATCTAAGAACGGTGGGACACACTCGAGGCGAAGCAGCAGTGTCAAGTCTGTGGACTATGCTGTACTCATGTCACCTGGGAACTGTTCACTGACGACTGGTATAAAACCAACCAACAGTTCCCTGTGAGTCCTGTCCGGTGTACTCGTAACCTAACGAGCATCTGCATACTATCTCCAGTACGACGTACTGACGGCTGTGGGACAGACCATCTCCCCAACTGGGATGAGAAGCGTACACACTAGTCTACTCCGGAGTATCGATGCCCTGTCTCGATAATCCAACGACTAGGGACCTGTATAAGGATGTGCTTGTAGACTACCCAGCCCCCACTAGTGTGACTGTCATCACAACGCTGGTAGTCAAGCAAGATCCTAAGAGCTCTATCAATACGTATACTCACATATTAAGATAGAAAAACCAAATAGCATACTACCATGTTTAGCAAGACTGTTATATACATGTGAATATCCCAAGCTTCCATTAAGTAATATACAAACTAGTATGATACAATAATGGCCCCTAGGGCATATACACTAACAAACCGTCCTCTGGATTTTCCAAATCCACCGCACCGTGTGGATATACAGTCCGCACAAAATATGGTCCTTTCCAGCGAGATCTGAGCTTTCCGGGATGGAAATGTAACCGGGTGTCGTAAAGAAGTACCTGTTGACCAGGTGTGAAAGTTTTGCGTGTAAGGTGTTTATCGTGAAACACCTTCGTTCGGTTCTTAACGACAACCGCGTTTTCGTATGCTTTATCCCGAATCTCGTTCAATTCGTTTATCTACAGCTTCTGATGGCTGCCCGCATTATCAAGAGATAAATTCAGCTCCTTAATCGCCCAAAATGCTCGATGCTCAATTTCCACTGGAAGGTGGAAAGCCTTTCCGTAAACAAGCCGATAAGGAGACATGCCAAGATCAGTCTTATAAGCAGTTCGAAATGCCCAAAGGGCATCAGTGAGTTTTAAAGACCAATCCTTACAGTTCTTGGAAACTGTTTTCTCCAAAATCTTTTTGATTTGCCGATTAGACACTTCGGCTTGCCCACATGTTTGGGGGTGGTAGGGCATGGATAGCTTATGATTAATGGAGTATTTCCGCATTAAGGCCTCGAAAGTCCTATTACTGAAATGTGTTCTATTGTCACTAATGATTGCACGGGGGTGTCCATACAAGGAAAAGATGTTTTCCTTAAGAAATCTAATGACAACCTTGTTGTCGTTAGTCCGACTGGGCATGGTCTCGACCCATTTAGAGATATAATCAACAGCTAGCAGAATATACAGGTTTCCAAAAGAGCTGGGAAACGGCCCCATGAAATCAATCCCCCAAACATCGAAAATCTCGACAACCAAGATTGGTTGGAGCGGCATCTCGTTTCTCCTGGATATCCGGCCCAAGTGTTGGCACCGGGAGCAAGTTTTGCAGTAATCATAAGCATTTTTGAAGAGTTGTAGCCAGTAGAAGACACTACAAGATCTTCTCGGCTGTCTTTCTTGGGCCAAAATGCCCGCCACACGCTTGATCGTGGCAAAATGACAGCACACTCTTGAATTCATTATTAAGCACACACCGACGAATAATCTGGTCAGGACGGTATTTAAACAGATAGGGTTCGTCCCAGTAAAAGTGCTTTATTTGGGATAAGAATCGAAGTCTGTCCTGACTTGACCACTCGTTTGGTAGTAATCTTGTTGCTAAATAGTTCACAATATCCGCGAACCAGGGTTCGCATGATACTGTCAAGAGTTGTTCATCCGGAAAAACTTCGTTTATTGGAAGTGAAAGCATCGGCGAAGAAGGAAGTCGTGAAAGATGGTCGGCCACTGCGTTTTCACATCCTCTTTTGTCTTTGATGACAAGGTCAAACTCTTGGAGTAAGAGGATCCAATGTATCAGCCGAGATTTTGCGTCCTTCTTTGCAAAAAGATGGCGCGAAGCAGAATGGTCTGTGTAGACAATGACTGGAGAGCCGATTAAGTAAGGCCTGAATTTTTCTAATGCAAACACAACAACCAAGAATTCCTTCTCAGTTGTTGTGTAATTTAGCTGGGCATCGTTCAAGGTTCGGCTAGCATAATAGATTACGTGCGGCCTTTTATATGTGTTGTCCTAAGACCGTACCATTAGAAAAGTCAGACGCATCGCACATAATCTCAAAGGGATACGTCCAGGCAGGAGAAGAAAGTACGGGAGCAGAAGTGAGTGAGCTTTTAAGTGATTCAAATGCAGTCACACAGCTCGAGTTGAAATCGAATGTGGTGTCCTTGGCCAGCAGAAGAGTCAAGGGTCTAGTGATTTTGCTAAAATCCTTGATAAACCGTCTAAAGAAACCGGCGTGGCCAAGAAAAGCTCGGACGTCTCGGACGCATCTGGGAGGAGGAAGATTGGAAATGACCTCAATCTTAGCTTTATCCACCTCAATGCCATTTTTCCTGATGATATGTCCCAAGACAATATCTTTGCGCACCATGAAGTGGCACTTCTCTCGGTTCAAAGTGAGATTTTTATCCTTACACCGGGTAAGGACAGTGTCGAGATGCTGTAAACACTCGTCAAAGGAATCGCCGAAAATGGAGAAATCATTCATGAATATCTCCAAGAGTTTTTCCACCATGTCTGAGAAAATTCCCATCATACATTACTGGAAGGTAGCGGGTGCATTGCATAACCCAAAGGGCATGCGGCGATATGCAAATGTGCCGAAAGGACAGGTGAACGTTGTTTTGTCTTGGTCCTTTTCGGCGATGGAAATCTGGTTATAGTCGGAGTAGCCATCCAGAAAGCAGTAATACTCGTGTCCAGCCAATCGTTCAAGCATTTGGTCAATAAAAGGTAGCGGAAAATGGTCTTTCCGCGTTGTGGCGTTGAGTTTTCTGTAATCAATACACACTCGCCACCCAGCTTGGGTGCGAGTAGGGATTAACTCGTTTGCCTGATTGGTGATGACCGTTATGCCCGACTTTTTGGGGACAACATGTATCGGACTGACCCATTGGCAATCAGAGATAGGGTAAATGATACCACTATCAAGACATTTGACGATCTCTTTTTTCATAGCCTCCTTCATGACTGAATTGAGTCGTCTTTGTGGATCCCTGGCTGGTTTGGCATCATCCATCATATGAATGTGATGTTCAACGATCAAGGGACTAATCCCCTTGATGTCCGCCATTGTCCAGCCAAAAGCTTGCCGATTGCTCTGCAAGACCGTCAGAAGGGCTTTCTCTTGGTCTTGAGCTAGAGAAGCCGAGATGATGATAGGGAGGGCCTCGTTCTCACCTAAGTAAGCATACTTGAGGTGAGACGGCAAAGGCTTGAGTTCGATCTTTGGAGGTGAAACGATTGAAGGAAAAATCGGCGAAAATGTCTCGAACTCGAAGGATTCTAACAAAGGCTCAAAAAGAGTGTACGCGACCGAGTCGGATGGTTCAGCTAACGCATCCAAAAATTCAAAGGATTTAAGCTCGGGTGGCGACAAGTCAAGATCGTTTGAGAAAGTGAAACACTCATAATCACTATCGGGAGCAATATCAGATTCAAGGAGGAACGCACTAGTGGCGTCAGGATTGCTGTGATCGAACAGAAATTTCTCGAACTCACAGTCCTCAGGGACGATCTCCTGGATCGAACAAACGTTTAGTATATGAGCATTAGGTTCGGAGGGCTGATTCCCCAACTTAAAAATGTTGAGTTCAATTGTCATGTTTCCAAAAGATAGGTTCATCGAACCATTTCGACAATTGATCACTGTTCATATCAGATTTTTGCATTTTCATACCGCCCAATTTTTATCACATTGCATATCGGTAGATACTCTTGAGCCGTGTTTGCTAGTCAATTGCAGGATACAGGTTCTCGGTTCTAAAACGGTGAAATTCATGAAAAACACGACAAAATCCGGGTTCCTGCCAACCACAGATAAAACACGGTCTCCGCTCTTCATCCGTATGTTGCCAGATACCAGTTTAGGAAGACAAAATGTCAAATCAATATCACCTTCATGCACAAGGCTCAATGGCAACAACAAGTTCCAAGAAATCTACGCGGAGCTCGAGGCAATCATGCCAAATCTTGACAAAAAGTCCACCTTTCCTCAACAGAAATTCTGGAAGAAATGTGAAAGCATTTTCAGAAAATACATATACCAGACAAGAGGGGACAGAAGACCAGGAAAGTACACAGAAGCCGACACCCCAACTCACCCATAGGGCCGCGGATCCGCGGCCAATAGGGGGTCTAGGCCACGGATCCGCGGCCGTACTGGCGCCGTTGGAAGTCAAACTTCAGGGGTAGAATTGTCTTTTCATTTGTGTTCTGGTGGTTGCCCTAGGTTTTCATTTTTTGGCCTATAAATAGCCCAGAACTTTGTGAATGAAGGGGTCCATTCTTGTATTTTCATTTTGCTAAGTTTGGTGTGTTTCTTCTTCCTCTTCTCACCTCATCTCCATTGAAACTTGTAGTGAGCTTGTGAGTGAAGAGTGATGAATAAAGAAGAACCATTTATTATCATGCTTGTCTCTTTATCTTGTTAATTGTTGTAATTTTTATTCGTTAAGTAGTTGTTGTTATTTTCTTGTTGTTTCTTTCTTCTCTTTTTCTTTATCCTTAATACGACAATGATGCTTGCACTCGATCCTCGCCAAGGTGAGGTCGTAAATAGCTAGTCGTATTCTTCTAATCTCCTTCTTTCTATCTTCCTCTTTTGTTTTGTTTTATTTTTCCGTATCATGATGTATGAGTAGTTCATACTTGTTAGGGTAGGATAAGGGAAGTTTGAGAGAAGGAAATCTCTCTCACTCTTTCCTTGCCCAACAGCTTAAATCGACTCCCGTTAATTAAACCACAATCCGCTCCTCACGGCACCCTATCCTACATGATAGCGGTGATTCCGTAGTGAGACCGGTTGTGGTTGAATTAACCGGAGGTTATGGCTAAGAGCCAAGAACGGACGGACAAGCACCAAAAAGAAGGACCTATGCGTTGGAAAGCCTAGCTTATACTCGCAAGTTCCTTCCTAGTCGTGCTAATCCCCGTTGTTGCCGATTACCGTAACACCGATATTAAGAGGGGCAACGAAAGATGTGGAGACTCCTAACTCAAACTAACCTAATCCTAACCCTAACAAGCTCTCTTTAAAACATCAACTTAACACTTAGATAATCACAAAAAAAATCTGAACTCTCGGACTTAACTCGTTAAAGCACATAGAAAAAGATTCCCATCTCCCTGCGGACGACCTGTACTCAACCGGCTAGCTACAAGCGAAACCGTCTTGATTGCGGTATTTAAACTAAAACTTGAACACGCACAAATTCTAACAATCAAATGGCGCCGTTGCCGGGGAGACGGTAGTTTATTTCCTTGTGTAATTTCGGGTTAACTTGTAAATTTAACCGAAAAACAAAACAAAAAAATATATACTTTGTAAAAAAAAATCATCTTGTTATTTTTGATTAGCTTTTGTGCAAGTGTGCAGGGAAATACAAGGTTCGAGTCAGTGGCCAAGACGTTGAAAATACGGAGTTCAAGTACAGTGCCAAAGACGTGGGAAGATAGACCCACATTTCGCGGCTACACCGCGACAGACCAAAACGGAACAAACGGTCTACTGTCAAAATCTGGAGCAGTTGCAGTGAGCAAATCCAATTTCAGGACATCCAGACAACCAGAAGAGACACAGACCTGCATCTCCACAAAATTTCAAGGCCCAAGCCCACCATATTGCCGCGGAACCACGGCCTAAACACATGTTTGGCCGTGGAACCGCGGCCATTTAGTGGCTTCAGGGCCCCAAAATCTCTGGGTAAGTCTCTGTTCTCCTCCCTACTCCTCTGAGCTCCACTGAACTGTGTTTTCTGCAGCCTTCTTTGCGCAAATTCTTCTCCCCCTTCCAATAAACTGTTCTTGTGCAGGATTCTTTACGCCGCAAATAAAAATTGTTTGCAGTTGATTTGTTACTGCTTTGCATTTCTTTAATACGGACTTAAGGGGCTTGAAACCAATCCAGATTGGGTGGGGATTTCATCACCCTTCCCAGGAACCCAAAAATCACTAAAGCATATGCATTGTCCATTGTAAATTAAAAAAATACTAGACTTCAGCCCTAAGGACTTCGCGCTCATTAGGAGAAGATAAACCGTGTTTAGAACCTCGCTTAACGGTATATTGTTTACGGGGTGTCTAGGAAAGTGTTAAAGGCGCAACCGCCGAAAGAGAAAGGGTTATTTAATTAAGGAACTTCGCGAAAGCGTTGGACAACCTCCCCTTATCTCTGCACTTACCTGGCCTCGTGATCAGTGTATTTTTAAGCCCGTTTCTCGACATTGTTTAACTTCGACAATCAAGTTCAGGAGCAGGTCTAGTAGACCTAGGTTACCCTAGATCTAGGTGTGATTGTGCATATCTTGTTTGTGATTGCTTAAGCCGTATATCCGTACATATTTCTGTAAAAATATTTCTAAAAAAAGAAGAAAAAAAAAGAAGAAAAAAATCAAAAACTTTTATAAAAACTTGCCCTTTTGTCGCCAAATCCATTTTTCACCCACCACCCATCGCCTTTCTCCATTGACGTTTTCTTACCCTCACCTTCTCCGCTTTGACTATACTAAACTCGTTTAGTGTATGTCCGCTTGGACTCGAGACACTAGCGCCCGTCTAGTCCGTGTTACGTTAGCCGCGACCGACTACGCGATCGACTCCGAAGTCGATACTCCGTCCACTCCTCTTTCACCCCTTCTTTTGCCGGCCAACTCCGACGTTGACCGGAATTCTGTTCATACATCTTCACCTTCACCTTCACCAACCTCTTCTTCCGCGATGTCGGGATTTAATCCGAACATCTCTTTGACCACCCCTGGATTGGCTCCACCTCTTACGGAGACCAATCTCCCACCACCTCCGCCTGTTGTAGCGCCGCAGCGAATCGCGCTCCAGGATCGTTTCTATCCCACCCGTTCTGCACTTCCCACCTGCCTTTCTCTTCCTCCGGCCAATAGGGACAACTTTGAAATTAAGCCCCATTTCATCAACATGCTTCCACGTTTTCATGGGCTTGAATCTGAAGATGCCTATATCTTCATCAATAAATTTCAAAATGTCTGTGCCATGATGAAAACCACCCAGCTGTCGGACGATGCTATACGTCTACGGGTCATTCCGTTCACTTTATGCGATCTCGCTGAAAAATGGCTGTATAGCACCGCTTCCCACTCAATCACCAGCTGGGATGAGTTTGTTAAAGCGTTTCTAAAAAAATTCTATCCGAATCATAAAACCGCAAGGATTCGAAATGAAATCAACCAATTCTCCCAGCTTCCTTCTGAACCCTTCTGGAAGTGCTTTGACCGATACAAAGACCTTCTTGTTCAGTGTCCTCACCACGGTATAGAGAAATGGCAACTTTGCCAAACCTTATACGAGGGACTGAACCCAGCAACGAAGCAGTTGTTGGAAACCATCTGTCAGGGCCACTTCCTATCCAAATCTGACGAGGAAGCGTGGCAGTTCTTTGACGACCTTGCGGAGCAAACGCTACAGTGGGAGAGCACCAGACCGACTTCTTCTTCTACCTCTACTTCTACCGGTCAGTCTAGGGTAGGAATCCACCAACTTGATGTCTCTATTGCGATGAAAGCTGAAATGGCTGCAATAACAAGAAAGCTTGAAGCGATAGAGAGCAAATTTTCTGCCCCTGCACCTGCTCCTGTTCTCCCCCTTCGTACCATCTGCGCTTGTTGTTCCGATCCTTCCCACTTGACTGAAGAGTGTCCTTACAATCCACCCTCGCAAGGACAGGATCAGGTTAATGCTGCCTTCCAGCAAAGACCGAGGAATGATCCATACTCTTCCACCTACAATCCCGGTTGGAGGAACCACCCCAATTTCGCCTGGAATCAGAATCAGAATCAATTCCAAGGCAATAATTTCCAAAGGCCCCCTCCACCGCAACAACAAGCGCAACAGCAAACTCAGTATCAGCAGCCCTTCCAACCCCAACCTTTCCAAAATCAGACGAACAACTTTGCACCCAACAATTCTTTTCCACCAAACAACTTTGTTCCGTCAAACAACGATAAGGTTTCCTCGCTCAAGCGAAGTCTGGAGGCGTTCGTTAAACAATCGACTCAATCCACCGCCAACATCCAGTCATCCATTCAATCCTTAGTGCAACACACTGCCGCACACGGGCAAAGCATCAAGACCATCGAGGCCCAGATTGCACGGCTGAACGCGGCCTTAAGCGAGCGAGAGAAGGGGAAGCTCCCGTCCTAGCCACTTCCAAATCCCGGTCACCCACATAATGCACATGTTGCTCTTGAACAACAAAACCATAATGTGAGTGCCGTGACTACACTAAGATCGGGGAGGATGCTGCAAAACAACATTGGCACACGGATCAACGATGACACCCCGGCCGCTGCTTCTTCTTCTTCTTCTTCGTCTTCTGAGCCTATTCTCCATTCTTCACAAGGCTCCCCTTCCTCTTCTTCTGCTCTGAACGGACCCACTTCTCACTCCACGAAGACACCTATTCTGGGATCCGTTCCAACTCCACAATCTCCTCCTCCAGCATTAGACTCAACCAATTTTCAAAATGTTCCATTTCCAAACCGGTTGAGGTCTAACAAACAAAATCCACAAATGGAGAAGATTCTGGAGTTATTTAAGCAAGTTAACATTAACATTCCTCTTTTAGATGCTGTCCAACAAGTCCCGTCTTACGCGAAAATCTTAAAGGACTTGTGCATGAAAAGAGGAAGTCTCAGGTACCAAAGAAAGTTTTCTTGGCTAGTGCTGTGAGTGATGCTCTTACCCAATCTTTACCACAAAAACGGAAGGACCCTGGCTGTCCTACGATTTCAATTACCATTGGGGATAAGAACATCAACCCGCGCACTATTAGATCTTGGTGCCAGTGTTAACTTGCTTCCGTATTCAGTATACGAGCAATTAGGCGTCGGAGAGCTGATACCCACGCACTGCACTCTCCAAATGGCCGACCGATCGATCACCCATCCTAGGGGTGAGCTAGAGGATGTGTTGATAAGAGTCGGGGACTTCATATTCCCCGTTGACTTCATTGTATTAGATACACAGCCTGTAGCTAACCCCCGGAATCAAATTCCGGTGATACTCGGTCGCCCATTTCTCGCAACCTCAAATGCTGTGATCAATTGTCGCAATGGTTCGATGAACCTCTCTTTTGGAAATATGACGATTGAATTCAACATTTTTAGGTTGGGGAATCAGCCCGCCGAACCTAATGCTCATATATGGACGTCTGCTCGATCCAGGAGATCACCCCAGAAGAGTGTGAATTCGAGGAGTTTCTGTTGAACACGATAATCTTGACGCCACTAGTGCGTTTCTCTTCGAACCTGCTGCTGTTTCTGCGCCCGACAACGACTACGAGTGTTTCACGTTTTTCGAACGATCTTAGCTGCGCACAACCCGAGTTTGAATCCTTCGACTTTCCGGATGAGTTACTTGAACCATCCAACTCGGTTTGCTTACACTCGCTTTGAATCTTTGCTGGAGTCCTTTGAGTTCGAGACCTTTGCACCAATCTTGCCTCCATCGTTTCACCTCCAACGCTCGAACTCAAGCCTTTGCCGTCTCACCTTAAGTACGCTTACTTAGGTGAGAACGAGACCCTCCCTGTCATCATTTCGGCTTCTCTAGCTCCAGAGCAAGAGAAAGCCCTTCTCGCGGTCTTGCACAGCAACAGGCAAGCTTTGGCTGGTCCATGGCGGACATCAAGGGGATTAGTCCCCTGATCGTTGAGCATCACATTCATCTGATGGATGATGCCAAACCAGCCCGGGATCCACAAAGACGTCTAATCCAGTCATGAAGGAGGCTGTGAAGAGGAGATCGTCAAATGTCTAGATAGTGGTATCATTTACCCTATCTCTGATAGCCAGTGGATTAGCCCCATTCATGTTGTCCCCAAGAAGTCGGGCATCACGGTCATAACCAACGAGGCGAACGAGTTAATCCCTACTCGCACCCAAACTGGGTGGCGAGTTTGCATTGATTACAGAAAACTCAACGCCGCAACGCGGAAAGACCACTTTCCGCTACCTTTCATTGACCAGATGCTTGAACGATTGGCCGGACACGAGTACTACTGCTTTCTTGATGGCTACTCCGGCTATAATCAAATTCCCATCGCCGAAAAAGACCAGGACAAGACCCATTCACTTGTCCTTTCGGCACGTTTGCATATCGTCGCATGCCCTTTGGGCTATGCAATGCGCCCGCTACCTTCCAGCGGTGTATGATGGGAATTTTCTCAGACATGGTGGAAAAATTTCTGGAGATTTTCATGGATGATTTCTCCATCTTCGGCGATTCCTTCAACGAGTGTTTGCTGCATCTTGACGTTGTCCTTACCCGATGTAAGGACAAGAATCTCACTTTGAACTGGGAGAAATGCCACTTCATGGTGCGCGAAGGTATTGTCTTAGGACATATCATCTCGCAAAATGGCATAGAGGTTGACAAAGCAAAGATTGAGGTCATTTCCAATCTGCCTCCTCCCCGATGCGTCAGAGATATTCGAACCTTCCTTGGCCATGCCGGTTTCTATAGACGGTTTTATCAAGGACTTTAGCAAGATTGCTAGGCCTTGACTCTTTTGCTGGCCAAGGACACGCCATTCGACTTCAACTCGAGCTGCGTCACTGCATTCGAATCATTGAAACGCTCACTCACTTCTGCTCCCGTTCTTTCTTCACCTGACTGGACGCACCCATTCGAGATTATGTGCGATGCATCCGACTTTGCCATTGGTGCTGTCCTTAGACAACACATCAACAAAATGCCGCACGTAATCTATTATGCTAGCCGAATCCTGAACGATGCCCAACTCAACTATACAATAACTGAGAAGGAATTCTTGGCTGTTGTATTTGCTTTAGAAAAGTTCAGGCCTACCTCATCGGCTCTCCAGTCATTGTCTACACAGACCATTCAGCTCTGTGCCATCTTTTTGCGAAGAAAGATGCAAAGTCTCGGTTAATACGTTGGATCCTCTTGCTTCAAGAGTTTGACCTTGTCATTAAGGACAAACGGGGATGTGAAAACGTAGTTGCCGACCATCTCTCACGACTTCCTTCTTCGCCTTCGCTTCCAATTCCGATCAACGACGTTTTCCCGGATGAACAGTTCTTGACAGTATCGTGCGAACCCTGGTTCGCAGATATTGTGAACTATTTGGCCACGGGATTACTACCGACCGAATGGTCAAGTCAGGACAGACTTCGCTTCTTATCCCAAGTAAAACACTTTTACTGGGACGAACCCTACTTGTTCAAGTACTGTCCCGATCAGATTATTCGTCGGTGTGTCCCTAATGAGGAATTCAGAGTGTGCTGTCATTTTGCCACGATCAAGCGTGTGGGCGGGCATTTTGGGCCCAGAAAGACAGCTGAGAAGATCTTGCAATGTGGTTTCTACTGGCCACAACTTTTCAAAGACGCTCACGACTATTGCAAGACTTGCTCCCGGTGCCAACACATGGGCCGGATATCCCAGAGGAGGTCAGCAGGTACTGCTTTACGACACCCGACTTTACTTCCATCCTGGAAAGCTCAGATCTCGCTGGAAAGGGCGTATTTTGTGCGGAATGTGTATCCGCAGGCGCTGTGGATTTGGAAAATCCTAAGGACGGTTCTCTTTCAAAGTAAACGGACACCGATGCAACCGTACCTTAGCGCCGAACCAACAGAGGAGCTCCTGTTCTTACAGGAGCCGGTTTACCCTGAATGATCTTCCTCTGCCTACCTCCAAACTTCGGTTATCCAGCCAAGAACAGTGGACACTGTTCCAAATAAGTTTGGGGGTATGTATAAACCATTTTGTATATATTTTTGTATATTCTTTTTCTTTTCTTTAAAAACAAAAACAAATAAAAATTTGTGTTTCGCTAACCGACAATTTTGACCCTTCAAATGATCTCTTCATGCAATGACAGTGAGGACACTGTCCAGTTTAAGTTTGGGGGTACGCTCGGTACGCATTTCTTACCTTCGCATTCATATGTATATTTTGCATCTGCATATTAATATCCATAAAATCCATAAAAATCTGAAAATTTTTCTAAAAACATAAAAAAAACTTTTCTGTCAAGTTAGTTAGTGGAAGAACTCTGATTCAACATTTCGACGGTTTTGTTTGAAAAAATAGGAATAACTAAATCTTATGTTTAGATTTTGAAAACCTGAAAGATAACTCTCCTTTGAAATTAACTATAGGCTGATATACGTCTTTACATCACAATACACGAGTCGTGAGTTTTTGGGAATTAGATGACAAGTCTTTTATGTTGAAAGACTTTTAAACTGATAAATGATTTTCTGAGGATCAAATAGGTTTGTTCTGAAATAAGTAATGTCAAGAAAAGTTTATGAAGTAAAGCGAATATGAAGGAATATTATTGATGCCGTAATTGGAGCTAAGTTTGAAAAATAACCCATCTGAAACTTGATTGGAATGATTACACACCGAACCCACTAAACACGTCTTTTATCCAAAAAAATATTTGAACTGCCGGTTATATCTCCGTTCGTATCAAATCATCTGATTTTCACGCCAAACTGTCTTTTGTTTTGGACCTAGGTAACTTGAGTAATTAAGTCCGCTGGGGTGTTTCTACACCTAATGCCCTAAAACAACTGGTTTGGGTGCATTGGCCCAAAGCTCGCTAAGAAGCCTAGAAAGTCCAGTTTTAAAACAAAGTCAAGCAAGTGTTCTCTCCGAGTTAAAATTCCTAACGGTTCTTTGTGTGAGAATAATCTTGATAAAAGACAGGCTTTTATAAAAATTTTAGCGGAGATATGAAGGTTTTATTCTATGATAAAGACTATTGCACGTTCACAGAGGTGTGTATGAAATGAAAACAAGAAAAAGGTGGAGTGGAAAATACGACTTAGTTTCCTGTTAAGAAAGATAGAAATTCTGAAGTTGAAACCTTACTGGAAAACGAAACTTGAAAAATGCTTACTCTTTATAAAACTTATGTGATCCTTTTAAAATTGTTATCTGGGCTTTATGGTGCAACATGATGACTTTAATCGATCCTTCTGGAACTTAACGACACTATTTGCACTGCACGTAAAGACATACAAAATCTGTAGTTAAATAAGAAGCGAGGTGTGAAAAATAAAGGTTCGATAGTCTACACTTAGGATTATAGAATTGTTATTTTCTAAAACAAAACTTTAGGATTTGAATCTTAGTTATTTTACAAAACCAACTTGACCGGATTTTGTGGGTAGTATCCGCTGATAACCCTCAGGAGACAACACTCCTCCTACTACGGACACCTAGAGGTTTAACGGCTTGTTGCACATGCTCAGTGCAATCCCGTTCCCTGCGAAAGTGAGGTTAGGAAATTTTTTGTGAATAATGGGCTTTGCTCGGGACGAGCAAATGATAAGTTTGGGGGTATTTGTTCATATCAGATTTTTGCATTTTCATACCGCCCAATTTTTATCATATTGCATATCGGTAGATACTCTTGAGCCGTGTTTGCTAGTCAATTGCAGGATACAGGTTCTCGGTTCTAAAACGGTGAAATTCATGAAAAACACGACAAAATCCGGGTTCCTGCCAACCACAGATAAAACACGGTCTCCGCTCTTCATCCGTATGTTGCCAGATACCAGTTTAGGAAGACAAAATGTCAAATCAATGTCACCTTCATGCACAAGGCTCAATGGCAACAACAAGTTCCAAGAAATCTACGCGGAGCTCGAGGCAATCATGCCAAATCTTGACAAAAGTCCACCTTTCCTCAACAGAAATTCTGGAAGAAATGTGAAAGCATTTTCAGAAAATACATATACCAGACAAGAGGGGACAGAAGACCAGGAAAGTACACAGAAGCTGACACCCCAACTCACCCATAGGGCCGCGGATCCGCGGCCAATAGGGGGTCTAGGCCGCGGATCCGCGGCCGTACTGGCGCCGTTGGAAGTCAAACTTCAGGGGTAGAATTGTCTTTTCATTTGTGTTCTGGTGGTTGCCCTAGGTTTTCATTTTTTGGCCTATAAATAGCCAGAACTTTGTGAAGGAAGGGGTCCATTCTTGTATTTTCATTTTGCTAAGTTTGGTGTGTTTCTTCTTCCTCTTCTCACCTCTTCTCCATTGAAAGTTGTAGTGAGCTTGTGAGTGAAGAGTGATGAATAAAGAAGAACCATTTATTATCATGCTTGTCTCTTTATCTTGTTAATTATTGTAATTTTTATTCGTTAAGTAGTTGTTGTTATTTTCTTGTTGTTTCTTTCTTCTCTTTTTCTTTTTTTT